>CAJJDN010000072.1:4576-239043 GCA_905182985.1 Paramecium sonneborni
TTAAAACTGATACCTTCTGTATATAAATTATTTTAATCTAAGGGTATTTTAAATTATGCTAAATGATCTTTATATTTTCGGTATGTAGGTTGAATTTAATCTCCTGTTTTAACATCCCATAAGCAGATTGAGTTATCATCATTACCAGATGCTATTGTAGTTCCATCAGATGAGAAGCATACTGAGTAGATATAATTAGATACTGTCTTAACATCCCATAAACGAATTGAATTATCACAACTACCAGATGCTATTATAGTTCCATCTGGTGAAAAACTTACTGAGGAGATAAAACTATTATGACCATCTAATTAAGCTGTTTAGCATCCCGTCTTAACATCCCATAAACGGATTGTGTTATCATCACTACCAGATGCTATAGTTGTTCCATCTGGTGAGAAGCATACTGAGTTGACAGCATATTAATGACCATATAATTTGGCTTTTTATTCCCCAGTTTTAACATCCCATAAACTAATTGACTTATCGTAACTACCAGATGCTAAGGTAGTTCCATCTGGTGAGAAGCATACAGAGTTGGCTCCATAATACTGACCATCTATTTTGGCTATTTATTATCCAGTCTTAACATCCCATAATCTGATTGCCTTATCATTGCCATCAGATGCTAAATTAGTTCCGTCTGGTGAGAAGCATACTGAGTTTACTCCATATTAATGACCATCGAAATTGGCTTTTTATTATCCAGTCTTAACATCCCATAATCTGATTGAGTTATCATAACTTCCAGATGCTAAAGTAGTTCCATCTGGTGAGAAACATACAGATTGGACCTTATCACTATGACCATCTAATTTGGCTTTTTATTATCCTGTCTTAACATCCCATAATCTGATTGAGAAATCAGCACTACAAGACGCTAAACTCTGTCCATCTGATGAGAAACATACTGATCGAACACAATCACTATGACCATCTAATTTTGCTTTTTATTAGCCATTCTTAACATCCCATAAACGGATTGATTTATCTGCACTCCCAGAAACTAAAGTAGTTCCATCTGGTGAGAAACCTACTGATTAAACACATTCACTATGACCATCCATGGCTGGTTATTATTCAGTCTTAAAATCCCATAAACGAATTGAGTTATCACTACTACCAGATGCTAAAGTAGTTCCAATTGGGGAGAAGCATACTGAGTTTACTCCAAATTAGTGACCATTTAAATTGGCTTTTTATTATCCAGTCTTAACATCCCATAATCTGATTGATTTTTCATAACTACCAGATGCTAAAGTAGTTCCATCAGGTGAGAAGCATACTGAGTAGACTTTTAGTTAATGACCATCTAATTTGGCTTTTTATTTCCCAGTCTTAACATCCCATAATCTGATTGAGTTATCATAACTTCCAGATGCCAAAGTAGCTCCATCTGGTGCGAAGCATACTGATTGGACTTGATCACTATGGCCATCTAATTAGACTTTTTAATATCCTGTCTTTACATCCCATAAACGGATTGACTTATCATTACTAACAAAGAAAAATAAAAACTTATTAGAAAAGAGCAAGCAGTGGACATAAAAATCAATTGAAAAGCCTTATTTTGGATTTAAACCTTGATGAATTGTTTGACCTTCAAAATACAGTCTAATTTACATTTGGAGATAAAATAAAATATTTGAAAAATGAATTTCATTTAGAATCGAAAATGGAAGGATTTAAATAAAATGATAATAAAACTGGCAGATAATTTAATAGTATAAGGGTTAAGGGAATAATCATAAATTAAAAGAGTATTTTTCCAGGTTCATTAAATATTTGATAAATTTATAAAATATTAACAATAAATTGATGTTAAATAATTATATATTATTGTTTTTTATGTACATTACGTTATTTCAATTATCGTAATACCTTTCTCCTCGTTTTTTTTTCTAATGTATATCCATTTCTACCCAAATACCTACTTTTTGGCCTTCCATATTATATTCACCATCATAAGTGACTTCATTGCAATTTTTCATACGAAAACAAAAGCTTTCATCTAATTCTATCCACTTTCCAATCTTTTTTTAATTTCCTCCTTAATCATAGATCCGCCACCACTATGTATGCCTTTATACCTTATATAATATTTACATTTATTAATATTTTTCATTATCATATTTACAATACATAATATCCCATCTACCTACCTTTATTCCATCCATATTATACTCACCATTATAAGTGATTTATTTACAAGGCTTAAACTTTTCATCAAATTCCACCCACTTTCCAATCTTTTTTTGATTTCCTCCTTAATCATATGATCCGCCACCACTATATATGCCTTTATACCTTATATAATATTTACATTTATTAATATTTTTCATTATCATATTTACAATACATAATATCCCATCTACCTATCTTAATACCATTCATGTTATACTCACCAATATAAGTGACTTATTTATGTTCATAAAACTAATCATCCAATTCTATCCACTTTCCAATCTTGTTTTAATTTCCTTCTTAATCATATGATCCACCACCACTATATATGCATCAATATAGCCTCTCTATACCTTATATAATACTTACATTTATTTATATCCTTCATTATATTTACAATACATAATATCCCATCTACCTACCTTTTTGCCATCCATATTATATTCACCACTATAAGTGACTTATTTATAATCCAACCATAAATCTAATTCTACCCACTTTCCAATTTTTTTCTAATTTCCTTCTTAATCATATGAACCGCCACCACTATTTATACGTCAATATTTCCACTTTATATATTATTTAATATTTACATTTATTTATATCCCTAATCATTTTATTTACTACACATAATATTCCATCTACCTACCTTCATGCCACCTTTATTATATTCACCATGATAGATGACTTATTTATGTTAACCAAACCCTTCATCTAAGTCTAACCACTTTCCTCTCTTTTTCTAGCTTCCTTCTAAATCATATTTACCTCCACCACTATTGATATATTTCCCTAATACTTAATAAAAATTTACATTTATTTATATTCATCATATTAACTATATAAAATATCCCATCTACCTATCTTTTTTCTGTTTTTAAACGACCCCGCATAAATAATGGCTTCACTATTGATTAACAATTTGTAATACCTTTCACTCCTATAAATCTCAATTCCATTCTCATCAAAATTAATGAATCCGCTAATTTATTTAAGTATTAGAATACCATAACTTATCTTGATATTGCAAATTTATTCTATTCCATCTACCAATCTTCTAACCTTAGATATTATATTCGCCATTATAAGTGACTTGATTATATTTAGAAAACTTTTCATCTAATTCTATCCACTTACCTCTCTTCTACTAGCTTCCTTCTAAATCATATTTACCGCCACCACTATTGATATATTCATCTTATACTTAATAAATATATACATTTAATTTCGTTGATACATAATGTCCTATTTACCTACCTTAATTCCATTCATATTGTATTCACCATTATAAGTGACTTATTTATTTTCATTAAACCCTTCATCCAATTCTACCCACTTGCCAATCTTTATCTAACCTCCTTTTTTCTCATATGATCCACCACCACTATTTATGCATAAAATTTGCCCCCTAATACCTAATTTATTATTTACATTTATTGATATCCTTCATCAATATATTTACAAAATATAGTATCCCATTGACCTACCTTAATACCATTCGTATTGAATTCACCTTTATAAGTGATTTATTTATTTTCATTAAACCCTTCATCTAATTCTACCCACTTTCCAATCTTTTTCTAATTTCCTTCTTAATCGTATGTTCCTCCACCACTAATAATTTTTTTATATTCCCCTTCATATTATAAAATCTTTACATATATTTATATCCCTTTTAATAATTTTAAAAATAAATAATATCCCATTTACCTACCTTCCTGCCATTCCTATTATATTCACCCCAACAAGTGACTTATTTATAACAAAACCCTTCATCCAATTCTACCCATTTTCCAATCTTTTTCTAATTTCCATTTTAATCATATGATCCACCCCCACTAAATTTTCCCCTTTGTAACCTATAAATTACTTACATATATTTATATTCATCCATTTATTTATTGAAATGCATAATATCCCATATACCTACCTTCATACCGTTCTTATTATATTCGCCATTATAAGTGACACTTTTATCATTATAATAAACTTCATCTAGGTCGATCCATTTACCTTATTTATAACCATCTTTATTGTATGATCCACCTCCGCTAAACTTTAAAAAAAAAATTACATCTTGGCATTTTAATAAATATAATTCCATTTTCCAATTCTTAGGTCACTCTAAAATTCTCCTGTTTCAAAAATTTAAGCCTCTCTTTTCATAATGTAAAATATTAATAACTTACTTCCAATAATTTAGGAATAGATCTTTCCATAATCCGTATTTTTACCCTTCTTTATAGTATCCGCCAACATTCTTTAGAAGTTCTTTAGTCCAAAAAGCAATCCATTTACCATCTTTTTTTTTGTTTTTACCATACTAACCTTACCATGAAAGATTTTGTATTTGATCCATATTATTAAATGTTTCTAGTCTCTCAATAACATCACAGCCTTCTACTCTATATTTAAAGTTACAAATAAAATTTACACTCTCAAAATTGCTCCATTTTATGAATAGATGATTTATTAATCTAAGGTGAGCTTGATTTGAATTTTGATTTTCTCAATTCTTTACATTCTTTAATTATAACTCTAAACTTCTTTTTCAATAGTTTATCCCTCCGAATAAGTTGATTATTGGCAGCTCAAATGGGTTTAGTTTGAATTATTCATTTTTTAATTTAAATATAATTCTATTATATTTAAAAGGTTAAAGCTCTAAAATTGAAATTTTATTATCTATTTTTAAAGATTAGACATGGAAATCATAAACTATATAAAGATTAAATCCAATTTAGTTTATCATTTTAATATGAAAATCCATAGAAAAATAGTAGTTGTTTTTAATTATTTTATATAAAAACAAAGAAAATTTTAGAATAATTAATAATTAATTTTAATGATTTATATAAATATGACCATCTAATTTGGCTTTTTATTACCCAGTCTTAACATCCCATAAACGGATTGATTTATCATTACTACCAGATGCTAAGGTAGTTCCATCTGGTGAGAAACTTACTGATTAGACACATTCACTATGACCATCCAATTTGGCTTTTTATTATCCCGTCTTAACATCCCATAATCTGATTGAATTATCATAACTTCCAGATGCCAAAGTAGCTCCATCTGGTGAAAAGCATACTGATAGGACCAAACTATTATGACCATCTAATTTGGCTTTTTACTATCCCGTCTTAACATCCCATAATCTAATTGATTTATCATCATTTCCAGATGCTAAAGTAGTTCCATCTGGTGAAAAGTTTACTGAGTTGACTCTCCATGTAAGACCATCTAATTTATTCAATTCATGAATTTTAATGTTCTTCCATTTACAATTTAATAGTAGTGCTCCATTTAGATTAATAAGACTAATGTCTACATTTTCGAATTCGGATCCACTTAGATTACATCTGACAAAATTTCCACCAATCAAACTAGTATCCCTTATTCTGATGTATTCAAAGCTTTAATTTTTAAGATCAACCTTCATCTGCACTAATAAATTAAGTCCATTTGACCCACATTGAATGAATTTTTAATCTATGGTTGTTAATTGAACTAAAAATTTCAGAAAATCAATGATGTTCTGATTCCCTGATATCTTCTTTATTAGATTTAATCTTTCCTTTTCATAAATTTATGAGGAAAAATCATTTTTACTAAAAGAATGATTTTAAATATTTCTTAAAATATTAGCAATTCGCACAATTTTATTTTCAACTTCCATTTAATTCTCTATATTATTTGTAAAAGATTCCTAGAACATATGATTATCTTTCTTTTAAAAGAATTCTAAAATATCTGAAATTTTCTTTTTCCTGAGTATTTGCAGTACTACTTTAAATGTTGAACTATCAATGTCCTTAATGGAGGCCATAATTTCATATAGATCTTCTTTTATTTAATAAACTTCACATTCCTCTTAATTAGATTAAATCTTGGAATGATTAGTGTAAAACATTATCTTCTTTAAAAATTATTTGTTTTTCTATAAATTTTAATATAGGTTAAATATGTATATATATATGATTCACAAATATCTTATTCATAAAAGCTCAATTAAAAACAAAAAATAATTAAAATTGGGTTTTGAATTTTATTGAGCATCAATTTCCAGAATTAATAATCAACTCACGATATTTTTAAATTTTTATTCCAGCACATTCTTAAAAAATTTTTTTCTTTTAGTGATTCAACCATGATTTCTTTAAAAAATAAATAATTCATTTTATTACCAATAAATTTATTTAGAGAAAAAATATACTTAATATATATCACTAATGTACTTTGGCAATCATTAAATATTAAATAGATGTGATTGAGCAAGAAAGATAAGCATACGAAATATATGTTTTTTCCTATAATTTATTTTACGAACTTTGTTGCATACAACATTTTAAATTCTAGTAAGACTGAAAATTTATTAATTGAGTGCTACAATTCATTAATTTTATCTATAAAATATTTATATGTATATTATCTTAAGTTTTAGAAGAGATTATACGAAATGTTTATGCAACATAAAATTTATCAACGGAAATTCTTCTTCATAAGCTGTATACGGTGGATATGGTAATGGCTACACAGTCTGTTTCTCTCCTGATGAAAATACTTTAGTAGTTGTGATAATTCTATACGTTTATGGGATGTTAAACCAGGATAATAAATAGAAGCAACAGACAAACGTTATGATATATTAACTTAATTTAAAACTTCTTTATTTGCTGATAATGTCTTTCTAGAAGGAGGTATTTATTTATAACTTATTTAGTCAACCTCTTTACAATCCTACGAATATTATTGACTCCACAGTTATAGGCTTAAAATGCACTGACAAATGGAAGCATATTCTTAGGAAGTATGATATAAGAATCGTAATAAAAGAAATGAAAATATTATAGAGCATATCATAAAATAAGTAATGTAATTTTATTATATAATTACAACTGGTTTTTTAAAATTTAAGTCTCTGGAAGAGTAACTGAATTAAATCAAGAAATTAAAATGATTTAAATTTATTTAATGGTTTCAAAAATAAAATCAGAATATGGAATGAAGCAATTTAAAGAAAGGAAAGAAAAGAATAAGGAGAGTTAGAGAAATTTCTAAATTTCACTATTAACTTGTCAAGGAAAATTTAAAACAAAAAATTACATAAAAACAAGAGATCCGAATATAATTATTTTATTCTTTAGAAACTTTAATCTTCTGACACTATCTTTTACAATTTGACAACTCATTCAAATTTTTTTTTTTTAATCTACAGATTAAAACTTACATTATTCTTTTTAAATTTCTGGTTCCTCTAAAATCTTCAGCTATGCAGCTCTTCAATTTAGGCTTATATAATATGTTTAATTACTTTATCATTTTACTTTAAGAAATTGTTCCTTTTGCAATTTGACTAAGAAATTCAATTTTATTATTATCCTTTTGATATTATTTCAAAATATGATTTATCATTCTGACTCATAAAAAGTATTACTTGTTAGATATTATAAGTATTGATTTTTAAGAATAAATTAATCTTTTATTAATTCTAAATTAAATGCATATATGCGCTTTTAATCTAACTATTGACAGATAAAGACATTGAGGTCAAGCTATACATGCTAAAACTATATTTTAAAAAAATTAAAATAACTAATGTTACAAAATTTAGAAAACCAAATCATCAGTTGATATAAAATGCTAAGAATTAATAAAAAATATTAAACAATCAAGTTTAATAGATAATAATTAAAAATTACTTTTCGATAAACTTCATTTAATAAGATGCTTATCTTTAAGTCTTTAGTGCATAAATTTTGCTTATCAAATAAGATTCCAAGGATTTTTAGGAATTTATATCATATGATTTAAATTCCCAATTTATAGTTTAGTAATTATAATAATTTATTAAAGTCACCATATTTCTTATCTGACCTCATACCCTTATGGACTGGTGGAGAGACATTTATGGAAATGAGATTCCAGATTAGGTGTAATTCTACTCAAGTTGAAAATTACAGAAAAGATCAGCTAATGGGAGTGAGGCTTATAGCACAAAATACACTGACATAAAGAAAAAGGAACTATTTGATCGAATTTTAACCAAATTAATTATAAGCCTAAGTATTTGGATATCATGAAGATGATGAGCTCACTGTATCAAATTTATTACTTTATTTCTCTCTTCTTAAAAAATCCAGCCTAACAATAGGATTAAAACAAAAATCTATGCTAATAAGCATTTACAGCTATCTAATATTAAAATTATAGTAGTAAATATAAATGTACACTAATAAATACAAAATAGTTTTAATAAAGTTAACAATAGATAATGGCAGAAATTTACATGATAAAAATTGCTAATATAATAACTCAAAATTCATAATTTTATTTTGATTCTTTCTAATCATATACATTATATATTTGTTTTGCATAAATCAATTTTAACTATTTTTCTTAGCCTCAAGAAATCGTGAATTGGTAAAAATTTATGGCCTTCAATGATAAAGTTTTTCAAGTTACTAATTATTAATTTAAACTGATTATATTGCTTTTTCTTTGATCCCAAAAGATTTAAAAATAAATTTTAGATTCTCTTTTTTTTAAAATGCATTTATTTGTTTATTTTTTATTTTTTTGCTTCAAATCGATAAAATAATAAAAAAAAATTTTCAAATCATGTTTTTACTCAATTCCTTGATTTTAAAATTTTGTAGAATATTAATGAAATGATGGCATCCCTTCGATTGTTTAATGATATTTAAGCTGATTAAATTATTTATAATAATTGGCTTTTCAATTTTAAAAAATATGAAAATTTATAACTTATTTACTTTCTCTATATAAAGATGAAAAATATCAATAGATTTGTTTTGTAAAAAGTTACTCCTTGCTGTTCCTTTAAATTTTTTTTGTTCTTTATTTGTTATAATAAAAATTAGAAATCAACATTTTATTATGTTCTTTAGCTAATTCTAGACTCAAATTATAGATTAATTAATTTAATTTTTGTTAAATTTCCCATAATGATTATAGTTATTCAAGATTTTTTAAGCAGTTTTTCGCTTATATACTGGAATTGAATCGTCTGAAAGATCCCTTAAGAAACTGGACGAAGAGATTGATATGATAATCGCAAATTTCTTGGAAATTTTTTTTAGTTTTGATTTTAACGTGGCAGAACGACTAATATTGAATAGATGAAAAACATGAAGGTATGTAAGACTTAAGGTTATATCAAGAAGTCTTTTTAAAGGCTGACAATATTGGAAGGATTTTTCTTATAAGGCAGTTTTTGATCTATATAAAAACATTGTAATTTCAATTTTTACAGTGAATTGATTATTTTTTATATATATTAGATAAAATATTAATACTAAGGATATAGGTGTAAGGTAATTATTAAATTTGTTTGGGGAATTAAAAAAACCGTAAAGCAATGCAATATTTATTCTCTAAATATTCTTAAATAATTAAGCAATTACAAATAATATGTTGAAGAACATTAAGAATAGTATGAAATTGATTAGTAATCTGATATAATGAGAATATTAACAGATTATTAAGTAAATATGCTTCAGGAAGAAATAAAAGAATATAGTAACGCTATCAATTAAAATACTCTGAAAATAGGAGTGATTGATTTAGTTTAGATTAATAAAATTTGAGAGATATCTATCTATACATTCAATTATATCACATTCTTGAAAAGAACTGAATTGATTCGACTTTTTCAAATAAATTTTCCATAAATAAAATTTCATTAATGTTACCTAGAAATTAAATCATTTTTTTTAAAATAAACGCAATAGAAATAAGAAATATATCATCCCTTAACTTCGTATGGAGTAATGTATTCCAGTAGCGCTAGCGTAAATGTAAACCATCTTTATAATTCATGTAGAATCTTTTGTGAGAAATTAAGGCACACACATAGGTATTTTTGTCAAAGCTAATTATTCTTAGACTCTTCTTATAGCTAAAAAGGAGATCATCAGCATTTGTAAATTTATAGAAATCGGCTTTCATCTCCTTTTTATAAGTGATTATCATTTTTTTTATTAATTAAGTCCAAAACTAGTAATTTTATGAATTATACTAAATTATTTCTTTCCTTCTGTCTTTTCTTGTAGATTTTGATATTTATTGAACAGACAATTCTATTTATTTATTTGAGATACATTTAAATTTTTATTTACTCTGAGTTTATTCGATATCCTTAGAATAATTCTATTCTTATTATGCTACTAATACGGATCTATTTAGCTGAATAGTTTTCGAGTAAATAATTATAATTTCTCTATCCTTTATTTTCTAGCTCACTTTAACTCAAATAGAAAGATCTATCAAAAGTCTCATAAATTAGGTTTTCCTAAAAAATCCTTATCTCAAAATAAAACAGCTAAAATTAGAAATCTCATGAATATAAAATAAATTGAATAATTTCTGTAATATAGTAAATAGAATATAATAATTATTACAGATTACTTCAAGTTTTCTAATTTAATCCTAATTTATAGCTTCACTCAATTAAAATGATAATAAATATTAAACTTAGTCAAATTAATATAGGAAGATTAATGTTAAAGTTCAATATTATAGATATAAAATAATTATTTATTCAATGTACGAATTATCTCCTTTTATTTGATTTCGCTATTTAATTTACAACGTTAATGAAAAAACATCTGATTTTCCATTTACTATTTGTACTCTAAAATTTTGATTTTACATTTTGATCTTCTCAATCGAAGTGACAAGAAGTTAAGCAGCATTTTACCATTAGAACATAATATTTTTTAGAAATAAACTAAGAATTAATAAGAATATTAGATTTAATTTTTGATTAAATTAATTGAAAGTTAAGACGATCTTCTAACAATTATTCTTGATCTTGATGTATTCAAAGCTTTGGTTTTAAACATTCTATTTTCATGTGCACAAAAATTAAATCCATTGAACCTATATTAGAATAAATTTTTATCTATGGTTGTTAGTTAAACTAATAAAGAAATTACTAAATTAGATTATTTTGCATTTTATTTTTGGATTCAAATTACAAAATAAATCTCATGACAATTTACAAGCAGAGTGTAGCTTTTGTAAGTTTGCTTTTGTTTATTTAAGAATGCCATAAAATTGTACTGCTCAAACTTATTACATCAGTTGGAGGAATTTAATTAAATTTATTTAGTTTCTATTACTTTTAAATAAATGCAAATTATAGATTTAATCGAAAATAAAAATAAAAATTGTTTTTTACCTCTATACATATTTTGATTTATAATTACTAGTAGTATTGGTTCTGGTGATAATATATTTTTTAATTTACAACATTGCAAACCCTCTAAATTGCTTAATTATCTGGTAACTATTATATTCTAGGGAATATTATAAGCCACAATCCATCTTAATAAGCTGAACTAACCTTCACTGTTGTTATCAAACTTATAAAATTGAATCTGACAGATTTATTCTATTGATCTTCTATGGTTTTCTATTTCATATCATTATAATTCTGATGATAACACCAAGGTATTGCTTAAAAAATTTTAACACCTTAAAGTTATAAACTTATTGAAAAGTGGATAATTATCGGAAAAAAAAATATTTATAATAATTAGAAATATATTTTATAATTTAATTTATTAAAATTTCAATTAATTAAGATAAATTTTTATATTGTGACATTGAAAATTTAAGTAAAGCATATAATTAATTCATCAAAAATCTATAATTAAAAAGGCTCAAAATAAATGTGAAAATTTCCTTCAATCTAAAATTGCTCTTAAAAATAAATCCTATAGATATTCTGTGCTAAATTTATTTGTTTATATATGTAAGCTTAAGTTTTTATCTAATTTCTAAGTTTGATTTAAATTTTGTCATTTATTTCTATTATATATTGAAAAAAAATTTATTTTTTTATTCATTTTTAGTATTTAGGATTTAATCATCAGCAGGCATATACTCGATTGGAATTTCTTTTTTATTTTTTTTGATGTCTTATTCATTCTTTAGGATTGGTTAAATTTTACTTTTTAATATTTATAATCAGCATTCTAAGAAAGAATAATAATAAAATCGACTAATAAGAAATAAACTTGCTTGATTTAAAAAAATGTTTCTTAAAAAACATCTTTATAATTAATCATTTCTACCTATTTCAAAAAAATAATTTCAAGATTGCTACCTTAAATTTATACTATATGAAAAATAAATGAAAATTTTTCAAAAAAAATAAACCAAACTTGATTTTCTAATATTGACCTTTAAAACATACCTCATTTAATCTGACACCAACAAATATTTTATTAATATTTTACTATAATCTTTCTAAAATAAAAAATTTCACTCTCTAACTAAAATCAGCTTAGTTTATTCTAAACGCTACCCTACACCTTACTGAAATAATAGGTTGGCTCTATTTAACCCAAGCTTACAATATTATAAAGGACCATATAATTTAGGTCAACCAAATTTCTAATTTAATAAAAAACAATATATATAAACTAGCTCCCTTAAATGGAAATAGAAAGCTACTTATGGAAAAAGATTTTTCAAACCCAACCTTTACACTCTAAAATCTATTATTATTAACGAAATATCAGTTTCGTTTAATTCATAACTTAACCCCAAACCTTAGGATAACTTTACTTACACCTCTAAAATAGACCCTCAAAACACTACTACATGAATCAACCCTATAATTTAAAGAACAACCACAAAAATCTAACTTTGAATTTGAATATGCAAAATTTATGGTATAAAATTTATTTAGGTTCTATTTTTTATTTAACAATATTAAAGCAATTCTCTTATCAAATTTTATATATATATTATATATCAATACCGTTTGCATAAAATTATTTCGATTTAAACAAATTGCGTTAATTAACAGTCCTTGTTTCATCCCAATAACGTTAACGGTACTACAGACATATTTATACATTTATTCCAACCAATGCCCTTAGTTGATTTAGTTTAAACATTTATTTGTAAAAGTAATGTAGCTAAACTATTGATTTAATAAATTGACCTCAACCATCTTATAAATCACATTCAAAAATACCTTTCTAAAATGCTAATAAATAAAAAAAGAAGAAAAATTGATTCATTTCAAATAAAATTGGGCTGTATTATATAATACATTATAGGCTCTTCTTGATAATAATTTTAGAAATTCAGAAGGTTATAGTTGAGCATTCCGCTAAAAACTTCAGTAGCGAAACGATTTTGAAAAATTTAAAGTTACTTTAGAAGAAAAAGCTATAATTTTAAAGATTTCTAATTTTCTGGATATGAACTCATGTTGAACGATTCGTAATTATAATTTAAATGGTTTTATGACAATAATGTTCTGTTTTAAAATAATTCAATATAGAATTATGGCCAAAAAGACTGTTAGAAGCCCTTAATTAGAATCAATCTATTCACAAATTTCACATTTATTGGTATCTGGATTCCAAATGTGTGAAAAATAAGAAGGTTTTAAAAATTATTTTTAAGTTAGAGTTCCTATATCTATATCTACACATATATTATCATTCCATTAACATCAAGTGACTTATTTAGAATCAAATGAGTAGAAATAGTTACATTCCTCTTTAGTTAACATCGAGCAAGTTAAAGGCTTGCAAAATTCATCCCAATAACAAGCACATCGATTACAATATTCTGCGTCTTTATAATCAGAACATGAAGTAATTGTTAATATATCACAAGTTGATGTTGATTTATTATCAATACATTATTTACCATCTGAAGTTACAAGCCATCTACAGACACCATATTCTACTTTATCACAACTGGCAACACTAAAAGCAATTTTGGATGTTCTTTCCATGCATTTAACTCCTCCCTCTTTATTGTCAATTGAAGTAACATCTAATTAACATCCATTCAAACTATAACAGTAAATGCCATCCCCACTTTTGAAGCTATAGTCAGAACATTTTGTAAAAGCTTCACAAGCATCATTTAGGTAACTCCAAACACAGTTAAGTTGAGCAAGAACATTTTCACAATCATTTTCCCCAAATGATGAACAAGGTTTGTTTGAACATGATGATGAATTAGCATCCCAAGTACAATAATCACTTAAACAATCCTCTTATAATTTGGCATTTTCACAAGAGCATTGAAAATCCCTCATTATCAATCAAAGTTGTGGCTGAGTTTGCTATCACATATAGAGCAAAACCAATTAAAAATGTCTTGATAAGATTTTATTTGATTTAAATTAAGATATTTTTTGTTAATTAAATATAAGATTAAAGGATAAAAATATATACTCTAATAAAATATAATATCTTTAAGCATATTTCTCAAATTCCGAAAGAATAATTATTTTTAGTATAAAATTACAAAATATGAAATTGTCTATGTATTATTTTTAACTGTATCAAAGTATTCATTTAAATTTAATCATTTAGGATTATCAAATTAAAAAAAATGAATAATATTAAAAATTTGAAGATGGGAAAGCAATTAACCAAAAATCATTTAAAATTAATACAATTAATGTAAAATGGTTATTTAAAAAAGAATTACATTTCAAAGTATCTTCAAATATATATATCAGAAATAGTAGAAAAAACTAATAAATATATTGAAATTTATTAGTCAGTAAAAAAAGAGAGTTTATTTACTATGAACATGCTAAAATATTGATTTGAGTTTTTTAAAAAAAATTTGCTTTTCTGAGGTTTATAAAACATAATTCCTTTAAAATTAAAAATTTCTTGAGTTTTAGATAAATTTCCATTCAGATTTCAGTTTTTTATTATATACCGAGAGGATTATTGAAGACTGATTACAATTTAGTTATTTACGAAAAAAAAATTTATAAGAAATACCCTTAGATTGTGATTTGTTTCTTCGAATTTATATGATTATCTTAACCTTTATTGTTCTGAATTATTTTACCATCCTATTACAATTAATTTAAAAAATGTATCCTATTTCCAAGATTTCAAATTTTCACTCCTAACTTGAGATGTTTATTTACAAAAAGATTATTTTTAAGGTTAGTTAATAATGTTTTGCAGAATTCAAATTTGTATTTTTAATAATAGAGTTCAAAAATATTGAAAATAAAAGGAAACCTTAATTTTATGTATTGAAGTAAAATTAAAATTTAAATAAATTTTATATAAAAACTATTATCTTTTTATAATTCAATCTATTAAGTTCTTAATGTAATTTCCAATATATAGCACTAATGCTAAAAATAATGCAAGTGAAAAAAATTATCCTGTTTGAATATCTAATTTATTTAATTTTTGATTCATTTATTACTAAAATTAAAATGCAATGAATTAATGAGCTTAAAAATTCATTGAAATACTCCTTTCAATTATACATTTGTATCTGTTGTAGTATTTTGAGAGGAAAGATTTGCATTTAGGTCAACCCAAGTATAAATATAAATTTATCTCTAAAAGCACAGTAATTTGCAATACGGAAACCTAAAATAAATTTTAATTCTCAATCCCTTTTATGTTAAACATAAAATTATATTGCATTTATATTAAAATTAATAATAATGGCATAAAATCATTTAAAATAAAAAAAAGCACTTTTATCTCTTAAAAATGCTCATAATGACAAATAAGAGGATGCTTTATCAAAAAAACGGTACAATTAATGTAGAAATTTAAAATTATAGAACCAAAATTGAAAATGCCATAAATTATTTATTAATTGATGCTGTAGGATGGAAAAATCATTATCCTTTTCATAACGATGGTTAATAGGTGGTTCATACAACATTTCAAATTAAAATCACAAAAAAAAAAGAAAAACAAATCACTTATATTTAAGATGGATTAATTCTTAGGTAAAATATATGTATAATAAATCAAAAGAATAGAAAAGTTTCATCAAAATATCAACTTATATTTAAATTTAGATCAAATACAGTTCTTTTAGTGGAAGGGTTCAAAAGAGAACGAGACTCAATCAATAGTAAAATAGACTGGATGGTGGAATGGTAAAACAACCAATTTAGGAGGAATCTGTGATGAATTTGGTTATAAGATAGGGTAATGGATTGAACCTTGTGAAACTTATTGTAGGTAATTTTATTTAATTTAAATGTAGTCAATATTAAATGACCTATTCTGGAACTTATGGAAAAAAAGGGTAGAGAATTGGATAATGGATCTATTGGTATGAATAGGAGAGAATGTATTTACCTTAATTATTTTTAGAGGGGGAGGAAATTATGATGAAAATGGAAGAAAAACAGGGGAATGGTTCGAAATTCACAAAAGCTATGATCAATAGTAAGTAATTTACCTTAATTAAGTCATTAAGTCATCATAATTGGTTAGTATAATAAGGGATTAAAAAAAGGAAAATGGTAAGTGTTGGATGGCAATCAGATAATGTATATATTTTTTGAATATAATAAGTGGAGAGGGGTTTTATAGTGAAAATGGTCAAAAAATAGGGAAATGGACAGAACTATCTGAAAGTTTCTCATAGTAAAATTATAAAAAATAAATTTTATAAATTAGTTTTACAAAACTAATATTTGGTGGTGAGTACAAAAATGGATTAAGAATTGGAAAATGGTTAACTTTTTATATGGGAACACCTGTATGTAATTAATACACAAAGTAAAATTATGATGTTATGTATGATTTTTTATTAACATTTATTAGAGGAGGTGGATTTTATAATAAATTTGGGTTAAAAGAGGGGTATTGGGTTGAATATTATGAGGGAGGATATAAATAGTATTATTTTTTGGCTCTAATTTTAGTCGTGCTTCATTTACTATTGCTGGCGAATATAGAAAGGGTTTAAAAAATGGAATTTGGAGAACCATATAGTATATGGATGGCAAACAAAATATTGTGTAAATATTTAAAATTGAAATTAATTTAAATAGAGGAGGAGGTAATTATGACCAGAATGGAAAGAAATTTGGTAAATGGATTGAAATTACGGAAAACGGCAATTTCAGTTTGATATCTTAAGTAGGAGTATACAGATAAGGAGTTAAATTTGGATAATGGGATACCTATTTTCTGGGGAATAATAAAAAAATGTTAAAATAAATATTTAACTTAGCGGAGGAGGCTGTTATAATGAATAAGGTTTAAAATCAGGAAAATGGATAGAATAACATGAATAAAATGATGTATATAAAAAGTAAATTATTGAAAGATTTATATTAGAATAATCTATAGTGGAGAATATAATCAGGGTAAAAAATTTGGTTATTGGGAGACTGTGAAAAATGAAAATGATCAGATTTAGAAAATGTAAGTTGAAAATAATATAACTTTTTAAAGCCGAGGTGGATTCTACAACAATTAAGGATAAAAAATAGGATAATGGATTGATTTAGTAAAGGAAAATACTGATGAACTAAGTTATGTATTTAGATATAATTAGTATTAATGTATGGATGCTATAAAGATGGAGAAAAAAACGGCTAATTTACTACATTTATTTAGTCATAAAAATAAACTAAAACTCAGAAAATGTAAATCATAAATATGTATAAAAAGTGGAGGTGGCTATTATATTAAGGGTATTAAAGTTGGTAAATGGATTGAAATAAGTGAAAAATATAGAAAGTAAAGAATATTCTATCAATTTAAATAGCTTTGATTAAATTTTTCATATTGGTAGATATTGTGCAGGAATAAATATAGGGATATGGGAGACATCAAGAAATTACTAAAATGCTCATTAAATCATGTATTTTATTAATAAATAGCTTTAAGGGGTTTTGGATATTATAATAAATTTGGGATTAAGCAAGGAAAATGGATAGATCCTTGTAGATTTTCTACAAGGTATTTCTAATTCATATATAAAAATAGCACAAATTTAGTTTATATGGGGTAATATAGTAAAGGCATAAAAATTGGAATATGGCAATTCCAATTTTAACAAGCGAATAAGGAAATTATCATAATGTAAGAAATGGTTAAACTAACTTCTAGGGATTCTGGAACTTATAAGGATGGTATTAAAGATGGAAAATGGATTGAAATGCCACCAAGTTTAGGTACCGGAAGATAAATTACTGATCAAGGATGTTACAACAATGGTATTAAAGTTGGTATTTGGGAAAAGTTATTTGTGGGTAAACCAAATTTTTTTGATTTACTCTTTGATTGATATAATTTTAAATATTGATTTAACATAAATAGTTTTTTATCAAACAATAAATATGTATGAACCAAGAATATTACAAATTACCTTACTTAAAGATATAACCTAAAATATAGCAGAAAATAAAAAAAAATAACTTGAAGAGGATACATAAACTCCCTGATATTCAAAATATTAATGTAATAAATTATCTTATGATTCTTTAAAATTTATATAGAACTTTTTAGGAAAGATTTTCAAATCTATGGTCAAGGTTTGATCAAATCTTCAAAAATTGAATTTTATTTTCACAACTCATTTAAAATCACTTTTTGTCTTTAATTCATTTTATGAATTCCATTAAGTTTATGTAATAGTTTGTTTCAAATTAATAATTAAAATAACGATGAAACTTACAATATAAATTATAATTAATCATGCTACTTTTTCTAATATGAATAACTCTTGATAATAATCATTATCTAACTTTACAATTTAGGTTGCAGATAATGAAACTTAATTCTTAGCTATTGTTATGTATTGCTATTAATTTTCAATAACCAAAAACTTTGCTGATAATCTGACTGCATGAATTTTTTTGATATCACATATGATTATTATCTAAGAACACCATTATTCTGGACAAGATAATTTTATCTTTAACATTTCCTAATCAATACATTACCAATAGAAAATAATTGTTATAGATTCAATAGATTGGGCTATAGTTACATCCGTTAATAAAATTTGATTTTATGAGTAGTTTATTTCTTTAATTTTGATGTGAGAGTATCTATTTAAATTTTTGGATTTAAAATTTTAGATTACGTCAGACCATTAAATTTTGCCAGATAAAATTAAATATCATTTACACAATGATAATATTAAACTGAAGTAATGATAGAGTCAGACCCTAAAATTATAAAACTTGATTAAAAGAATAGATTTCAACAGTAACTTAAGAGGAATATGTTTTTTCAGTTAATAATCTAACATATTGAGTTCCAGTATGTTTAAACCCTAGAAGATTTAAAACAGTTTTATCTGGTCCAACCAATGGGGAAATCGACGACTTAATTTGAGCCAAGAGGTTAATTGCTTATTATTGAGGGGCCAATTAAAAAAATATTAGAATTACTCAATAATATCTGATATCCAAATTTTTAAGGCCTTAGAATTAAAAACTTATAGTAACAGTATCTGTTCCCAAAGGTAATCCCTAAATAAAATACATTTGTACAATTAAAGAGTTTTATTGAAATTCTAAAGCATAATAGCTAACAAAATTAGAGAAGGCAACATTTATATAGCAATTCTTTTAATAAGAATGGGTGTATTAAGTTTGAGGATTAGTTATATTTAAATTATTTATGACTTAGACTCTCTCATCATTAAATGCAAACCAATAAAACTAAACCTAAAAAAATTCTGCTGTTCTCTCATAGACCATCTTAAGTTTAAAACCTAAAAATTCGATTGAAAAATAATACCAGTTGTGGTAATACTAGCGAAATCTAATGAAAATCCCTAAGGAAATACCTTATTTGAATATTACGAAAATTATTGTAAAATTTAATTCATAAATTCTTAATAGCCTTTAATACTTAGAATTAAAAAAATATTTATAAAATTTTTGAGTTAGTTAAATTTTTTATCATCTTTTAAGTTTTTAACATTTAAAAAATGCCAAAATTTAAATCAACATACAGCTAATAATACAATTCTAGTGCATTTTTATTAGTAATCCTTTAAAAATGCGTGATTAATAAACTTCCTAATTTTGGAGAATTTCCTTTTAAGAATAAAATTTTGAAAAGATATTTAAAAATATATATTATGAGGATTGCAAATTCATAGGAATAACAACAAACATCTTGAGTATTTTTAGATAACCATAGGGATTATTTATCTGATAGTTTTTAATTTTCTTTTATTATATATAGTTAGGTGAGATAAAATAATGGTTTTGTTTTAAGAAATTAATAGATATATATCTCAATAATTTAAATTTCACAGCAGTGGCCTATTCTATATTATTTAAGAATCAAGGCAAAGGATTAATTAATTTAAATTTGCCAATTCTACCTCAATTACAATCAAATCCAAAATTTCACAAAATTTTACCTCCATCTTAACTTTTATCCTTAAATATTATTTTAATTTAATAACTTTAAACATAAGTAAGAGATATCAAATATTTTTTTTAAATAATGGATTGCTCTGATCATATTCAAAATCCAATTGTTTCTATATGTATTGCTCCTCACAAGTGTCAATTTCAAAGAAAACTTTGCGGTTAATGCCTTTATCACCATGGAATGGCTCTCATACAATAAACTATTCCATTAAATCAATTTCAAGAAATGGTTATCAAGAAATTAAAAGAATCTAATCTTTAAGAGACATCTGATTTGACTAAATAAAGAATTGCTTTTAAATCCATGCTATTTGAAAACGAAAATTTATTGAAGAAAATTTGCAACGATTTATCGGAATAAATTAAGGAAACATATGATTGGATTGAAAGGAAAAATCAATCATACATTAATATTATCAATGATAATACTAATCTAGCAGTATCCTCCTATACTGATATAGATAAATTAGTCTCCATTTTATAAGGGTCAACATTAAATGATTGGAAAGCTTAGAAAAATAAATAAATGATGGAGATTGATAAAATTAAGAATTTGTTAGACCAAGAAATAAATGGTTTTATCCAAAAGTTGAAGGAAGTATAAAAAGAGATTAAGTCATTAATTTAGTAAGTTTTTCAATTTTATTCTAGGGTTCAATCTAATTAAGAAGAAGAAAATTAAAAATGGAATGACTTGAAAATTCATGAATTGAATAAATTGGATGGCCATAGTAATTATGTCGTATCAGTATGCTTTTCCCCTGATGGTACTACATTAGCATCTGGTAGTTGGGATAAGTCTATTCGTTTATGGGATGTTAAGACAGGATAATAAAAATGCAAATTGGATGTTTGTAATAGCATTATCTTTTCAGTATGCTTCTCTCCTGATGGTACGACATTAGCATCTGGAAGTTCTAATAAATCTATTCGTTTATGGGATGTTAAGACAGGATAATAAAAATCAAAATTGGATGGTCATAGTAGCTGTGTGAATTCGGTATGTTTCTCTCCTGATGGTATTACATTAGCGTCTGGTAGTGGTGATAACTCTATCTGTATATGGGATATTAAGTCAGGATAATAAAACGCTAAATTTGATGGTCATACTAGTTATGTCAATTCCATATGTTTCTCTCCTGATGGTCTGACATTAGCATCTGGTAGTTACGATAAATCTATCCGTTTGTGGGATGTTAAGACAGGATAATAATAAGCAAAACTAGATGGTCACAGTAATTATGTGCAATCAGTATGCTTTTCTCCTGATGGCACAATATTAGCTTCTAGTAGTTCAGATAAGTCGATCATTTTGTGGAATGTTGAGACAGGATAATAAAAAGCGAAATTGGATGGTCATAGTAGCTGTGTGAATTCAGTATGCTTCTCTCCTGATGGCACAATATTAACTTCTTGTAGCTCAGACAAAGTGATCCTTTTGTGGAATGTTAAGACAGGATAATAAAAAGCAAAATTGGATGGTCATAGTAGCTGTGTGAATTCAGTATGCTTCTCTCCAGGGGATTCTATATTAGCATCTGGTAGTAGTGATAACTCCATTTGTTTATGGGTAGTTAAGTTTGAAAAATGAATCGATTATTCATAATAAGATAAAAATAATTTAATTTTTAAATGTCTAACATTTATAAATTATCATTTAATCTAACCTTTATGGTCTATAAATCTCAGATTATAAATATTATTTGTTTTTTGTATTTAAAAGTCCTTTTAGAACTTTTTGTTAATCAGAAATTTTTTTTTTAAATACTGCACATTTCTTTCTAGTTACCACTCAAAGTATTCGAAAATATACATAAAAATACATCATTCGTCACATCTATTTATAAGATTTTGTTTTAAGATAAATCATCTCAAATAATCTTCTATCTTATCAAATATTATTATTTACATTCTAAACATGCTTTTGTTCTTAATAAATGACTTTTTAGTAAACTTTCAGAACATTGTAATATACATCTTATAAATAATCGTTTAATAAATTCTCATAGCTAAATAATGTACTGATGTTGTTATAATTTCAGATATTTTAATCGAATCAAGGACATCTAATCAAATTAAGTTTATAATAAATCTAAATTGTATTAATTTCTTATTTTTGATTTCAAATTTCATACCTTTTTTTAAGATTCTGCGGTCAAGTCTAAAATCTATTAAAAATATTTTGACTCTCTAATTAATTTGATTCAAATATGTAATCAATTATGATTTATCCATATTAACTTAAAACTCAATTATTAATGTTAAAACTTTCTTAAATTTGAAATTACTTATTATTTTCTGGTCCATTAATCATCATAATTACCATCAATATCTAATTATTAAAAAGGATTTTTGAATAGTTTTAAAATTTTTAAGTAAATAAAAAAAATATTTTGTTTTTTAATAAAGTTTAATTGTATATAATTATTCATTTTCTTATTATTAAATGCTTATATTCTTTTATTGAAATTTAGCATTCATAACCTTAGTTGATTGCCATTGAATGAAACAGATCAAATTCTTAATAGAGTGAATTAAGCAGATTTTTTAGCGTCTTTATTTTCAACCAAAGCCTGAAAATGTAACAAGCGCAGAATTATTAAATTTCATGAATTGAAAATAGATCATTTGGAAAATAAATCTAAAGGATAAGATTTATTGGTATCGCAAGATTAGGCATAAAAAATACTTATCGATTGTTTTTTCACATAAATTATCCAGCTTTCAATAAATAAAAGCGTCTTTAAGGTATTAAATTCAAGCATTATATTCCATGTTCCGAGAATTTTTACTAAATTTGTTTTTTCATATAGTAATTGTGTTAGATGATGATATTCTAACACTAAAATACAAAATCCTTCCATTAAATATCCTGTATTAGGTGTAATCCCTATAAGCTTCTCTTATGATTTTATCTATATTTACGATAATGTCAAAAAATAGAGTAACAGCAAGGCATTTATCATTTCTTTTCTTAAAAATATGTATCATCAGTATAAAAAATACAATATAATACAATTCATTATAGAATATTATTTAGATGTGGAATAGGTAAAATTTTAATGATTTTAAAATTCAATTGAATACAAGTATGAAATTGTTAATAAATTTCATGTCGATTTTAAATCCTATATTACCTCCATAACAATTTAGAGATAAATTTCTTGCAATTGCTAGGAAAATAGGAAAGTTATTAAAAATATTATTGTATTTAATTCATTTTCTGGCTTATGATTTAGAAATTGAAATTAATTATTTAAAGATTTTTTGGGCAGCCCTTATTCCAATTATATAAATAACAATAATTTTTGCTCATATTTTAATAAACAGGATTATTAAAAACTTTAATGTTAAAATAGTATTTATATAGGCTTATTGTATCTTTTTAATGTGTTAATCTAAACCAAATATTATGTAAAAAGTAATAGTGATTTTTGTTTTTTAGATTAATAGTTGTTATTTCAAGAAGAAAAATTGTAAAAATTGATTGGATTAGTTCTAATTTATTATATTTCGATAATACAAAGTCAACGTCAAACTTGGGTTAATTTGTATATGGAACAGTAGCTACCTTGAATCCAAATTTAAAAAGAAATTTAAATTACTTAGAAAAATCTGGACTTATCTTATGCTGTGTAAATATCTCATTAAATATTTAAAAGTTGCATCGCATAAATATAATTATTCTGAAGTATTATATTTGAGTGAAATTTAAATATTATTAATAGTTTTGTTATAATTTATTATTTAGAGATATATTCATACATTTGTTTGGTATTATTATTTTTCTATTAACTACTTGTTGTGCTTTACAATTTTTCATGCAAGAAATCTTAAAATAAACTAACGATAAGTTAATACAAATATAATGTTTAAACTTCTTAAAACCAATAAATTATTAAGAAAAAAGCTCAAAAGTTATAAATAATGAAAACTTATTTATCCAAATCTAAAGGTTTATCTAAACTTATTATCTTATTTAATTAAATAGGAAAAAAAATAATCTAACATAAAGTTTACTCAAAAATTAAAAATAAAGTTGTTAAGATTAAATAGTTAAAAAGGATTAAATGCACTAAATTCACATAAAATAAGTAGGAAAATACTATATTGAATTATAAAAATGTTTATTATTAAATACTTGATATGTAAGATATTTTTGAATAAATTCGATAATTAAAATAAAAATAAATTTACTTGATCATTTATGAAATGAGCCAATAAAGTAATAACCAAATAAAATTGAGTATACAAATTCTAGACTAAAATATCAAAAAAATTTTATGAAAGATGCTTCTAAATTTTTTTAAAATGCGAAATATTATTCAAGATAATAGCTTTCAATAATCTAAAATTTATCTTCTTTATTTTGTGATTGACATAAATCACAATCCTTAAAATTATTCTAATAATTATTTATGTTTTAATTTGATTAATTCTACCTGGTTGGAAAAGATAATTATATCTTAATTGATCTCTTCAGGCAGATAAAAACTTCTCTTATTAAGTATAGTACCTTCTCCAATAATAATTCGATTCTTAACTTTTGCTTCTAAAAATTAAAATTTGAGAATTCTATATTTATTCAAATTAGAATTTTTAATTTCTTTTTTTGAGGGTTTTTGTAAATAATTAGAAATGATGTTATAAAAAATCTTTTGAATACAAAATTTAGACTTTATTTTTTAAAGACATTTTGAATTAGAAGTTTTTGTAAGCATTAAAATTGATTTGGCATAAATAAACTTATATAGATTTGGATAATGATATTTGATTTTTAAGCGTTAATGAATCCTGATTTCAAAGAAATTTTGAAATTTATGATAATTTGATGTTGATTCAAAAGAATCTTAACAAAGAGTTTACTAATTCATATAATCCTCATTAGATACAAATGTTCCTTTCAAAGANTTTAGAGATATATTCATACATTTGTTTGGTATTATTATTTTTCTATTAACTACTTGTTGTGCTTTACAATTTTTCATGCAAGAAATCTTAAAATAAACTAACGATAAGTTAATACAAATATAATGTTTAAACTTCTTAAAACCAATAAATTATTAAGAAAAAAGCTCAAAAGTTATAAATAATGAAAACTTATTTATCCAAATCTAAAGGTTTATCTAAACTTATTATCTTATTTAATTAAATAGGAAAAAAAATAATCTAACATAAAGTTTACTCAAAAATTAAAAATAAAGTTGTTAAGATTAAATAGTTAAAAAGGATTAAATGCACTAAATTCACATAAAATAAGTAGGAAAATACTATATTGAATTATAAAAATGTTTATTATTAAATACTTGATATGTAAGATATTTTTGAATAAATTCGATAATTAAAATAAAAATAAATTTACTTGATCATTTATGAAATGAGCCAATAAAGTAATAACCAAATAAAATTGAGTATACAAATTCTAGACTAAAATATCAAAAAAATTTTATGAAAGATGCTTCTAAATTTTTTTAAAATGCGAAATATTATTCAAGATAATAGCTTTCAATAATCTAAAATTTATCTTCTTTATTTTGTGATTGACATAAATCACAATCCTTAAAATTATTCTAATAATTATTTATGTTTTAATTTGATTAATTCTACCTGGTTGGAAAAGATAATTATATCTTAATTGATCTCTTCAGGCAGATAAAAACTTCTCTTATTAAGTATAGTACCTTCTCCAATAATAATTCGATTCTTAACTTTTGCTTCTAAAAATTAAAATTTGAGAATTCTATATTTATTCAAATTAGAATTTTTAATTTCTTTTTTTGAGGGTTTTTGTAAATAATTAGAAATGATGTTATAAAAAATCTTTTGAATACAAAATTTAGACTTTATTTTTTAAAGACATTTTGAATTAGAAGTTTTTGTAAGCATTAAAATTGATTTGGCATAAATAAACTTATATAGATTTGGATAATGATATTTGATTTTTAAGCGTTAATGAATCCTGATTTCAAAGAAATTTTGAAATTTATGATAATTTGATGTTGATTCAAAAGAATCTTAACAAAGAGTTTACTAATTCATATAATCCTCATTAGATACAAATGTTCCTTTCAAAGATTACATTTTTAAACACATTTTTTTGATGCGATCCACTTCATATCAGCTGATTAAACACTTATTTGATCTTAAAAAGGATTGTCTGAAAATATGCTATCATATTAATTTTTGGAATAACTATAAAAGTATTTATTTATGCAAGATCACACTGCAAAATTAAGATTATGCAATTTACTTTTTCTTACAATTAATAAATGAGACTTACAAATTAATTCTTTTTTTTGACTCAAAGCATATTATTAGTTATTAATCAATAATAAATGTAGCTAGTAAATTTCTTTGAACTATCCTCTATAGTTGCTTTCATGGCTCTAAAACAAAGGATTTTTAAAAAACAATAATAATTTTTATTTCTAATTTAGGATAGCTAATCAAGATTTTTAACTTCTCAACTATTAGCATATTAGAAATTTTTTTTAAATCAAATTTTTTATATTCTTTCTATTACATTAATATCTAATGTCATAGTTTTTAATTCTTAAGTTAAAATTCAAATGACTTTTCTATTAATTAAATCATTATCTTTTTTTAATTATGTTCTTTGTAAAAGCACCATCAAAAGTGATTGGATCATTTAAGTAAAAAGCATAAATCTGTTTCCAAGAAATTTAAAAAGAAATAGAAGTAAACTAATAGACTTTAATTATAGGCATCCTACGATAGAATAAATGATTCTATTGATAAAAAGTTTGCACCATCTGATTTAAGTGAAGCTTTAATATCAGCGTCACCCTTTAACATACTATTTAAAGAAATACCTTTTAATCTGAACGATTTAAAGGATGAATTAATTAAGGAAATTAGACCAAAAATTGAGGCTATAGTCTCGATAGAAGTTTAAAAGAAATAATAATAGACGAATGATATGCATTTAATATAAATTTAATAAATTGAATAGAAATTTAATAAGCTATAAGATGAAAAGCAAAAAGAATATTATTAAATGATAAAGATGAAGGAAGAAGAAATTGAACAAATTTAAATTAATTAATAAAAATACTAGGTAACAACTTAAAGTCAATTTAAATTCTAACTTATAGAGACTAATTCTATCAAATAAATTGATTATTGTTGTGCTGTAGCTATTAATAAGGATAATTCACTTGTTGTAGCAGGGTGTGAAAAAAAAATTAAAGTATATGAACTTAAACAAGGGAAACTCCATTAAATATAACTTTTAACTGAACATTCAGGTAGAGTATTTACATTGAACTTCATGAAATAATCAAATCATTTTGTATCTGGTAGTGCCGATGATTAAATTATAATATGGTAGATGATATAAAATAATTAGTGGACTTGTTAATAGAAATTGAATGGACATGCTAGTTTTATTTGGTGTTTATTACTGAATAATAATGAAGATCTTATTATTTCTGGTAGTAATGATAAATCTATTAAATTCTGGGATAAATAAAAAGGATGGTTATGTTAATAAACCATAAGTGATCATACGAATTCTGTTTTATCAATTAGCTTGAATACATAGTAAGATAAATTGATTTCCT
This sequence comes from Paramecium sonneborni, assembly GCA_905182985.1. Classification (NCBI taxonomy): domain Eukaryota; phylum Ciliophora; class Oligohymenophorea; order Peniculida; family Parameciidae; genus Paramecium; species Paramecium sonneborni. The sequence continues at coordinate 32,543 of CAJJDN010000072.1, forward strand.
GTTCTTATGATTCATAAATATTAATAATTGAAAAATCATAGAAGGAGAAAACGTGGAAAACGATATAAAGCATAAAAGTAGATAAATGGGGATCTAGATTGTGTTTTACTGATAACAATTAATTCACATTCTAACCTAATTCTAATGAATAAATGTATGTATATGAGATAAATGGTGGTGATAAATAATTTGTTAAGACCAAAGAAATTAAAGTATATTCTGGATCAAATGGCTGTGATTTGTTCTTTGTATAATAATTCATAAAATAGAAATGTCTATTAGTGAATAAGAATGGTTTTTATATTAATTTAATAAGAAAGAAACAAAATGGAGAGTTTATAACTGAACAAAAAATTTAATTTAATGATAATAGTATTTTTGGATCAATCAGTGAGGATGGATAGTATTTGATAACATGGGATAGGAATTAAAAGGAGATTTAAATAAGAAAATTTCATGAAGGATGAAGAAATTGAAATATTATATTAATATTAAGAAATTATTCATTAATTAATATATTATTTTATTGTAGAAGAGAAATTTAATTACGAAAAGTAGTTTATAAGTGGAAAAATGAAGAGGTGATTCAGGAAAGATTAATTCCGATAAGAACAAAAATTTATTTATAAAGTTCGAGAAATCAAAAAATTAAAAATTTGGAGTAAAAAAAATGATGCTAGAATTAGAAAATTTTTATTTCAGATCAAAGAAGTTGGCAATTAAAGACCGTATCATGATCAAGAAAATCAATCTAATTACAATCATGATATGTATATTTGCGTCGTTTGGTTTTTTAGGTATATAACCTTAAAATTAAAACAAAAACTAAGTCTTGCAATACATATCTATATCTGCTTTATGGATAGCTTAACTTTGGTGTTTATTAGATTTTTATTTAATACATTTTAGATTTAATACGATTAAAGGTATCATCAACTTCAGAATATGAACAACAATCAACTCCTCTAAAACAACCTGACTTTATAATCTAATATTTGCAAAATTGTTTGATACATCAAAATACTTTACCCTCTTGATTTATTTTCTAACTCTTTTGATCTGAAAATATCGATATATTAACTATAAATAAATAATAAATTAAAATAAATTTTATAATCAATAGTCTTGTTATTTCCCTTCCGATTCTGATGCTTCTTTTTTATTTATTTAATCCTAAAAGGATGTTGTAGGATTTTAATCTTTAATTAACAGCTATAAAATTGTATATACACTGGAGATTACATGAAACAATAAATTAAAGAATGAATATATGTTCAAATTTAAGCACTTATTAATAAATAATTTCTCCAATTTCTATTATTTTTCTAAATTTTGTTTAGCTTCAGTTCAATTTTATAGTTGAATAATGATTCTTTAAAATTCTACGATGTGCTTTATATATTAAATATTCTACATTACTAGAAATGTGATTAATTTTTGATACTTTTAAGTCATATCTATTTATTAAGAGATATTTCGACAATTTTTATCAATTTTCAATCAATTATAAGTTTATTTGACTTTAATAAAAATTAAATTTATTAACCTTTCTTTTCGAAATGAATCTTTTTGTCATCATACAATATTTTGATTTACTAGAGAAAGTATTTGAAAAACTTAACGACCAGCTTGTTTTCAAAACCGAGCAATAGAATTAAAATCTCTTTTTTTGATATTAATTTCAGAGTTTGGGACAGAGTAGAAAAGAAAAAAATGAAATGAATTAAAATTTCATATAGACCTGTTCGATGATTATAAATGGGAAGATTGCTGCAATTAAAAAGTATGATATGCAGCTTATCAGAATAGATGACAAAATAAATCTCAGAGCTTTAAGAATTACAAAGAATTACAATTGGTATCAAAAAGTTTTCACAGCCATTCACATTTAATTAAATAAATAAGAACAACTATTAGTTCCATTTATCCTATAAGTCATCTCAAAAACATTTGTTTCCAAAATCTATTACATACCTTAGAGCTGAAAGTTACAATAACAAATCTTTTGAGATCACTCAGTTGGTGGAACTAAAATAGAGTTAAATAATAATGTAATAATTAGTTATTGACATTCCTAAAAAATCAGCATTGACATGTAAAAAATTTTCATTCACAGTTAAATGATCAATTCTGTATAATTCCACTAATCTTACAGAAATACTCAGCTTACAATAGTAGTGAGGTGAACTATTTGGATTGAAACAACAGTTTCAGTTCTAGATACTGAATAATGTATAGACATAAGAGAAATATAAGAAAAATATTAAAAAGTCAAGCAAGTGAATTAAATTGATTAAATTTAATTAAAATATGAACAGGTAAACAATGAATACCAATTTCTTGATATTCTTGGGAAAATTAAAATTGGATTAAATTAATTTAATAAACTTTTAATAAATTTTAATTAGATTAAAATTTTGCTATTAGTCTTCTTAAAATCTTTTAATCACAAGGTATAAACAATTATTAAACTCTTTAGAAAATGATAAATCTATTACAATTTGTTAAAAATTGCTATTAGTAATTCTCCTAATTAAATTCACTGCTTAATTTAAATGATTATTTCTTCAATTTCTTTAAAAATGGGTTTTAATTTTTAGATTGTTTCAACTAGATTAATGTCAATTATATGTAATTTTAATAAATTTCAGCTTAGTCTGATGACAGCAAATTAAGAATCCAATTAAATTGATAGCTTGAGTTTGAGAGAGTATGCATTTAAAATTCAATCTCTATTTTGTTAACTTGAATTTCTGGTCGAGTTACACTATCAATTATATTTTATATTGAATTGCTATTACTTTATTTTGTGTTTAATATCATGAATCAAAAAGTCTCTTATGTATTAATATACTTCCATATGAGATTAACTTAATTTGTAATTTTTTTATCTTCCTAAAGCCTTATATTAAATCTAAGAAAGTATTTTTGAAGCTTTAAAATGTGTTTTTACATCGATCAAAAGCAATTGATTGATTAGGCATCATATCTTTAATTCTAACGTAAATTTCCCTAAATTTAAAATCCCAGTTTTATCAAAAACAAATATATTTATTTACTTGATCCTACTTTACAAATGAATAAATATTTTAATTTTAAAGTCCTCCGATATTATTTCCAATTTTGATTTTCATCTCTCAAGATATTCTATGATTAAATTGAATGTAGATGTATTTTCTATTCCAATTTCTATGATTTCTATTCAAACATATATATCATTCAGGTCGAATCTAATAGAGAATGATCTTACATTATTTATTTAATTAAAAAAGAATGTATGATTAATTTTTAAAATAGATTATTCTATTCATTTATCTAAAACAATAATTTATAATCATACAAAAAGTTCTAAAATAAATTTAAAAGTAGCTTGAGAAAAAGGTTCTAACTTTTATAAAAAACCTTTTTTCATATGACTTATTGTAAAATAGAATAAATTGATTTAAAAAAAATCTAAATATATGAGAGAACAAAGTTTTTGTACATTTTTATTAATAAAAATGAATTTCTTAGATAATATAGATTAATTATGTATTGATCAAATGATTTGCGAAAATTAAAATTGTGTAAAGAAGCATCTAAGATGTCTAGCAGGAATATGCATTGGATTTTTGAAGGAACTTTGCAAATCTTAGGATATTTGCGATCTACTTCATATTGAATTAGGAGATTTGCAAGATAACTTTGAAAAGGTGGCAATAAATGGCATTTATTAACACAATTTGTGTTAAAAAAAGTGCAGTAATTAATCAATTTGCAGATTCTTACACCCAACTTGGTTGAAAAATATATGTTTTGATTGTCTAAATAAAAAAAAATGTAATAAACAAATAAAAGGTTTATGGCATTTAAGTAGATGGATAGATATTCAAGAAAATGTATATTCAAAATATAATGTAAATGATTTGAACCCAGAGAAATTTGAAGCTAATAAAGATTGTTCAGAAGTAGCTATAAAATATAATCTTGATAAATATTGTATTAAATATTTTAAAGGAATATGTCCTAATCTTAGATGCTTAAAAGCTCATAAAAATTGGGAGGAAATAAAAGAAATAGGAAATTTTAAAAATTTAGAAGATTAAATTATTAAACCTTGTATAAAATTAGATTAAAATTAAAAAAAATATGTTTAACAATCTTAAACACTACAATGTCCTGTTTTGATGCAAAGGAATCAACTTAAATTANCTTTACAAATGAATAAATATTTTAATTTTAAAGTCCTCCGATATTATTTCCAATTTTGATTTTCATCTCTCAAGATATTCTATGATTAAATTGAATGTAGATGTATTTTCTATTCCAATTTCTATGATTTCTATTCAAACATATATATCATTCAGGTCGAATCTAATAGAGAATGATCTTACATTATTTATTTAATTAAAAAAGAATGTATGATTAATTTTTAAAATAGATTATTCTATTCATTTATCTAAAACAATAATTTATAATCATACAAAAAGTTCTAAAATAAATTTAAAAGTAGCTTGAGAAAAAGGTTCTAACTTTTATAAAAAACCTTTTTTCATATGACTTATTGTAAAATAGAATAAATTGATTTAAAAAAAATCTAAATATATGAGAGAACAAAGTTTTTGTACATTTTTATTAATAAAAATGAATTTCTTAGATAATATAGATTAATTATGTATTGATCAAATGATTTGCGAAAATTAAAATTGTGTAAAGAAGCATCTAAGATGTCTAGCAGGAATATGCATTGGATTTTTGAAGGAACTTTGCAAATCTTAGGATATTTGCGATCTACTTCATATTGAATTAGGAGATTTGCAAGATAACTTTGAAAAGGTGGCAATAAATGGCATTTATTAACACAATTTGTGTTAAAAAAAGTGCAGTAATTAATCAATTTGCAGATTCTTACACCCAACTTGGTTGAAAAATATATGTTTTGATTGTCTAAATAAAAAAAAATGTAATAAACAAATAAAAGGTTTATGGCATTTAAGTAGATGGATAGATATTCAAGAAAATGTATATTCAAAATATAATGTAAATGATTTGAACCCAGAGAAATTTGAAGCTAATAAAGATTGTTCAGAAGTAGCTATAAAATATAATCTTGATAAATATTGTATTAAATATTTTAAAGGAATATGTCCTAATCTTAGATGCTTAAAAGCTCATAAAAATTGGGAGGAAATAAAAGAAATAGGAAATTTTAAAAATTTAGAAGATTAAATTATTAAACCTTGTATAAAATTAGATTAAAATTAAAAAAAATATGTTTAACAATCTTAAACACTACAATGTCCTGTTTTGATGCAAAGGAATCAACTTAAATTAATGATAAACTCAATCGAATAAAGACCATAAGTGGACATAATATTTTTATTAGATTGTACAAACAGCATGGGAAAATGGATGGAAGCTTCAAGAAGCAATATCACTTAAATAATAGCAGAATACAGGAAAAAGGTATAAATCAATACAGCAATGAGAATAGCTGCAGTTTGTTATAAAGATTTTTCAGAAGCTCCAAATCATATTCAGTATCATGATTTTACTGTAAGGCCAGAAGAGATTGAAAATTTTATTAGTAGAATTTAACCTTTTGGAGGTGAAGATGTCCCTGAAGATTTACAGGGAGCACTTGATGTAGCATTGAAATTAAATATTTGTAAACATAGCGCAAGTCTTTTACAATTATTTATTATTACTGATGCTCCTTGTCATGGAAAAAAATATCATAAATGTGCTTATGATACTAAACCAGAAGCCTAAGATTTAGAAGAAAAACTACAAAAATTTGTTAAATTAAAATCAAGATTTTTTCTAACTTTCTTACAAATACATGAACAAACTTCTATTATGGAAGAGGCAATGAAAAAAGTAGTAGATAAAAATTTCTTAAGTGCAAAGATAACTGAAAAATCATTTTCAGATTATATAGTATTCTCTCTATCATCAACTTATAATAAATCAAAATCAATAAAGGAAAATAAAGAATATATCCATGTATCTTAAGCTATTTACAAAAAATAAAAACCAATGCCCTACATTTATAATAATTATTAAAATTATTAATATCTTGATACATTTAAAGAACAAATGCAAAGTACTTAAATAATTAATTAAACTTTGGTATTTATTGAAAAAAATGAATTAGAAGTAGATAAATAAGGAGTAACAGTAAAAGTTTTCAAAGGATTTGATTAAAAAAATAATGTTCACATCGTGATCAAGATTTTATAAGATATTGTTTTGAAATATGATAATAACTAACCTTTGTCAGAAAAGGAGATTCAAGAGGCTGAATAATATTCAGAATAAAAATATTTGTAATAATTGATAGCAAAACAATTAAGTCATCATTTTAATTTTGGTTGTCATTAGAAGCAATTAGATTATGTTCCAATTTATTATGCAACTCCGTATTTGTATGAATTAGAGAAACCTTTTAAAGGTTTGAAAAAAATATACGGAGAAAGTTTAATTGATATTGATCAAAATTGGATCAAGTATACTAATAATGGAGAATATTTTAATTAAGACTACAATTTAACTGTTTTCTCTCATTTTACTTACTAATACACTAATTAATAACTTATAATAACAGATTTATAGGGAATATCAAATATTTTAACTGATCCTGCAATTCACACAAATGATTAAAGAATTTTTGATTAAACTAATACACGAGACGAAGGGTTACTTAGTTTCTTTTTAGGTTAGCATTATGAATGTTCAAATCTATGTCGATAGTTATAATTAAATCCAACTGAAATTTAGAAGAACCAGTATATCAGTAATAATCATTAAGATTCTGATGCAGATACTCAACTAGAAGTTAATTTCAATTAAGAAAATTTATTCAAAATTTGTGAAAACTGCAATGTAATGGAAAAATTAAAAAACTTATAAAAATATGAAGAATTATGCGATTAATGTAAAGAAAAATAAAGAGATCTATAAGATATTACTTGTAAATGTTGTCGTACAATTTTTTAAGTCTCATATAATTTTGATTAGTTATTTGCAACTGTCCTAGAATATTGTTAAGATTGTTAAAAATAAGGATGTCATCTAAATGAAGAAAAGATGTGTTATTATTGTGCTAAAAAATTATGCTATTAAACAATTAAGTATGTAGAATTGCAATAAAAAAAGATTGGAATATGTAATGATGCATATTTCTATTTAAAATAACTTAAATGTAAAAATTGTACTTAATATTACTGTTTTAATAGATTATTAAGCGAAAAGGATTACCATGCAGGTAATTTCTTTTGTGGTTGCACTTTCTAAATAAAGTGAATATATATTAAATTATTAAAATTATGAATAAGATTCAATCATAAAGCATTTATTCTTCAATTTAATGAAGAGTGCTTTTCTATAATTCATTTTCTTTTTTAATTCGATTTATAATTAGATCAGATTCTTTTTTCCAATCTGTAAAAATAAGACTCAATGTAAAAAGTGTACTTAAAATTAAGTTTGATATACCAAACCCTTACCAGATTCCTTTAGTTCCATTTCCAAGTCCCCAATCATAAGCAAAAAAAGAAACAATAGGAACACAACAAACAAAATAAGCAAATAGGGTTGAATACTATATATTAATTAAAAATGTAATACCTAAACTAAATTGGCTTTATTGATTCCTTTTAATGCACCACTTAAAGTACCTTACATTCCATCTATAATTAATGAACCAGCAATCATCCAAGGAAGTGTTTCTCTCATAACATTTTTAGTTTCATCTGCAAATTCATCCTGATCACTTTCTGTAGTGAAAAAATCAATAAATTCATCTTAAAATACCCATAATAAAGAAGCACATAAACTACATGTTATTAGAAAAATAAGTATTCCGACAATAACATATTATTTTGCTCCTATTATATTTCCATATCCCATTTCAGTACCAACATAAGACATAATTGCTATTGATAAACTTATTGGCAATCCTTAAATTATATAAATAAGGAATTACTAAAAAATGTTCCAGATACAGTTTGAAGTGCTAAATGAGCATTTACTGATGGAGTATTTAAACTTAATGCCACAAAAGTTAATAATACAAATATAAAGTATGCACAATATATATGAACTAATATTGGCATAGAAGTTTTGCAATATTACAAACCTAATTTTTTAATTCTTGGTATATCAGGCAATATTTTGATTCCTTAAAATATTTTTTTTTTATATTCTGTAAACTATATGAATACTAAAATTAATTAAATAATTTTTACATATTATTCCAATCATATTGAAAATTTCTGTTAATATTATGGCAAATCCTGCTCCTGGAATTCCCCATTCAAATTTCATTATAAATAACCAACTAAACAACCAATGCAAAAGCAAAGTGATAAAATGAATTATAGCAAATGGATATGTTATTTTATATGAAGCCATAAATATTTTTATGCTTTCAAAAATTATTGCTAAAATAATGGCTGGAATCAAAAACCATAAATATTACCATGCACAATCTGCTATTTCTTCTCTTCTTGACTCTTCTACTATTAGGCTAAACGGTTTTTTGATTGCTATTAAAATTCCTGAAAATGGTATTAGAAACATCAACATCACATATAAATTAACATTAAAGAATCTCTAGGCAAGTTAGTGTTTTCCATCACCTATTGCTTATGCTGTATGCATATTCAAAGATTAATTAAATCCAAATCCAATTGGTAATACAATTATGTATACACAATTCAAGGCAAATCCATATCCAGCTACATCAATTGATGTCATTCTATAATATATTTTAAATTTACCCTTTGTTAATATAATGTAAAGTAACACTCACACAAACATCCAAGCATACATAACCAAAAACTGTCTAAAATGTACAAACTAATAAATTCCAAAACATCCTTATTAATGAAGGTTTATCACTTTTATCTACTTATATCTCACTTACAGTCTAATGATGACAAGAAAGCATTGTATTAAAATTAAATTAAATTCTTTTATGAAAACGATTTATTCAAATTTAAGTGATTTAAAAAGAAACAATAATAATAGGTCACAATACTATACTATATTAGATAATTTTAAACTATTGATCTCAAATAATTCTAAAATTTTTATTTTATTCATATTGCAAAATATATAATTCTCACATTTGTAAGTATTGTATCATATATGAATTACAATTATAATCAATTTGAGATATATTTTTTACCAATTTTATCTCTATTCTCACCTTAATATCAATATCTCATATTAACTATTATATAAATATAAATAAATTTTTTTTCAAATAAAGCTAATTAAAAAAATATAAAAAATTTATTTTATATATTAATAGAAATTAAAATGAACTAAATACAAAAGGCATAATAACATCCTGTTTAGTTAACTGATGAAGAAAAAAGGTAATAACAAAAAAAATATTATGATACTTTAGAAAATACTAATAAAACTTTAAAAGAAGAGAATTAGAAATTTAAAAGTGATATTTAGAAACTTTAGGAGGAAAACAAGAAGTTAAGTGAAGATTTAAATAAATTAAATTATGTTTACAACGAAAATATTCAAAAATTATCAAATTTATAATAATAATAACAAGTTTTAGCTACATAATCATATTAATTAAAATAACAAGAACAAAAACTTTAAGATAATGAAAAGGAGATAACACATCTCAAAAAAAAAAAAGAGGAATATGAAAAAGAAATTCAGAAATTATAATTTAATCAATAAATTTGGGGAGATTTGAAAAAAGAATAGGAAAAATTATAATAAGAGCTTACAAATTACTAAAAGAAGATTTAAAATTTTAATGATACAAATTCTTAAATCGTAAAACTAATAAAATAATGGGATTTTAAAAAAAATAATTCATAAACTGCTTTGGTGCAAGAATGTCAAAATCTATTAAATTTAAAGGATTAAGTGTAATAAAAAGATAAAAATACATTTAAATGTTGCAAAGGAGAAAATATTATAATAGGTTGTTAATAAAAGAAATGTTTTTATCATTTAAATTGCATAGATCAATAGTTAATAATGAATGAAGAAATAAAAATATCAAATTGTGCTTGTGGTGATCCATTTTCTTACAATATATTAAGAAAATCAAATTAAGTATTAGCAAAATACAAATTAGAATAAATATTAGAACGTCAGGTAGCAGATTTATTATTAAAATATTAAAAAGAAAAAGGATATACATTTTACAAATGCCCTAATTTATTTTGTAATTTTTAATGGTTAAATAAATCTGCAGAAAACAGTTTAAATATAGGCTAAATATCATATTGTTTAAATTGTTAAGTGAAAGTACATTCTGAGATAGAAACAGAATGATTAATATAAAAATATAAATATAATTAATTCGGTTTATTAAATGAATGAAATTTAACCAGATGTATCAGTTCCTCATCCTTCTTGTTCAGCTGATATTAGTAGTCTACATTAAGTGAGTTTAGAATAGGCATTTGAACATAGATAAGCTAATAAAGTAGGGAGACCAAAATCTTAAGGAAGGATTTGTCATTGTTGTGGTTTGCGGATTGTATAAATATATTGATAAAGGAAAGAGAAAATTTTAATTTAGGAATAGCTAGTGATTAACTTGGATTTTTAGGTAGTGGTTATCCTTTATATTTTGATTTCATCAAGTCTTGTTTAACCATTATTGCAATATAATATATAACAGTTGGTAATTTTTAGTTAATTACTCATATTTAAACTTTGTTTGAATTGTCTGAGACTGAAGAAAGATTACAAGAAAAATAAGATGTTTTATGTTTAACTGCCTTATATTTTACTATGATCTATTTAATATACTTTAGACATAATTAAATTAAATTAGATAGTTTTTGCGACTTAAAATAAACTACTCCAGGAGATTATACAGTTTTATTTTAAGGATTGCCTTTAGATTTATCAAGAGAAGAATTAGAATTCAAGATTAAAGAAGAATTTGAAAATGTTGTTAAAGTTTGCTTTATATTCAAATAAATTATTAAATAAAAAAAAAACTAAAGAATATTTTTAGATTAATTATAGGATACTTATTTTGAATAAAATTATTTTTCAGGTAGTGCTCTTGTATCATTTAAATATAAATAAGACAAACTTAAATTTTTAAAAAGAGCCAAATAAGATAAATTTAAATATTATTTTAAACAATTATTACATTTAGATTTGAATAATGATGGATATGTTAATTTTTAAGGGATTCGTTTAGCAGTAAGGTAAGCACCAGAACCTACAGATATAAATTGGAAAAGTTTAAATGAATGGATAGAGTTGTCATAATTTAAAAGAATACTTGAAATATTTATCAATTTTATATTGTTGATATTTTTATTAGTGGCAACTTGCACAACAGAATATAAGAAAAATAAAATGATATCATTTAAATCATGTTTCACACCTTTAATAACTATCATATGTTATTATTTTTTTCCAGAAATTACTAAAAGAATAACATTTCGAAAATATATATCCTGGACAGAAACATAAAAAAGCTAATCCTTTAAATTGACAATTTTTATGTCTTTATTTACAATCTATGTAGCTAAATTCATTGATGGAGAATTGTTTTGGTTATTTGCTTGGTATTTAATTTATGTATATTTAGTAATTCATTTCTTCCTCCTATTTTTATATTGCTTAAAATTTAATAGTAAATAAAAAATTATAAAATAAAATATTAAACATAACCTATAAATTAAGATGAATTAAATAAACTTTATGAACTTTAATAACATAATTTAACAAGAAATCATGCTTACATTAATTATACTATGATAATCACAAATATATATGGAAATCTTATGCCTATAAATTCGATTCTGTCATTTATAGGATTGGGTTTATATTATTGGGCTGATAAATATGTTTTATTGAATCATTCAACAGTTAAATATCAGCCTTCATCAAATTTATCTCTTGAAATGTTTACATTAATCTCATATACTCCAATTATTATATCATGTTAACATTTTATGAATTCAAATGAGAACACTATTTCTTTAATATAATTGATTAGTGCATTTATTTTTTATTTAATTCCTAAAGACTTAATAATTAATAAAATTTGGAAAACTAAAAGAATCAAAGAATTTTCTCCTTATGATGAATCACAATTTAATTCTTGTTATGATAGAACTAATCCTGCTTTATAAGATAAAGCAATACATAATTGGGTAAATTAATAAAAGAAAGCCCATTCTAAATAAAGAAGATTAATATATTTATTAGATGAAGAATAGAAGGCAAAACATAAAAGAACTTTAGAAAAATAATTAACAAAAATATAGAAATAGATTGGTTAACTTGAAGCTTAATTAGAACAAAAATAAACTGCTAAATTAATAACATAATCAGATTAAGTATCTTAAAGTATTAATTAAGATATATCAGAAGACTCTTGAATAATTGACATGTGTAAATATTTGTAAATTATATATTGAACTTTTTTAATGTAAAACTATGTATAATATTAAAATTGATGGACACGTAGCTAAGAGATGAACATAAATAACTTTTAGAGAATGATCAAAAGTAGATGTTATGTTATGGGACTTCAGGCTTTAGAGAAAACTCTAAGTATCTTAAATTTGTTGGTTGGAGAGTGGGAATATTTATTGGATTAATGTCAAAGAATACAAATTTAAAATTAGGAGTTATGATAACAGCATCTCATAATAAAATAATTGATAATGGTTTTAAAGTAGTACCTCCATAAGGTGGAATGCTTTCTATAGAAGAAGAGTAGAATATAGAAATATTTTATAAATCTGATGAAATAGTTAAATAAGAAACAAAATATGATAACGGAATAGTGTATGTCGGAAGAGATACTAGACCATCAAGCGATTCATTATGTTAAATAGTATTAGAAGGAATTAAAGAAGCAGGAGCAGTTGGAATCAATTTAGGAATTGTAACAACACCATAATGTGCATTTTTAGTATATGCTACGAATTTAGGATTGATACAATAAATAGAATCTAATTAATTATTCTTTGTAGAATACTTTTGCAATATCTTTTTGCAATTAGTTAAGAATTCAATTGAAGGAACTTTAATTATTGATGGAGCAGAAGGTGTTGGAGGAATATGGATTAAAGAATTTTAATAAAAATTAACTAATGTTTTAACAATTAAGAGAATTAATTATGGTGATGAACCACATTTATTAAATGAAGGATGTGGTTCGGAATTTGTTTAAAAAGAAAAGAAATTACCTAAAAACTTTATATATGATCCTAGTTATAGATATGCTTCATTAGATGGTGATGCTGATAGATTAGTTTATTAGTAATAATTTAATTATATCATAGTTATTTTGATAATAATAAATTATAAATAATTGAAGGAGATAGATTTGCTATACTATTTGCTATGTATATAGAATAAGAACTTAAAAAGAAACCTAATTTAAAATTATCTATTGGAATTATTTAAACTGCTTATGCTAATTCTGCATCAACTAAATATATTACAGAAAAATTAGGAATCTATGCAAAATATGCACCTACTGGAGTTAAATATCTTCATAGAGCTGCACATGAATTTGATATTGGAATCTATTTTGAAGCAAATGGACATGGAGCTATTATTTATAAAGATCATGTTTTAAATTAACTCAAAGAATTCTAACTTTTTGAACTTGAATTATTTTTAAAATTATCAAATTAAGCAGTTGGAGATGCTATTATCAATATTTTAATGACAGAATTCTTATTAAATAAATTACAAATGAATATTTAAGATTGGTTATTAATATATTAAGATTATCCTGCACTTTCAACTAAATTATATGTAAAAAATAAATAAATTATAAAAACAAATTATGAAGAAACATCTTTAATTGAACCAATAGGTAATAATCATAAATAAATAAGATCTTAAATAAAAAGTAGATGAAATTATGTCAAAATTTGATAAATCATATAGAACATGTATCAGACCAAGTGGAACAGAAAGTGTAGTCAGAGTACATAGCGAAGGTCCTCAAGTTGAAATTGTTAAAGAAATAGATTTTAGAATTAATGAATTGCTAAAATCATATATGGAAATATGATATTTATAATATTTACAAAATTACATAATGAAATTAAGTTTTATTATTATTTATAACTAATTTGTTTAGTTTCTAATCTATAGCTTACTTAAAAGAGATTATACCTTAAGTTTATATAATTTCATTTCTATCAATATGAAATGAATTTCATAATCTATAGAATAGAAAATATATTATTTCTTTAACTTAAATATGAAATAAATATCCATCCTTAATTATATAACTTATTTAAAGTTGTTTTATTGTATATGAATATTTACTGCTATTTTTTGTTTCCAAACTATCTCTCTTCAAAAGGCATTTGAATATCTAATATTAATTATTTTTTGTGATATCTATTCTAAATGATTTCCCATATTCATAATACAGATTTAAATTTCATTTTAGGATGAATGAACAATCTTTTGTTCTATATAGATATGAATTTAGTAATATTCTAAGGGATATGTTTAATTAATAATATTACTGATAGAAATTAATATTTCTTTGATTATTTAGATAACAATATGTCATGTACTAATTTTAATATATATTTTTGATTTGTTATTTCTTTCACAACTACTTCTCTTACTAATTAATTCTCCCTATCACTATAGATGATTATTTTGTATTTTTAAATTGTATTCTAATAAATTATTAATTAATTGATTTGCAAATATTTTTTGGAAGAAGATAATTATGTTATAACAACTCAGTCAATTATTAATATAATAAATAATATACTGAATGATTCTAATAAAAGAGCTTTTATGAAGTACATTATCATATTTCATCATAAAATAATTAAGTAGTTAATTGATAAGCAATTAAATTATTCATAAATGTATTATTTATAACTCCATTTTTAATAAATTAAATGAGAAAGAATGAATATGACTTATATGTGGATGATCAAATCCAAGCAAAAAAATATTAGTTAACCATAAAATGCAAATATCATACAACAGTTTTTTAATTAAAGAAGTATTTCTACAAAGGCATCAGAAAAAATTTCGAAATAATTCATAATGACATTACTCTAAAAGAATCATAAACAATAGATGAGATTTTCTCTAGATATTGTTAAAACACTATTAGATTATGTGTAAAATCAGATCCAATGATTGATGTATTGGTGAAACATTCGATTCAGTATTAAAATATACGTAAATAAAAACCAATTTCAGATGAGGCATTAAGTGATATAATAACAAAAGAAGTTATAAAAGTTAAAGATTCAATGAATGTATAAGATGTATAAAATGAATTGGACACACTATCGACTACAATTATAAAAAAATGTACTAATTGTTGTATCTAAAATAAAATGATTGAGAATTATGAAAGTTCTATATCAAATCTATTATAAGAAAATGAATAGCTATAATTAAAAATGATATAACTAAAAGAGTAGAGAAATATTTAAAAATAAAAAGAATGTTTATAAGTAAATAACGATAGAAAACTAAAAAGATCATGATTATATCAATTTTTTCATCATATTTGTAAATTCTACTAATGATAAAGCTCCATCATGATTAGCATCAACTTCATTCATAATTTCTATCCATTAATCATTACCAGTTAGATTACATTTGAATGCTTCACTCAATTCTTCAACATTTATATTTCCAGAAGCATTCTATAATAAATTAAATTGAATAATAATACTCTATCAATTAATTTAAATGCAGTTTCTATCTTAGACTTTTATAAAATGGCTTATTTATCAATAGCTTATGCTAAAAATTATGAATATGATAATGTTTCATCATCACCACATATTTTATTAGCTTATCTTTCAACTGTTTCAGAATCAAATATTTTAAGCATAGCTTATGATAATTCTTCAATATCAATATAACCATCATTTTTAGAATCAATACTAGTAAAAACTTCTCTTAATTCACTTAATTCTTCTCTAGAAGCTAAATATAAAACTATTAATTTAAGAGTTGCTTCTTATAATTTAGATTAACTTTTATAATTAACTAGATTTGTTATTACTCGTTTTAATTAACTATCAGTAACTTAAAGTTCATAATTCTTAATTATCCATGGATCATTTAATGCTTATTCAATTGTCATTCTTTAAGTTGGATCTTTATTTAAAATTTTCTTAACAAATTCTCTTGATTCATTGCTATTCTTATTCCAATCTTATTCATCAAAAACGAGTGGTTTTTTAAGCACATTATCTAGAATTTTTCTATTAGTATCTCCACCAAAAGGAGGATATCCACATAGTAAAATATGTGTAATTACTCCTATAGCCCAAATATCAATAGATTCATTATATCTTTTTTATTATATTTCTGGTGCTTAATAATATGGGTGATTAACAGCACTATGCATTTTATGAGATATCTTTTAACACATACCAAAATCAATTAAAATAGCAGATGCAAATTCAGAACTTCTTTCAAGCATAATATTTTCTGGTCTTATTTCTCTATGTGCAATTCCATGAAGATGACAATAATTAATTGCATATAATAATTATCTAATAATTCTTGCAGCATATGCTTCAGAGAATACTCTTCTTTCTTATATTTTCATAAACAATTCTCCTCCTGAATAAAAATCTGTAATTATGTAATGAAATCTGTCATCACTGTAATATTCATTTATTTTTAAAATATTTGGATGATCTAATTTTTCTAGAATATTGACCTCTGCTGAAACTCTCTCTTCTTCTTTCTCCGTTGCATTCTTTTATACAATTTTAACAGCTCTCATGATTCCAGTTTTTTTATTTATAACCTTACGTATTTCAGAATATTATCCCTTACCAATAGGAGGAGTCAAGAATTAGTATTCTGTACTAACTCTTCCTTTTTTTTTAATTAATAGATTTAATGCTAAAACTGTAGGTTTCTCTATTTTATTATGATATATTCACTTACATTCTTATTTCCTTTAATAATCTTAATCAAATTCTGCTTAACTTTTCATCATTTTGTTTCCCATTTTAATATTAAGATAATGTTTGTAATATTATTTTATAATAAATTCATAATGCCAATCATCACTTCTATATTATTAAGTTTTATAGTTACGCTACAGGAAAGAATGAAAATTGTCACAATCCCACAAACAATCAAACAACCCCCTCAAATAAAATATACAAATACCAGTTATTGTTGCTGCTAAAGTATTACCTAGCAACCACATTCCACAACTAAATATATATAATATAATTGCTTACAAAATTAAAAACCATCCTTTCCCTATATTACCTTCCAAAAATCTAAAGTATTTCAGAATAAAATCTAATCGAAATTCAGCAGCTATTATCATCAATGCAAATAAACTTGATAAGATATCTACTACTATACAATTAATAAATCATGAATATCCAATTCCAAAATGCAAACAGTTCTACAAATGTTACAACGTCAACTATAGTTATTGCAATGATTGCACATCCGCATGCAATATTTACATATCTGACAATTGTTTTTAAAGGTGTTCCTTATGATGGCTAACTCATCTTAAAATATTTAATTAAATTAAATATTATTTCAATTAAATTATTCTCTAACCTTATTGATGCATCCTATAACTTTCTCTCTTAATGTCTTTATTGTCAAGTTAAATCCAGCTTTTATTTTGAAATCTCCATCCAAGTATCCTCTTATTATTAATTTCCCTTCCTTTTAACTTATTCTCAAACCTCCCAAAATTATTTTACCCTCAACCTACTATTACTACCTTAATTTATTATAATTAGACATACACTTTATCTTAAAATTAATCCTCTAATCTTATTGATTTAAAAACTATGTAATAATCTTCATTTAACAACTCTATATATTTAACATATGTAATCTATTATTTCCTTATCATCAAATGCTTATTTAATTACAACTCTCCAATAGATATCTGTTCATTTATTGCTTATAATTTGTACTCTTAAAACAAATCAAACTCAAATAATGAGTTTTAACTAGACCATCTTAGAAAATTATTAATCTCCGTATTCAAATCAAATTAAAACCTATATTATAACTATTATATAAACACTTAATCTGTATAAACATTGCTTTCTTCATGAAATAATGAGAGAAGTACAATTCAATATTATTTAGATTCTAAATAAAAGTATCACTGTCATCTATAATATCAACTAATTCTGTAAATTTTTCCAGAGCCTCTTAAGCATATACAGTTAATTCATCAATCTTTATTGATTCAAAATTTATGAATGTTAATATCTCATTTTCTATTGAAAATTATTACTATTATTATTATTAAACTTTAATATCCTAAAACTATCTTGCTTATTATTTTTGAATAAATTTATCTTCTTCTTTTTGTTAAACTGTTTAGTGTATTTAAGGGGATCTTACTATTGATAATTATTTATTAGAAATTGTTTCTAAAGTGAGATCATTCTCATTTTTCTCATCATTTCTATCAACTTAACTTAAGGACTAATCATTTGAATGACTAGGATTCTGTGATATACCTAAATTGTGAATTTAATTTACTTATTTATTATACTTATATTTTTCCTTAGCTTTCCTCTACAGGATTATTAGATAGATTCACTAATTAATGTGAAGTCACAGTAACAGAAGGTTTACTTCTTAGAATAATAAAGCATTCTTTGCACTTAGCAAAAAACTATCCCATTTTAAGTTCAAAGTTGATATTTTTATTATTATAATTTTATGTATTATTGTAATGATTCAAAAATTACACTATTTTGTATATATTATTTTAACTTCAATGAATATTCAAAGCGATTATTTTAAAATTATCCAAAATGCTTTTATCATTATAATGACCTATTACGATTTATTAAGAAAATATTTAATCTTTTATAAAATTTAATAGGTTCTAAATTAAATATTATCATAACATCATATTTCAAACGATCTTTGTTTTCCCAAAAGAAACGGACTTAATATAATTTCAGAATCACTTCTTTTATTACTTTAGCCTGTTCCTA
Organism: Paramecium sonneborni; assembly: GCA_905182985.1. Lineage (NCBI taxonomy): Eukaryota > Ciliophora > Oligohymenophorea > Peniculida > Parameciidae > Paramecium > Paramecium sonneborni. The sequence goes on from CAJJDN010000072.1 coordinate 51,511, forward strand.
ATTTAAGTATCGAAATATTATTTATTAAAGGTGATTCTCCTATCATCTGTTAAAAAATGATGGCATTCTTTTTTGGATAATCACTAAATTAATAAAATTTATACAAATAGTCTTGTTCTTTTTATCTAGGATCAGTCTTAAATTTAAGTCCTAAGGATCTTAAATAAACAACAACTCGCCTTTCTATTTCTAATTGTTATATGTTATCACAATGAAATTGTGGTAATAAACTATCTAAAGATTCTACTGATTCTCTTGAAAGGTCTTCAAGAATTTCTATTCTAGATCTTGTCAAATCCTCTCCTTTTATACCATATTACATAGTTAGGAATCAAAATATGAAATTTGTAAAATAATATGATAAGAATTTCTTATTTATATATAATGGTCAAAATTATGCTTCTAACAACTATTGGTCCTATAATTCAATTACGTCATTAAGATTAAAATAATCGAAAATACTTAGGTCATCCTCTAAATAAGATATAATTCTCTTAATTTCAGGATGCCAATGACTAATTTAAATTAAAAAGATTTACTTCTAATAAGATGCTATTTCAATAAGTTAAGCTTCACCTTATTATAAGAATTATTTTAATGTGATATGCTTTTTAAAAATATTGAAAGTTATTTAAGCTGCTACTAATTATAATGAACATGTTTCTTTAAGACAAGCTTTTAAAATAGATTAAATTATTTTAACTAATGTTTACATTGGTACTTTTGATGATTTTGTTGCTACATCAATTAATTTAAGTAATTTTGATTTTGAAGAGCATTCAAATGCTCCATCAGTAACAATAATTTGTATCAACTATTTGAATATAAGTATAATAATTTACTCTATCATAAAAATTCTCTAAATTGTAATTAAATCTTGTTATTAAAATCAATAAAGATTATAGAGAATTTATCTTTAATTCTAAGTTTCCATTGTCTACACAATTCTATAAAAAATCAGCCAAAACTAATGGATTATCTACTTTATCAACCAGATGAGTATTTATTAATTTTGAAAATAACAATCTTTCTTAATCATTACTAATCTTTGAAAGTTGTTTTTAGATAAAAATAGTAAATTAAGCTTTATCTTTTAATTCAATTTCTGGAAATCTTTTTAATAGCATTATAAATTTATCGAAATCAAGTGTGATATATTACAATACTTCAAAATAATTTGAATGAATTGGAATGTCTATTCCCTTTTCTACAGATACATCAACAAGTCTAACATATGGTGGACAATTAATGGTTTACTCAATATTTAATAATAAATCACTATAAAAGGAATGCTAGAATAACAATCTTAAGAAGACACTCCATTTGACATTCAAAAAATTGTCTATTTAATTACTTTCATTTTATTTATTATTATTTTTAAAGTTCCATTAATTCCATTCTGATCCATATGATATAACAAATAACTTTTTATCTTGCAAATATAAAAAAATCCTTCTTAAAGTTTATACTAATTCTTAAGTCATAGGCATAGACAATAAAGAATTCAATTTGTTTAAATTTCCATCCTCAATAATCTCACTTGCTAATTTAAGAATAACCATCAATTAATTTTATATAATAAAATATGTAATAAATATTGAATGAAGGAGGAAACAGAAATCCAAAATAAAATTAATTTGAATGGAGATCGATCACTCCTGAAAGAGAATTTGGTTAAATGTTACAAGGTAAACCTTTGATAACAGAACCAAATGAAAATAAATAAACAGCTAAATCTATGAGTTAAGAAAATAACATCAATAATCACGATTTCTAATAAAAATACACTAATTTAAATAAGTTATTAATACCTGATAATTAATAATAAAAATTTTAGAGACCTTTAAATTACATGTAAACTTCTCTTAAAAAAATGTCAGAAATTGGTTAACAAATCAATTCAATCTTACAAAAATTTAAATAAAATAGAATCCATAGACCTTAATCAGATCTAAATATGTTTGATAAGCATTCTATGATGAAAAAAACTAGTTAAAACGACATTAGTCTATCAACTAATTTGAATTTAAATCATAGTTATATTGATAATCGTGGCACTGAAACTGAAAGATCATATTTTTAATACAAAAATTAAAAAGATAATGGAAAATAATAGTAAAATAAGGATTCAAAGGATTATTAATTCCTATTTTAAAATAGCAATAATTAGTTTTAAACAAATTCTTTAAAAAAGATAATTGAAAAAAAAATTGCTCTAGCTATGCAAACTAATAATAATAATAACTTATATAATGATTACAAAAAGTAAATTAATAAAGAATCTAAATAAGATAGATCATATAATATTCAAAAATATATAACAAATAAATTCTTAAGAAACTCATCTTGTTTATAACCAAATGAAAAAAGCGACAGAAAGAATAAACAAATGTCAAGTTATTTTTCATAGAATCATTATTCAAAAAGTTAATCATCATTTTTAATTGAGAGAGAAAATAGCAAATCTGAGAATACGACAAGTCGTAATAACAGAATTCGAGTTTCTAGTTATATAAAGACTCCTACTAAAAATAATAGTGATTTAATTAAGCAATTTAGTCCTAGATTTATTTCTTAGCAATTATCTTCATATTAAGTAAGTTCAAGCAAAATAAATTCATTATTATCATCAATGAACAAAGATATTGAAAAAATAAAAACCTCTAATAATAATAATATCTAAAATTTGAATATTTATCATATATAGGCAATACCATTATTTTTAAGTAACGATCCAAATTAAACTCATGTAATTGTAGGATGTTCTGATTTAACAGTTCGTGCAATTAATTTATACTCAGGTAGAATTTAAGTATTGGGGAAACATTAAAAACCAATCAAATCAATTACTAAAATTGTGATATAATAAAATTATAAGACTTTCTATTCTTGTTCTTTAGATAATTAAATAATTCAGTGGGTAAGTGAATCGATGCATGGTACTTATCGATTAAAACATTCTTGGAGGATGGATGAAGTTCCTTTATAACTATACTAAACTGAGAAAGGTGTATTATATATTGTAACAGCCAATTACATTTTCTATTTTTCATCAGTTACAAAAAAATAAATAACATATCATGGTGTTTTTAATTGCATGATTTAAACATCTAGTAATATTTTGATTGCTATTGATAATTTCATTTACAAATTATAAGCTGACTCTTTGTAATTAGTTTGCACTTCAAAGAAACCTATAAAAAATATGATATATGAGGAAGGTTTACTTTATGTGCTATAAAGAGATGGTGCTTTATTAATATATGAAGAAGCAAAACACCTAAAATTTAATTCAGAGATTGACATTGGAGCTATGAATATCTTTAGCATGTAAAATGGTTATATAATTATTTAAACAAATGATAGTGAATTTATTGTTTATTCTTAACAAATAAGTAAGTCATATCAAATAGATGGTAAAATCAAATGTTTGTTAGCCTTACAATAAATGTTATTAATTGGTAGTAATAAGAAATTGGTAGAAACCCTAAAATTTTGAATATTATTAATAAGTTTACTTTATAATGAAATAGTTATGTAAGTATAAATCTTTTAAAATATTTTCCTAAAAAAAGAAAAATAAATTAGTAAATATTCTAAAAATTATAAAAAATATTTTCTATTAAAAAAGTTACAAATGTTAAGAAAGCTTTTGAACAATTATTATAATTTATATAAATAAATAATTCAAGTTAGTTATCTTTCAATTAATTATTTATAAATTCCATTTTTATCAATTAAATCTAAATGTTTTCCTTGTTCAACAATCTATCCATTTTGAATAACAACAATTTTATTAGAATTAATGATAGTTGATAATCTATGAGCAATAATGATGATTGTTTTTTATCCTGTTTAAACTAAACCATCAATTGCAGATTAAACTTAGAATTCTGATTCAGAATCTAAAGCACTAGTTGCTTCATCAAATATAAGTATTTTAGGATTTTTAATTAAAGCTCTTGCAATAGCAATTCTTTATTTTTATCCTCCAGATAATTTAACTCCTCTTTCTCCAACAATAGTATCTAATCCATCTGGAAATATTGATTTATTAGAAACAAATTCATAAGCATTTGCTAATTTCATTGCATTATCAATATCCTCTTATGTAAAAGTATCAACACCATATGTAATATTTTCTTTTAAAGTTCCAGAGAATAAAGTTGGTTCTTAAGCAACAAATCCTATTGATTAATGAAGCTTTTATAAATTGTATTCCTTAATATCAATATTATCAAATAGTATTTAACCTTCATTTGAATCATAAAATCTCTCTAATAATTAAACAATTGTTGATTTTCCACTCCCACTTTATCCTACTAATGCAACAACTTCTCCTTTTTTAATCTCTAAATCTATTGATTTCAAAGTAGTCACATTTAATTTAGTTGGATATTAAAAAGTAACATTTTTAAGTGTGATTTCTCCAGTCACATTTTAAGAATCAATTGAACCATTCTAAATTTTAACTGGATGATCCATAATTTAAAATATTTTTTCAGAAACAGCTGCTGCTGATATCATCTAATTCATCAATCCACTTACAGCTAATAAAGATACTATTTTATTAATATATATCTTACTTGTCATTGTTAATGTATATAACACAAATGAACTTAAATCTCCTATTGTTAATTTATCTTCAATTACTAAGCTTCCTCCATAATATAAAATAGATAAAATCACTGCATAACCTAACAAAATTCCTATTGACATAAATTAACTTCCCAAAATTGCTATTCTATTTCCTATTCCATATACTTTTGTTGTTGCATTTCTATATTAAAGTCCTTCCTTCTCTTCTGTTGAAAAAGATCTTACTATTCTCATGTTTCCCAAAACTTCAGATGCTATCTATGTTGAAACTGCTACTGCTTATTAATATTCTTTTGTTAATTTTTTATATGTTCTCACAAATAATATTACTATTATTGTAAATGGTGGAATTACACAAAATAAAACTAAAGTTAGATTCCAACTTATAAACCATAATAATACTAAACTTCCTATAAATTACACTGCATTTTTTAATATCATTGATATTGAATCATTTGCTCCTTTATTTATTACAGATATATCTGAAGATAATCTTGAAATCAGTTCTCCTGATCTATTTGAATCAAAGAACTCTATATCTTTTGTTATCATCTTTTAAAATAATTCATTCCTTAAGTCAAATGTTATTTTTTCACCTAATATATTATATGCGTAAGCCCTCAAAAAAGTAAACAAAGCTGATACTATTGTTAATATTATGAAATAAAATGTTAATTTATTTAGATCTTCTTTACCATCAGATTTTGTTATTGAATCTATCATTTATCTTATATTATATTTTTTATATACCCTGTTAAATATGGAAGAGCCACCATTGAAAGAGAAGTTACTATTAATCCTAAATTCCCTAAAAATAACAATAATTTATGCTTCCATGAATATCGTATTAATCTATAAAAACTAGAACCTTTTGGTTTGTTTTCAACAGTTATTTCTGGTTCTATTGCTGTTATACTTTTCTTTTCCTCTTATATTTTCTAATAATCAGCTTCGATTATCATTTTCTTTTATATTTTATTCATGTTTACTAAATAATTGATTATTTATATATTAGTGGGTGGAATTCCAAAAATCCAAAAAGAAAATTTTTTTTTTAATATTTTTAATAATTTTTTATTAATCTTCATATTCTTAAATCCGAAATCATTTTCGAATCTAAAATAAGGCTCTTATTTAACTTATTTCAATCTCATAAATTTTTGGACTTATTAAAAATTCCTCTTATTTTTTTTACAATTATTTATTGATTACTCTTTATTTAATTCTATTAGAATCATTCAATAATTTCTAAATTGCCCATTTTACTTTAATTATAAATTTAAAAGCTCTCCACAAAATCTTAATCTAAGGCAAATAAAATTCTTCTTTATTTGGATTTAACTAACAACTTCCTGATATTTTATAGCAATAACTCTAATTATAACAAATTTTCTATTTACAATTTAAACCTTTGATTTAATATCATATTCCATATGAATCACTCGAGTCATAAGGGTTTAATTATCTTCCACATAATCTCTTCAATTATTAATTTAAATAGGATTGAAAACATTGCGTTCTATTTAAGTAATTCAATCAAGTAACTATTACGAAAGAGAATATTTTTTTAATATATTTAATATATTATATAGATCATTATCAATAGTATATAGAATTTAATTTTAATTATTCTTAAATAATTTTAAAAATAGTAATTTTTTTTCAGATAACCAATTTAATCAAAATATTAAAATGGATTTATATTCTTGTTATAGTCTTACTAGATCAATCCTATTTTTAATAGATAATTTTAAATATATTTAGTTTATATAATAATATGTATCAGAAGAATAATTTAAAGTCAACATTGTTTTACTACAGATTTAATTTTCTATTACATCGTGGAAATCTTTTTGTCATCTCTTTATTTTTATACAAATAGATTGACTGGGCTCTTGGTAGTTATTTAATCAAAATTAAAAGATTAATTGTTTCTTTTTCTTTTAAATAACTGTTGTTATGTTGAATTGGCAATTTAAATAGGTTATCCACTATTAGAATTTTGTGTAGAATTTGTTTGATTAACATTATTGGTAATCAAGAGTTAAATGTTTAATTATTTCTTTTTAATTTGATTTTCTGATCGATTTAATTTTCCATATTGATTTCCTGTGTTTTTTCCAGAACCCAATTCAAAAGTTTTATTAGTATATTTTTGTTATTATTTTCTAATTTAAATAGATTTAAAAGGATATTACTAATTTAAATATACTTCTGCTAATTAGTGATTAACCCATTTAGGAGAATTAGGTTTATATTTATTAGTGGTTGAAATAGATCTTAATTTCCTTTTATGTGTTTTATTTGAAGTTTCATAAATCTAATACTCTGGTTCAATACTAAAATTGGCATTTTTAGTATTAGAAAATTATTATTCTTTCATAGATCGAGTTCTGCTTTTCATTCCAACATATTTAGCTTAAGATTAGAAATGGATAAATTACATTTTCTAATGATTGGAATAACAAAACCACATTTTTGTGATTCAATGACTGGTTTAAGTAAAACAATTTCAAAATTGCCTGAATCCATTTTCATTTTAGCATCTTCATCAATAGCCTTTGAATAGATAGAATATTGATACTTATTTAGAAATGTCATAAAATCTATTATGAACATTGAGTAATTAATTAATTAAGGGTAAATCTTTTGGTAAATATAAGTATGCAATTTCAAGAGCTCTAGATAAATAATTTTCAGCCTCACTGAAACAAAAAGAATCATTTTTTGAAACAAACTTAGACTCTGTTGAAGTGCAATACAATGAAATAACAAATAAGCATATCATATGTAAATATTATTGATTAGTAGGAAAGTCCAATACATGTATAAAATTACTAAGATTAACTGGATTCATCTAAATGAAGAACAATATGTTGGCTCGATGAATGTATGCTTATGGACATCCAGAATACACTAAATCGTAACTCTTTAATACTAATCATTGTACTTCTTAAGTTGTTTGAGTAGTTTAAATTTAATAACTCTAAACTATATTTTAATGTTTTGGTTTTAAAATAGGGATGCTCTTTTTAAGTATCTCTTCAATTACTTGTTAGTGTATTTAACTCTGTAAGTATTTTTGAAGATCAATTAATATTTTTGAAGATTTTCTTATTGCCATTTTAGCAAATGCTAATGCTTCAGTATGTTAGCCACTCTCTGAAAGGATGATACAACATTATAAATAACAATTTAGACGTATCATTGAAAGGAGATACCCTTCTTAATCTGTTCTGGGAGTTTTTTTTAAAGCTAAAATAGCATCTTCAAAACAGGTAAATGCTTATTCTAACCATCCTATAGCATAAAATACTACACCCAAATCTATTCTAATCATTAAAAAATAATGAATTAATGGATTAGAATAAGAAATGGCAGTTAGTATTTATTCTGCTTATTTTAAGTGATATACACATTAGGAATATTGGTTGGCTTCAAAGTCTGATATACCTAATTGAATAAAGTCAATTAACTATTATTCTGCTTAGTCTTCATTAATTCTAAGTGCTTTGTTGTTCCTTTTTTGATTGGCCTCTATCATAATTAATATTAACTTTACATCCTTAACCATCATCATTATTGTGTATAATCTCTACAGGTTAAACTTAATCTAAAATTTACTGAAGGATATTTATGTCTGTCGAAGGAGGAATAGGGTTTTGTTTCTTCTAAACATTTGAGACTAGATTATTTAACAACTTTGGAGATTTCAGTTCTTGCATTTTATTATAATAATTTACTTTATATAATTTTATAAATAATGTTAAAAATTACGTCTTGTACATTTAGATACCTATCTAATATATTATTTAGTTTCAAATAACTATTTCTAAATCTTTTTTTATATTTAATTATCATTATAATCTATATTTACATTTCTAAATCTTTTTTACATCATTATATTTAACTTCTTGTATAATATTTTTGTATTTAATTTTAATGGGATTTTTTGAATATTTCTTTGGAAAAAAAAAAGAACCAGAAAAATAAGTTAATTAAACACAAGTAGTTGTTTAATAATAAAAATCTTAAAAATAAATTGAAGAAGAAGTTTATAATAATTTCATTATCTATAGAATTGGATTTATGCATCTATTCTTTAATATTTGGTATCCCCAATCTGGAATATTTCTATATCTGAATTTATAGATTAAAACTGCATTATTTTTGATGATGAAGAAGAGAATAAATTAGAATATTAGGCTTTATTCAAAAAATATAAAAGGCTGATGGCAAATCTTATTGATGAAATGATGAATGAACTCGGTGTAACAGAAGAATAATTTGCTTAATAAGTAGAAAAGGGATTGAAACAACAATAAGATAAATAATTATTTGAACAATTGTTAACAATAGATAATTTTATGGTCTTCAAAACATAAATGATTAAAAGAAATAAAGAATTAGAATTAGAAGCCTTATAAGAAATTAAGAAGTAAGATCAGAAAAAGTATATGATTCATCCATTTTATTAGAATATCAAAGAAATAAATTGTGAATCCTTAAAATGATGCAAATATTAAATTGCTTTAAATAGAGGCAGAAAAAGCTGAATTAGAACATGCATTATAAATGTCCTTAGCAATTCAAGAAGAAAAGAAAAAAATGTTAACAGAAGAAGATAGACAACTATAAGAAGTATTAAGACAAAGTTTAATTGAATTTTAGTATATATTTTATTTATTCTAAGATAAGGATTAAAAAAATAATAAGAGGCTTTAGAATTGAAAGTTCAAGAATTAAAATAAGCTAGAAAAGATTAAGAGTTACAAGCACTCACTTTTGAATAGCAATAAAAATTATTATTACAATAATAATAATATTAACCCAATTAAGAAAATGTATAATAATAAAAAGAAAAAAAATAATAATAAGTAGATATCAATTCAGATGGAACTCCTACTCCACTTTTAAAATCAGTAAAGTAAACATTTTATTTAGGAATTTCATTAATAAAATCCTTATAATTAGGCCCCTACAATGAATGAATTTTATAAACTATAAAATAACGATAATCCAATGCCTTAATAAGGAAAAGAAGTATAAAAATAAGAAGTTCCTATTTTGTAATCAAAAAAACTAGATAAATTACCTAATAAACCAGTTTTACCTTCAATCTAAGCCACTTAAGCTTAACCTATTATTTAATAAGCTGATTCAGTGATTTAATTTGAAATGGATGTAGCAGAGGATGATGTTAATGTTAAAAAATCAGTTATTGCAAATTTAGTATCCTAAAAGTCTACAGAAATTAATAATGTTTAAAAAGGTGAAAGTATAGAGGAAAGAAAAATTAGATTAATCAAATAAAGGGAAGAAATTAGAAAAAGAAAAGAAGAAGAAAATAAAAAAACTTTAGAATAATATAAAATAGAACAAGCTAATGTATATATTTATAATGTCTTTTAGGAATTAAAAAATAATAAATAAGATGAAGCTTTTCAAATTTAAAAAAAAAATACCTAAGAAGAACTTTAAAGAAAAAGAGAACTATTAGAAAAAAAGAAAAATTAAATCAAAATGTAAAAAGAAAAAAATGAATAAGAACAAATTTAAAATTAAGAATTTGATGTTGATTTGTTATGAAAATTAGATAATTCAAAATATTTTTTTTGGAAATTTTTTTACATTATTTTAGTTCTTTCATCATTTCAGTTTTATTAAAAAAATATTGTCATGTAATTTAATAAAAATTAACTATAAACAATTATATATTCGTTTTATTAAATGAATTAACAGCAAGAAGAAGTAGAAATTTATGATGTCCACAATTCTGATAGAAATTCGGAACAAATTAGTAAATCCCTTTTTTCCACTGTATTTGCTATAATTTACAACTTCAGTTGGGGAGCGCTGTTTCTTATTTTTCGACATTATAGTAATTAGTTTTTGGTTTTAATTAAGAGATAATGCTGATTGCTAGTTGATAGATAAATGGTCGTTTTACACAGAGATTGTATTTTTTGCTATTGCTGCTTACAAATTGTATTTTATATACTAATGTTAGATTTATCGAATTACCGATTTAATATAAGACAAATGAATAATGGAAAAATTAATTGTTTGATATTGCAGACTATTTAGAACTGTTTCTTAGCATAGTTATTCTTATTGGATTGACTGTAAAGAAATTAATAATTTTGTTACTAGTATGCTTATCTCTAAAATGAAGAATGTTATCATCTTAGAAAGTTCGTCTTAGGATATTTGTTTATCACATACTTAATACTAATGATATGGTTGATTTCATTCATATTTATTCATTGCAGTAGAGAAGAATTTAATCGTAATTCATGATAAAATTTAATATATTTTATTTGCATTTAATATTAATACCATTTTAATTTTATTTTTAAATTCCAATTTCAAAAAGATGTTAATAGAAAATACGTGAAATTTATTTTTCTAAATTTCTCTCTTTCCTTGATATATCACAAATAAATAAATACTATAATTTCTGATAGAATAAGTATGAAAGAAAATATTAGCCATATGTTAACAAAGAGTAAATTTGATTCAAAAACTCTTAACCTTTTAGTTATTAGTCTTGGAAATATTTATGAAATTTTAGAACAGAATAAAAAATTATAACTTAAGTCATTTGAAAAAGATGTTAATCTAAAGTTAAAGCAATTTTAAGAGTAACTTTATGAATTATAACTGTTATGTTAAAAAAATTAAGGCTTAATGTCTTTTGTCAAACATGATAAAACTATTATTGATATGTAAACTTCAATAAAATTACAATTGAACAATTTAGAAAACTTAGTAAAATCTAAATATAAATCAATTAATTGTGATTTAGATATTATAACTTTCAACAAATAGGTCTTTCCTGTTGCAAATTATATTAAAACTTAATTACTATTTACATTAAACCATCCAAAATATTCACCGATAGAAATAATTATGGAGTTTCTAATTCTTGAATCTGTTAAAGTTCATGAATATTAAATGATTATTTAGCATAAGTACTTAATTGAAAAATACTTTCAAACATAGGAAAATTTAAAATAAAAACTTAGTATTGAAAATGAAAAAGCACTATTTACACTAAATTATGATAAGGTGGAAAATTAATTGAAATTTTTAATTGAAAATGATCCATATATCATAACTTCTAGCCTAAACTAATCCAAAATTTATTTATAAGAAGAAATGTTGTTAATATTCAATAATTCTTGTGAGCTTAAAGTGATTACAACTAACACAAAAAATATCAATAAAAAGTAGTTATCAAGTGATAACCAAAATAGTTAGCATATGACCCAAGAAACAATTAAAATAAATGGATTTGGATATATTAAATTTCAATTAGTTAACTTACACATGAAAAATTATGAATTTTATCTTAAGGATTCAAATATAGATTTAAATAGTTACTTTCCAGGTATAGATGCAGATCTTTTTAATGATAGTAATGGTTTTTACATAATTCCAAAAACAAATAATTATTAATTGTTTTATGATAAAGGATTGATATCTAAAGATGAAAAATTAAGTGTTGGAATTTAACTCAAAAATAAGTTTTGGATAAATGTTGAAATAAATAAACAAAAAATCGATTGCTTTATGTTTGATTGAATTGTTATTAATATTTTTAATTATTATATATAAAACCGTTGAAAATCATGAGTCAACAATTTTATTAAACATATGTGCCTAATCCTTTCATTCCTACGTTTAATCCAACGATAAATTCATCTAGAATTGATTATCCATCAACTAATTCTGCAAAATAAGTTGATATTAAAGAATTAACAAATGAGTAGATTTCATAAAATAATGTCATCACTTCATCATTTAATTTGAACCCATAAACAAACAAATCAATTGTTATAAAACGTAAATTAATAAAAAATGATTAATAGCAATTTTAACCAATTAAGATGAATATCAAAGAAAGATTAATGATTTGAAAAATAATCATAAAAATGAACTAAAAGAACTTGAATTAAAAATGTAATCATAAATAGATTCTCTCTAATAAAAAAGATATCAAGATGATTAATAAAAATAGTTAACTGATGTAAGACAATAAATAGCTGAACTTTAATAAACTCTTTAAGGAAATAATTATAGTAATCCTTATTAATAATAATAACATTAATTTTATAATCAAAATGAAATGGATAGATTAGAAAAGTAATTAAAAAAAAAGAAAAATAAAATAAAGTTGTTTAAAACTGAAATTGATAGTCTAAAGTTAGAACTATAGATAAGATAATAAAAAATAACAGAGTTAGAAATAAAATTGCATTATTCAGAAAATAAACCAATAATTTAATAATAATCTGCAATACCTAAAGTGATAGGTGTACCTTAATAAATAATTGCTTAGCCTTCAACAATAATATAAGAGTCTCCAGAATTAATTGATAGAATTAGGAGTGTTGAATATGAAAGAGATGTAAGTTCTGAATTTATTTTAGTGTTTGCTTTAGGAACTAAGAAGATTGTAAGCAACAAACATACCTTAAAGATAATAGCCTTCATTTCCTTCAGTAGAAGAATGGAATCGACTTATGCATGAATATAAAGCTTTGGAAAGTGAGAACAATAAGCTAAACACTATAATTTTATAAAAGGATGATTTAATTAAATCATTAGAATAAAGAATAAGTGTTGAGCTTACTAAATAAAGTGCATTATAAGCTTAAGGTAATTAGCCTAGAGCTATATCAGTTTTTTATGATCCATAACAATCATAATAGTCGAAATCTCAATAATTATATCCTATTGCTGTTCAAAACACTGAATAAAAATCTAATATTGAACCAACATTATAGAATCCTAGTGGTCAATGAATTTATTATTATTTATTAGACATTAAATTTAAAACTGCAAAATAAATAAATAGTAGAATAATATTAATATTTGAATTCAAAAAAAAACATTAAGTTCAAAAGACTTAGCAGCAACTATCTCTTTTTTTTTTTTATTCCTATAGTTAATCAGTATTTGTAGTTTGATTAGTTGTAGTTGATTAATATTAGGATTCCTATGTTTAAAATTTAATTTAGGATGTTTTGCCACTTAAAAACTATTGTAATTCCCTTGGTGTTTCACTGATAGATTTCAATGCAGATATTATTTATGCTTCATTTAAATAATTATCTCCATTTTCATCAGGTTCTGCCTCTGAGCCATCTAAAGAACAAGGTAATGATTATTTTCTAAAATTACTTCCTAATGATGGTCTTTAACCGATTCGTTTAGAATTGGGACTAGAATTTTACTTAGGTTTAGAATTTTCAGAATCAAGATACTATTAAAATCTATAACTAAATTATTCTTTAATATCTGATTTACTATTTGATTTTTGAAGTGATCTTCTTAATGATTTTCTATATTCTCCTGTATATTCATCTATATTCATGGCTTAATCAATTTATAGTTAGAAATTTTATTCTTTAAAAATTTATTTATCGTATTTGATTCCCTAAAATTTGATGAAATAAATACATTAATCAATAAAATCTTTTCCATCATAGATAATTCTTATTTAAGCATTGACATTTATTTTTCAATTTATTCATAACTAAGTTTTATATTAATTTTGACTTTATTAAGAATTAATTTAGCTCTTTAAGCAAATTTTAAAGTTTAAATAGTTTTTTCTTCATGTTCTAAAGCTGCACTAACAGCACATATAAATGAAGTATTAGAATTACCACCTAAACATTCTTTAAGTAATAAAGTGAGTTTAGAATCTCTATAAGGAACATGTTTATTGTTTTTTCTACTTGATAAAGCCATAATGCAATGTCCAAGACAATGTAATGATTAATTAATTTTTTTAGTCTCTTCAAGCATTTATCCTTTAGCAACTGTTTTTGCTAATCTTTCACTTCCAGCTAGATCAATAAATTAAATTTTAGATGTTCTTTATGATTTATCTTTCCATTCAACAAACAATCTACTTAGATTAATTTAAATACTCAATAGTAAAAATAACATGTGATCTACTTGATCTAGAATTGAACTAAGTTGCTCCAATAGCTCTATTGTAACTACCAAATGCTATTAATTCCATGAGATCATTAACTGTTTCCACTTAAACTTCTCTTACTCCAATTAATTTCGGACCATCTGCTATTGTACTAATCTAAGAAATTCAAGATGGATTACTTTAAGATCAAGTTTTTGATTATTATTCTTATACTGTTAGTTTAAAAGATCATAAATTTATTCATTATAAATCTCAACATAGTTAACTTTAAGTGTCACTTATTATAAAGATTCTTATTATTTTATTTTTTGATATCCCTACATTATTATGTGATTATACATCTACAATTTGATAAAACGATCTTGGAAGTATGCCAGAACTTGTATCAATATTAAACTTATTATTTAGAATCTATTCTATTGTACTTTCTGGTCCTAGGATTGTATAGGTTTTGCCTGATGAAGTTGCACCATAAGCAAAAACTGCACTATTATATCCTTATAAGCTAGAGATGTCAAATTTGGTTAATTACAAAAAACTTATTTTAGGTAACATTATAGTTTAGAAAATCTCTTCTTATAAGGTCATTGGAGGCATGATAACATCAAATTCAAATATTTCATCTTGTTTTGTATTTTTATAAGTGATTGCTTCTTCTTCAATAAACCAATTAGGAGACTTGAGATTAAGGAAAATTTACAGACTCCTCTTATGAAGTTAAAATAGACTTAAAACGAATGATAACTTTAATTTGATTATCCATTTATATGTCTATAATAATAATAATATTAATAAGAAAATCAATTGATCAGTTATTAAAACTTAGTCCTCATCAGACTTCGTGGTCTCCCTAAAGTTTTACAACTATTTTTAGTATTAGGAGTAGTATTCTCATTTTCATCAAGTAACTAAATTTTTTTAATTTGATAAATTGATCTAGCAGGCATTCTTTTTTCTATTATGAATTCTGTTTAAACTCTTAAACCTTAAATTTTGGGGTTATTTTTATAGAAAGTATTATTGCGAGATCTTATAGGTTTAGGTGTAAGACAATATGCTTTCTTTTTATTTTAATGATAATATTAGGTGATGCTTTTTTAGATAGTTTAATTTCTATCTTAAATATCTTTTATCATCTGTTACATTCTTCTTCGTAATAGATCTGACATATAAATCAATCTAGGTTCATCAAATCTATTCCTATTGTATAATGAAGATAACAGTAAATATTTATTTGATTCATCTTATTCTAAATCTAAACAATTATAATGTAATTGTTAGGGTATAGGTTCTTTTAGAAAATAAGTTGATTAGAATCGATGAGTTTCTATGATGTTATTGCAAGTTTTAAGTAGAGTTGTACCTGGCTTTTTGATTTCTTTTAGATAAACTCGAATACAATAATCATAGATTTATTCAATCGATAAATCTAAAGATAAGAGTTCTTCAAGTCTTTTAAATCATAAAGAATACCTTATGTATTTTCTTAGATATAAATTTCGAATGTATTCATAGTTTTTATTTTGAATGAATTAAATAAGTGAATTGATCTGGATTTCAGTAAATAAAGATTTATTGAATCTCAAGTATTTTTGAATTTCAAATTATTGAATATCATTTAATGGTTCTGGTTAAGTTAGTAACACAATCATGTCGAGTCTCGCAATTAAAATATGCATTCCCATATTATGAATAGAAAATTGGATTAACAGATAAAGAATAAATTAAATTAATGATAAATCTATTCCCTAAAATATAGGATAATTAATACAATCGATAATCTTGGGGAGGATTACTATTTATTGTAACAATCATTAGTATAATTATTTTGATATGGGCTGAAATTACTAATGCTTTATAAGGAACAATATAATTGCAAGTAGATTCAGCAATAGATTCTAGGATTAGAGTAAATTTGGATGCAACAATCTAAGCACCATGTTAAGCATTAACCTTAAATATTTAAGATATGATGGGCTCTTATTTATAAGATGTATAACATACTATAATTAAAACACGTATAATTAATGAAAATTTACAATATGTTTAAGAAAATTAAAATGTTAATTTTACATCATGTTATGGTGCTGAACTGTTGATAGATTAAAAATGTTATAGTTGTTAAGATGTAATGATGGCATTTGCATAAAGAAGATGGAGATAACCAAATTTTGAAAGTATTATTTAATGTGTTGGATAACCTACAATTTAATTTGATGATTCAGAATTAAAATAATTCATTGAAGCTGATCTTAATCATTCCAAAGAACTTTTAATAACTAAAAATGAATTGATCAATGTTACAGCTACTGAACTATTCAAATAATCAATTGAAGTTGATGATGATGAAGAAGATGCTACCGAATAAATTATGACTTAAGAATAGAGAGATAAATTTAAAAAAGCATTAGGTTAACTCTCAGAAATAAGTTACAATCCTATGCAATGGGATGACTAAAGATTAAAATAAGAAAAGGGTAAATAGATAGACTAATTAATTGGAATGCTTAATATATCTTTAGATCATATTGGAGGTACTTTAGCTAGTCAATTAAGATTTTCCGATAGAGAAAGAGTGTTACCATTTAAAAATCTCACAAAAAATGTTTCGCTTTTGACTGAAATTTACAGATAAAAATGTGAAACAACTTTAAAAATATTCATAAATGCTAGTTATAATGATGAATCTGTAATAGAACATTTTGAACTTGATATGTCTAAGGATTAATGTTCAATTCCATTTTATTACTCTACTTAAGATGAAACTATGACTATATAAGTATAAAATCATGAAATTTAATGGAATATTAATACTTCTGTAATGATGAACCAATTTGTTTTCTATATTGAAAAACTATTAGTTATCAATGAAGAATATAATTATAATTATTAACCGAATTCAATGCTAGATAGAGCATATAATTAATTTAGAATTAGTGTTTATGTTCATGTAAAATAAATTAAGAATCCACTTAATAACAATAAACGATTGTTATTTAGTGAATCATTCTAAGTTGAATAACCATCCCAATCCTATATCGAAGTTTCTGATATTGAAGAACATATTGATGAAGCATGTAGATTTTTTGGATATTTCTATATAAAGAAAGTTCCTGGTATATTTGCAATTCAATCTAATAAACCAGCAATGGAATTAATTAATAAAACCTTCCAAGGTAATCATACCTTCTAATTATCATTTGGCAATTAGCCAATAACTCAAAGAGTAACTGAAAGTCAATTCTCTTCAAAATATTATTTAAAATTAGTTACTACAAATAGTATTGATATTTGGAATAATTAAAATGTCTTTTATACCTTTACTTAACAAAGATCCCTTTATAATGCTACCATTACACCTTTCATTGAATTCCAATATGAATTTGATCCTATTTCTATGACTATTCAATCTACCTCTATAACAAATTATTTAGTTATTGTATTTGCTGTTATTGGAGGTGTTTTTGCTGTTAGTAAATATATTGCTGGCATCTTGAATATGTTGATATGATAATATAAATTTTAATATTTATTTAATAAACAAATAGTTTAAATTCAATAATTCAAAAATAAAATGAGATGTAAAACTTAAGACAATTTTGATTCTTTCAAAACTCTTTAATCCAATCGTTCTTAATAAATTAAATAACATAAGAGTTCAAAGTCAGAAGATTTAGACTTGCTATTATTTTAGAATATGAACTATTCATCTGTACATGAAATCTCACTTAATCATGATTAAAGTGAATTAATCAAAAAATAAGAAGAATACATCTAGAAATTGGAACATCAAAACAAAATTCTTCAAAGTTTTATAATCAATTAAAATCATTTATAACATTTATGCACTTTTGTTCAATAAGTCTTCACAGAAGTAGAATTAGTAAATAATCAAAATATTTTTGAACCAAAATTACATACTCTTTGTTTAAATATATTAAATGAATAAAAGTAGAAACTAAAGGAATAAAATAAATTTATTACTTGTTTAAAAGATTTAGTAATTTTATGTTCACCACCTGAATAATTTCCAAATGGTGAACAATTAAATCTTAAATAAATTTGGAGATGTATTAAGCATTTGTTATAAGAATGTAGAGAAAACAAAAAAATTAATTAAGAACAATAAGTAAATTATTGTTACTATTAATAAAAAGCAATTAATTTTAAAACTTTAAAGAGGAATCTAAAATAATCAGTCAATTAAACCCAAATCGTCGACACTTGGCAAGAACACTAAATATTGATTATATTGATAAATTTAATAATATATGAATCCTATTGTCAATGAATTTTCTCAAGTAACTGATGATTCCATAGAAAAAGAAAAAGCCGAAATCAAAAATATAATGATATTTGAGACAGCTGGAACATTATTAGTGATATATGGAGCATTGGCTACATAGTAAATAATTATTTAAATTTAGAAATAACTTTGGTGTAGCTCTTGTTTATTTTGTAGGATTATTAGTATGTGGAAGATTAAGTGGAGGATACTTCAATCCTATCTGCACTTTGATCGGATTTGTAAATGGATCAATTTCTAAGAAAAAAGCTCTCTATTATACAGGAGCATAAACTATTGCCAGTTTAATTGCAGGAATGTTATTAATGCCTATGTTTGCATATAAATATACATTACCATATTATGAAAGGTATTTAATAAAAGGCAATATATCAAAAGATTACCGTCACATCAAGTTTTTGGGACATTGATGTCAGAAATTGCTGGATCGCTTATTTTTTTTACATTTATACAAATTTAAACTGCCGAAAATACTAAAATAACAACAACACCTGTATAATCTGCCATTTTTATTAGTGTCATTTATTTTGTAGCAAGATAGTACTGATTTATAAAATTATTTTAGATACACTGCAACTATGGGTAATAGTTTATTTAATCCATCTGCTGCTTTTGGGTATTATTTATAATGTATAATAGATTGTAATTATTTTATGGAATTTATTATGGAAAGTGGGATTAAATGATTAACTTATTGATTTATATACTTGGTCCTTGGATAGGATCATTATTAGCCATCAGCTTTTTTTGGATAATATATACTCCAACTCTTGTTAATAAATAACCAAATTGAATTTCATATAATTTATTATTAATTTTATATAGAAATTAACGAATGCATTTTTAATAGTAGAACTCTATAGAGAATGATAATCGAATTAAATAACTTTAAAAAAAGAGACTAGCTATTGAAAAATAAACTGAAATGAGAAGAAAAGAAATTGAACAATATTCTGATTTAGATTATGAGTATCATTTCATTTTACTCGTTTAGAAAAATTTAAAAAGAAAATGAAATCCTCATTTAAGATAAATATAATGTAGAGTAAAGAGCTGCTAAATTATAAGAAGTATATAATGGACTCAAATTAAGTGTAATGAAATAGTAATTATAATTCAAATTTTTGTAGAGTTGGAAAAATTCAAGTTTCAGCAGAAGCCTTATGTAAACATAAATAAAACATTTATGAACATATGGCTAGGCATAAATCAAAGGAAGCAGATTTATTTTTATAAGCAACAAATACAAGACCTAAAGATTATTAATAAGTCTTAGAAGATAATTTAAATTAAGGTCCATTAGTATAAGAAAAAGAAAAAGAAATGGAAGCTCTAAAATTACAAAATTAAATTTTAAAAAATGAATTAGAAATTCATAAAAATTAATAATAGTATATGAGAGAATTCTCTAACAACCCTAATATAGACTAAGATATAATTAAAAAAATGGTTAATGAAAACTAGTTTAATAAAATAAATACAAGTAAAAATGAGAGAAGTAATAGTTAATTAAGCATGGAAACTAAATAAATTATGGATTTTTATAACGATAAATAATAGACTTCCTCTATGTACAAGGAATAATTATAATTTGGTTGATATTTATAAACTAATTCATTCAAAATATTATTCTAATTCTTTACTTAAACATTTTAATTATTAATAAAATTATCGACAACATTCACATTTTAAAATATCTTTAATTTCATTAATATTGAATTTTATTGATTAATTCTATTTGATTTATATCTATTCTTAAACTTATTCCACTTCAATTTATTATTATTATTATTATTATTATTATTATTATTATTATTATTATTATTATTATTATTATTATTATTATTATTATTATTATTATTATTATTATTATTATTATTAATTATCATCTTCCTATATTTTTTTTTATTTTCTAGGCCTTATGACTATTTCCTCTTTCTAAAAGTTATTAATTTAATCATTGTCATTATTATTTTAATCTTCAAAATATTGAAATTTATTTTCATCATAAAACTTATAATTTGTTTATTTCCAATCTGATATTCCATTTAAGAATTCTGCATAAAATTCTTTTTTTTCAACCATATTACAATGTTTTTCATCTAATTTAAGATTCAATTTTGGAATTTCATCTTCTATAAATTCTTAAACATCTTTAAAACTAGTTGATTCTAACAATAATGATAAACCAAAAGTTCCAAATCGACCTGTTCTACCAATTCTATGTAAATATGTTTCATAAGAAGTTGGTGTATCAAAATGAACAACTAAATCTAGAGTATCTACATCTATTCCTCTTGAAAGCTTTAAATGTAAATAAATATAATACTAGATCTGTGGAAATAATTAAATTAGCCCTATTTCTTTTAAGTTAATGCATCATTTTTATCCTATCAGATTAAGTTAAATCTCCATGTATAAGTACTGGATTAAAACCTTCAGCCTTTAGATCCATGAATAAATTTTCTCCTCTAACTTTGTCATTATAAAAAATTATAGTTTACTTGATTGAAAGTTATTTCATTATTTTTGCGATGGCTTCAGTTTTTATTTATTATTTCGATCTATTTTCATCATCATAATTTAATTTAATATAAAATTATGTTAGATTATCTAAACATATTTCTTCATTTGATTTTATTAATTTAGGATTACTCAAGCATAATTATATCAATCCTATTACTTTTGAAGGATATGTAGCTGAAAAACACAATATTTGTGGCTTATTTTAATCCTGATTTCTTCCAACTATATTTGATAAGATTTTCTTAAAATGAGGTTAAAATGTATAATTTTCATGTAATTTATCTGCTTCATCTAAAATTAATAATTTAATATTGCATAGATTCATCAACTTTTCTTAAATCATTTACATAATCCTTCCAACTGTACCTATAATAATAGTACACCTTCTAGTTTTAAGTACATCTCTATCTTATTCTACAGGTAGTCCTCCTATAAATAAATGAGATTAAAAATAGTCTTTCTCTATTCCTTCTATTTTATTTACAACTTTTGTTAATATATCTGTAATTTATATTGCTAATTCTCTTGTAGGAACAATTATTAATGCATATGGTAAAGGATTCTCAAAATTTTAAATTGTATTATCAATAGTAAGGGATTATTAAATTCTAGCTTTTCTTTATTAATTTTCTTAATAAATTTCCAACCCATATTAAAGCACTTATACTAAAAAACATAATGTCTTTCCAGTTCCTGCTTCTCCTTAACATATAACATCTTATTTTTATAATATTGATGGTATAGCCTTTTATTAAATTAATGAAGGTTTCATAAAATTCATTTTTTCGAAAGCTTCTACTATGCATTTATTTATACCAAAATTATAAAAATTCATAAAAAATATTAATAAATTAATTAACTTTACATATAATTTCCCAACCTATTTCTATTGTTTGAATGTAAATTACTAAAAACTTTTGATTACTACAGCTCAATGTTTTAAGAAAATATTAACAACTTTTCATTTTATTATTAATCTCTTTAAATAATTGATTTTGTTTTAATATTTATGATATCTCTGTTTTAATGAATTTATATTTTAATTTAATCGTAGCAGAATTTAAATATAAAACATATGAAAATATAAATATGTACAAAATTTTAATATAAATAATGAAAATGCATCATTATATTTATAAATTTTATAATAATTTATTCATCAGCGGAAATAAAATATAAAAGTAAATAAATTAGAAGTATTTTTTAATATCAATTAAATATTGAAAAAGATGAAATTGGTAAAATTTAAATAATTATGGATAAAGTAGTTATGAAAATTTTGAATATAAACCAAATACCATTTATTTTTAGTTTCCATAATAATAATTCCTAAAATATATTAAAAAAAAAATAAAAATAAAAACAAAAATTTAGGAAATTATTTTAAAATAAGTTAAAATAATGATAATCCTGCAAATGGAGTTGATTCTAAATTATTTCTAAAATTATAAATCATATTTTTTAATATTTTTGGCTTTTGAGCAAAAATTAAAAATTTGGTAAATTTTGAAGGATTAGTTGTTTTTTCAATAGATAACTTAATTAAAATGATTTGACACAAAATTCAAAAGGTAGTTTGACACATTAAAAGCAGCTGTTAGGTTCAGAGATAAAATTTAATCAATAAAATTTTGACACTATATGAATAACAGAGCAACTATTTGTAGTTGATGATAATTAAACTTAAATTATTTTGATTTCAATCCATTTATAAAATTTAATTTATTTTAGCGATTTGCATGACCATAAATTTACTATCTTTTAAAATTATGTAGAATTTATTTAGTAATTAAATTTTTTTTATCATCATTTTACTTATACTATAATATTTAAGAATTTGTAAATTTAATTGTGTTATGAAAAACCTGAGAATTTACCAATAACTAGAGGAATAGAGTTAATTATAAAACAAGAGCTTTAACCAAATAAATTAATAAATAAGAGTTTAATATGGTACTAAAGTTATAAGTCTTATTTATAAGTAATACTAACAATTATTAATCAAAAATGTTGAGTGAATGAATTATAGCACAACTTTATTGGTTTAGGTGATGAAGGTATCACAAATGAAGGGCTTTGTACGGTAGATGTTTCACTTGGACAAGTTGTGATTCTTTTTCCAGCATCTTCATAATTTATTTTGGCTTATTTCTTATTCTGTAAAACTTACTGTTTCAAATCAAAACAAACCTCATGCTTTTAAAGGTATTATTTTGTAAGAAGTTAATTTTACTCTAACTCATTTTTCATTTATTCTTTATATTTCTCTATTTTACTCTATAAAGTTTAGGTTTAAGCTAAAATCATATTAAACTATACCTAGTTTTTCACTTAAATTCATAATTTACTTTTGATATTCATTCTGAAGAATTTAGTTTTATTGTCTAACTTCATTAATTTGTCTTCTAAGATGTTCTTTTTCATCTCTAAAAGCCGGAGTTTTAGGTTCTGAATCACTTAGACAGCTTATATTGTGAATACTATGATCTTCATTCTCTTAGAACAAACTCAGTATTTACATTATAGAATAACTCATTACTATTTATTATTTATTTTTATGTCATAAAATTTATCTTTATTAATACTTAAAGATGTGACCTATTTGTAGAACACAAAAAACAAATAAGGAACAAATAAAAAGATAATTAAGAATCAAATTAAATATTTATATTCATAATTATTTTTCTTTGAATTATTTTATTTCTTAAATTATCAAAAAAATATTAATATTATTAATGAACAAAACTTTATAATTACAAATGTTAAATTATTTATATAAATATTAATTTATTACATAAAGTTACAAAATTATTTAATAGCAAAGAGTAGGTTTTGCTTAAAGGGAAAGGATACATTAGAAATTTAAATTCTTTATCAACCAATAAACANTTTACCAATAACTAGAGGAATAGAGTTAATTATAAAACAAGAGCTTTAACCAAATAAATTAATAAATAAGAGTTTAATATGGTACTAAAGTTATAAGTCTTATTTATAAGTAATACTAACAATTATTAATCAAAAATGTTGAGTGAATGAATTATAGCACAACTTTATTGGTTTAGGTGATGAAGGTATCACAAATGAAGGGCTTTGTACGGTAGATGTTTCACTTGGACAAGTTGTGATTCTTTTTCCAGCATCTTCATAATTTATTTTGGCTTATTTCTTATTCTGTAAAACTTACTGTTTCAAATCAAAACAAACCTCATGCTTTTAAAGGTATTATTTTGTAAGAAGTTAATTTTACTCTAACTCATTTTTCATTTATTCTTTATATTTCTCTATTTTACTCTATAAAGTTTAGGTTTAAGCTAAAATCATATTAAACTATACCTAGTTTTTCACTTAAATTCATAATTTACTTTTGATATTCATTCTGAAGAATTTAGTTTTATTGTCTAACTTCATTAATTTGTCTTCTAAGATGTTCTTTTTCATCTCTAAAAGCCGGAGTTTTAGGTTCTGAATCACTTAGACAGCTTATATTGTGAATACTATGATCTTCATTCTCTTAGAACAAACTCAG
Source organism: Paramecium sonneborni (assembly GCA_905182985.1). NCBI lineage: Eukaryota > Ciliophora > Oligohymenophorea > Peniculida > Parameciidae > Paramecium > Paramecium sonneborni. The sequence continues at coordinate 76,426 of CAJJDN010000072.1, forward strand.
TATTTACATTATAGAATAACTCATTACTATTTATTATTTATTTTTATGTCATAAAATTTATCTTTATTAATACTTAAAGATGTGACCTATTTGTAGAACACAAAAAACAAATAAGGAACAAATAAAAAGATAATTAAGAATCAAATTAAATATTTATATTCATAATTATTTTTCTTTGAATTATTTTATTTCTTAAATTATCAAAAAAATATTAATATTATTAATGAACAAAACTTTATAATTACAAATGTTAAATTATTTATATAAATATTAATTTATTACATAAAGTTACAAAATTATTTAATAGCAAAGAGTAGGTTTTGCTTAAAGGGAAAGGATACATTAGAAATTTAAATTCTTTATCAACCAATAAACACCATTATTTCTCTTTTATCAATCCCCTTATAAAAAAACTTTTTTTTTTATAAATATTTTAACAAAAAAATATATCTTCCTTCAATCAAAAATATCTGATTAAATAAATTGTAATTCCTAAATTATCTTAAATATCTTACATATTCATAAAATATAATAGAATACATAATGGCCTTAGATTAAGTATTTACTCATTAATTTCCATAATCTAGGCTTTTTAAATTCATCTTGACATTGAACTTTAGTATCAACCTAACAAGTCACAAAAATGAAAATATTCAGATTTATCACTAAAAGATGTTGATAATAATTGTATATTGCTATAAAATACGATAAAATTATTGATAAGATAATGAATATAGAATAAACAAAAATTAGAATCTCAGAAACTTTATTTTCTTGGTTCTACATTACTTGTTAAAATAATCACTTAATTATGGTTTTATATATTATGTGAAAAAGTAATTGATGCACTGTTAGCGACTGATAATAAACTTAAAACTAAAAGAAGTTAAATTTAAATAAATATGATTACAATAATTTAACTGAAAATCAGTTCTGATATCTTCTTCTGAAATTTCTAATGCTTAAAAAACTGGATCTTAATTTAAAAATTAAGTCCCCATAAATTCAAGAATTTATTTTGAATCTACTTATTCAAGTTTTTTCTAAATTTGTATAAACTGAAATCAATCGATTTCTGTAATAGTCGAGTCTTTAAAGGAAATTAAATTAATAAATAAAATAATATTTTTATGAATGTTTATAATTAAAAAATTATATTATTTAAAATGTCCCTAAAATTAATAAAATTGATTGACTCGTTTCATTGTTTATTAATTAATAATAATTAATAGCATGACCTATAATTTTGATTTTTAGAATATAATCTTACCAAAATTAAATATTTATAAAAGATTAAATTAATAATTATTATAAGACTTCGACTATTTTAAATTCTCATGTATAAATATAAATAATATTAATTATTTTAAATGGCATTTATGGTTTTCAAAATATTTGATTAATGTAAAGAATAATAAAATATTAATGAGAAGATTTTTTTCTATATTTTTAATTATAGGAAGGGAATTTAAAACTTTCTTTTACCTACCATTGTTATTATTTTTAATTTAAAATGGATTTTATACTTTTTAATTCAATTTTAATGAACTTAATAATGTTAAAATTTTTAAGTAAATGGCATTTAGATTGTAAAACAAAAAATTCATTTATTTGTACTGATTTAAGGATAAAGAATTCATAATAATTCTCTTATATAATTTCATAATTATAATAAATTATATGATAAACTCATAATTATTTGATTCAAGGAGAGAAATTGAATAATTTAAATAATAGTTAGGTAAATTGGAAGGAACAGTGAATGTCTCTTAGCCTAATTAAAATAAAACATTATCTTATTGAAATATTTATAAAATAAAGTTAGCAATTTAGAGTAGAATTTATAATTGAAAGTTAATGCAATGTGTTCAAATGTAAAATATTATTTGATTAAGATTATAATTCCAGATATTTAACCATAAAATTACCCGAGCTAAATGAAATTTATAGAAAGAGAGCAGTTTCAACAGATGTTGCAAATTATAGTGTAAATATAGAAAAAAACATTTTTTTACAAGGAAACAAAGCTAGTAGATATTAGAAGATGAATAATTTAAAATTGTAATAAATTTTGAATGAGTATAACGATGAATCATTAAAATAAAAAATAGATCTAAGTTTTGAATAATCATAACAATAAAATTAAAGAACTTTTTAAATAATAGACTTAGGTATTATTGTTTGATTGTCCTGCTCCAAAATCATTAAAAAAAATAGAAAAGAAACATTTTTAATTTATGATTCAAAAAGGTAAAAGAAAATAGGCAGTAGAACTTTGTGCATTCAGATAAAAGAATGTATAAGAATGGAATTTAATAAATGCAAAAATAATATAAAGTATGGAATAAATTAATATAAAATATTAATGTCCAACTTTTTTTGTGGATGGTAAATCAATAATTCATTTAATTAATTCTAAAAGAATCATAACATTCTCTGATGTTATTAAATGCTTATTAAACAAAGATGAGATTATTTCATATTTATATCCACGATTGTTTGTTGGACAAGATGGGTATGAATTATCAATAATAACAGCTTAGAGCCAGCAGCTGAGAAAATTTAGTCTACATTTAAAGGATATATATAATATAAAAGATTTCAATAATTTAAGACATTATATAAAAGTGCTATTTATATTTAAAAATTTTTTAAAAGAAAATAATTAAAGGAATCGACAAAATAAAAAATATTTAAAAGGACAAATTAAATATTTTAAGAATTTTAGAAAAGATAAGAAATTTTTTAAGTAATTAAATAGTAAATAATTATTTTAGGAGAATTGGAATTAATATAAGTTGTATCAAAGAGTAGAAATACATCTATCATCATTGTGTTATTCTGAATATCAAAGATTGAAAATGAATAAATTTATTTAAAAAGAAAATTCTTAAATAAGTAGAATATTTAGAGCTATAGATACATAAGTGGAAATAATATATGTATGTAAATATGAATAAGATAAAGATATCTTAATGTACTATGAAAGAGTAATGCTTATAAAAATAATAGATGTTTGAGTTACATTAGGTATCTTTTAAAAAAGTTAGGTTTTTGATTCCTGAGAATGCAGACAAATTTAATGCACATATGAGTTAAATATAAAAATTAATTTATTCTCCAAAATGTTTAAAATAGATTAGAAAAATAATTGAAAATAAATTGGCAATTATAATTCCAGGATATCCTTCAAATGAATTTATTCATTTAAGCCATATGCTAAATATACCACATTATAGTGGATTGCCTTAAAATCATTGATTATATTCTAGTTAATCTGGAGCATAAGTCTTATTTAATAAATGCAAAATGCCTACATCACCAGGAGTATCTTAAAAAATTTGATGAAATAGAGTTTTTTAATACTTTAACAGTTTTGATTGTAAAGAATAGAAAAATTTTATTCTTCTTTTGAAGGAAGAGGAATAGCTACAATTAATATTAGTACTATTCCTGGATTAAACTAATTATTATATGGTAATGAAAAAGAATTAGATGAGAATACAATTCGTGCAATTAAGTATAATTTAATAATAATAATTATTAAAACAGATAAATTATCAAAACTTAGTTACCTCTTAAATTAAAAATTGCTGTAAAATCTTTGTATTAATCCTATTAAGAATATATTACTGATTTTTTAACATCAGGGGAATCGTAAAAGCATTTCCAACTTAAAAACGATTAAAAATACAAAAAACTTCATTTAGTTTTCATATTAATCCATAACATGAATTTGAAGAAATCTGCTCATATGATAGTTATTCAGCTCATCATTATGTCTAAACTTTATATTGTAAATTTTATTATTATTATAATTAAGTATATCCTTTGAATAATTAAACTCTTGGTAATAATGAACTATATGAAGATATAAATGTATTCTTTAAATAAAAAAAAATGTTTGGATATTTTACTATACATTTAATATCATTTGACAATTAATTTTGGGTTATTTGGTTTAGATTTTTTCTTAAATGTTGCTACTAGTATAAACAATTATTATAAAGGTCTTAATAAAAAAAAATTAAGATTTTATTTATATTCCCCTTATGTAATTCATCCAGGATTATAAAAAATATCGATTAAATAACTTTTTTAAACATGCAGAATGAATTAGGTATAATTTGAAACAGAATTTTAAAGAGGATAAATATTTTTGTTTACAGATATTCTATAAACTTGTATGTTGTAAATGATATCAGTGCATGAGAATATCTAAAAGTGTATTTAGTTATTTGAAGAATAGTTGAAAATTATATTTAAAATAGGAGGATAATTAAATGTTAATTATGGAGAATCTATCTATGAATTTAGAAATGATTCAATTAATATTTTAGATATTCAAGGGGCTTTAAAAATATTAAAAAGAAAACTATAAAATTAATAATGAAAAAAAATTACTCTAGAACAAATATATTTATTATTAATATAGTGTTTTTTCGCATTTAAAAATTATTTTTAATTTATTCTTAAAAAATAAATGATTTAATATCCTTTCTTTAGCTTACCATCTAAATCTCATTAGTCAATTCCTAGTGTTTAAAGAAAATTATTGAAAGATTAATACGAAGTACTTTCAACAGATTTAGGATAAGGAACTTATGGAAAAGTAAAATTAGCCATAAATAGAGCAAACAACAAGAAATGTGCAATAAAAATAGTATTATTAATGTATATAAGTTAGATCTCTAAAAATTATATTAACTAATATAATGCAAAATAACATATTGATAATGAGATTAATTATTTATAATGTTGTAAACATAAGAACATAGTAGAATTTATAGAAACATTTGAAGATAAGGAAAATGTTTACATAGTATTGGAATACTGTTAGAATGGAACTTTATATGACTTGATAAAAAAGAAGAAAGTTTTTAGTGAAGATGAAGCCTTTTCTTATTTTTATTAAATAGCTCAAGCAATACAATATTTACATGAAAAAGATATAGTACATAGGGATATAAAATCTGATAATGTATTGTTATAGAATAACACAATTAAATTATGTGATTTTAATTGGTCAATATATTTACCAAATGGAGGCAAAGCAAAACCTTGTATTTGTGGTACTACTGAATACATGCCTCCTGAAGTTGTAAAAAAGGAGAAACATGATAAAGGAGTAGATGTCTGGGCTCTTGGAATATTATTACACGTAAAGATTTTTATATTAATTAATAGTATATGCTTCATGGTAAATTACTTTTTAAAGCAAAAACAAAAGAAGAATTACATGATAAAATATGTAATAAACAATTAATTAGATTAAATGATTACTTATCTATTGAGTGTAAATAATTATTGCAGTAGATGCTTGCTCATACAAAACGATTTAATATTTAATAAGTCTTAAATTCTGAATGGGTAATTAAAATGCTTACAAATAAAAATATTTCACATCCTTTAGAATTAACTCCAATTAAAAATAGATCAAGTGCATATGAATTAACTAGATTTAGTGTGATTTCAGAATCAACTTGCTTTTCTAGTTCAAAATTCACTACTAAATCCTATGAAATCGAATCCCCATTTAAATAATCAAATAATTTAATGAACTAAGTACCATTACCACAATAACCTTTAAAAGTTAAGAGCACGGCTCTAGATCAAAAAATTACTGCTTTCAGAGTTGAAAAAAGACAAATTGACTGAAAGATCAAATTTTATTTATTTTAATGTAATATTATATATCATTTGTGTTAAAATTAATTATTTGTATTACAAAATGGAGTATATTGCATACACTGATGCTAAATTTTAATTTACTGGAACTCGTAAACACTTTTTTAGAGATAAATAATATTATGTAAGTGTTTTTGAAGATTATTTTGTGATGGGAAATGTAATTCTCTTCATTTATTAAATTAGACTTGTGATACACAATCTCCAAAATACAAAATAAGCTTAGATCTGAAGATTAAAATAAATTGGGACTTAAAAAAATAGAAAAACGATATAATTATTTAATCCTTTGTATTTCCATACAAAAATTCTTTCAAGACTTTATATGCAGACCATGTGGATTTGTTAAAGTAACTTTAATTTAATATTATTATATTTCTCAGATTCAAAGAGCTTCTTGGTTTGTCAGTAACATATGAAGGCATAGGTGATCTTTATCTTCCTATTTTATAAATTGGAAAAGGCAGTTCAGCTAAAGTTTATAGTGCTAAAAATATTTTGAATTAAAACATTTACGCAATAAAAGCTATAGAGAAAACATTTTTAGATTCAACTGAAAAAGGCTCTGGTTTAGTAATTCAGTTCAATATATTAAAATTAGGCTGCTTATCAAATGGAAGTTAGAATTCTTAAAATTCTATCCCCTTATTCTTATAACTTTTTAACTTTAAAGGAAATATATGAGGGTGATCATACTTTTTATTTAGTCACAGATTATTTAGAAGGAGCTAGTCTAAGTGAAGAAATTGAAAGAGCTAAAGTAATTTTTAAAATAATTTATAGAATCTACTTCCAGATCGTCGATTATCAATATAAACTATTAAGATATTGATGTATAAATTATTATCAAATTTAGCATTGCTACATAAAAATAAAGTATATAAACAAATATTATAATAGATTATTCATAGAGATCTTAAACCAGACAATTTGATGTTTGCTAAAAAAAATGATTATACTTCTTTAGTTTTAGTAGATTTTGGATTAGCCACATTTGAACATTTAGATAAGTAAATTTAATTTATTAATATATAAGATTTCTATTTCCTAAATGTGGAACTCCAGGATATGTTGCTCCTGAAGTACTAAATTTACATTTTGAAAATAAATACACCACAAAAGTAGATATATTTAGTAGTGGTTGTATTCTTTATAAATTATTGACTGGAAGAAGTATTTTTGGGGGCAAAACCTTTGATGATGTATTAAGAGCAAATAAAAAATGTTTTATTGATTTAGATCTTCCTCTGGATCATGTTTATTTGACTGATCTTTCTCTGGTATTAACGTCATTTTAATATTATTTTAGAATTTATTAAATTAGCTATTATAAAAAAATCCAAAATAAAGAATAAGTGCAACACAAGCACTTTCTCATCCATTCTTCGAATAAATTAGTTAATAAAGTACTTAAATGTTATCTACTTTTATATCAAATGTAAAAATTAGTCACAATGGAAATTTTAATTTATAATGTGAAGAATAAATGTCTAAATATGATATAGAAGAGTATTAGATAAATAGTGAAATGAAGGAAGACGAATAAAATACAATTTAAGTTCCTCAAACAAAAAGATGTTCACTTATGAATGAGTTCTAATCTCCTTTTAGATCTACATTTAAATTTTATTAAAAAGAACCCTTATCAGGAATAAAATGTTTAAAATTAATTGACTTGGCTAGTCCAAGGGAAGATTCAAATGAAATAGCAAGTGAATGAACTTTGAACTTGAATTTTCTCAAGATTAATATATATAATAATATAATTAAATTATAATAATTTATTAAATTTAGGTATAAATCTAAAAATCTATTTTAATATTAAATATATAAAAATAGCTCAATTCAATTTGAATTACTTATTTTATTTATATCCAGATAATTTAGTCATTCCATAAATTGAAAAATTTAGCTGATTTTAATTATTTTTAAGATTCAAAGTAACTAAATTTGATATATATGATTTCTCTCAAGATCTATGCCTTTACTTTTTATGATTTAATAAAGGCTTTAATTTTAATTCTTTCTATATTTGTTGTTGTTAAAATGTTAAATTTCCTTTAATTTTTTATGCTTTTTCTTGAAGTAAAATTATAATAGATAATCTCTTTTTAGGAATTGGTTAAATCTTTTATTCTATCTTAATATTTTAATCATCTAAATATTAGTATTTGTTTATGTTGTTCATGAAATCTTAAAATTCTTTTATAGAATTAGAAATACTAGATTTTTGGAAGAGTGAAAAAAATTCTAATGTGAAATCATATTAAAAATACCATATAATTAACATTTAATAATGTCTTTGGAATAAAAACAAAATTTACTTGTTAAAGAAATCATTGATAAAGGATTTAATATTGACAACTTTTAAAAGTTTATAGATTAACGTCACGACTTGGAAGAATGGGATTATGATGAATTGGTAGATGTTATCAAAAAATTCTAAGATCAATAGAATGATTACTTTTAAGTACTTAAATGCAATAGGACCATTCCTAATGCAATATCTAATTTAGAAAATTTGACATCCACAGTAGTTGGTTATGAAAAAGTACAAAAAGGTATTTTCATGAGTACATATGTATACTTCAAAATTGAAACCAAACCTATTAATTGGATTGTGAAGAGGACGTATGAGGAATTTATTGCACTTAAAAATATGCTTAATAAATATTATACTGTACCTAATATACCTAATTAAAGAAAATCACCTGTTGAGTTTACATATATTAAGTAATTAAGACATTTGCAAATGTTTTTGAATTTCATTTTATTAGATCAAGAAATAAGAAGCCTTCCAGTCATTCAAGACTTTTTATCTTTAGATTAATTTTAACATAACTAAGCGATAACTTTTACAACTTTGAATGGAGATTTTGGTATCAGAATTAATAAGCCAATTGCTTGTTTTATAAAATAGTCTGATTATTTCTTAAACAATGTCTAACCCTTGTAAAAAAAAGCTTATAAATTAGTAAAACAATTAATGAAGCATATGTAGTAACAAAATCAAACTTTAGTTTAATTATCAGATGTATATAAAGAATTATTTAAAGAATCAAAAGCATAAAATGCAAGATTAAAAGATAGTTATATTATAGCTAGTCATTTATTTGAATAATGGTCAAAAATATAAACAGACAATATAAAAATATTGAACGAAACTATTTATGCATAGTAAAGATTTTAATTTCATTAAATTACACCTTTAAAGGATATTTTAAATCAAAGAGAAAAACATTATTGTTAATTATATGAATTTTCAAATAAACTAAAAGCAAAAAAAGAAAAACTATTTTAACAAGGAGAAATTGTCAAATGGGATTTAGATGAAAGCTATCTAGATAGTTTTAAAATAGAATAAATAAAATCAACTCCATAAATAGCATTTTAATGTATGTGTAAAACTGTAATTTATATTAAAATTATATCAGGATAATTTACATTTATAAATTCTGAAAAATCAATTTGGTTAGATTAATTTAAGGGCCTATGAAGCTATTGATTATGTAATTAAATATGCTTCATTGTAAATAAAAGAACACCTTGAAAAATTTGCCTAATCTATGATGATAACTTTAAATTAATACCAAAAGTTATGGACTGATACATTAGATAATCTTGCTGTATCATGAACCTTTTGTTTTTATAAATATATATAGAAAAAGTATTAATAAATAAAATATTTTAAATTGAATTTTATAAGGATAAGTATTAGGTGTAAAAATCTGCATAATAGAAGTTTTGTGTAAGGAATTATATTTAATAATTAAAATACTGAATATAATATTCTATTTACAAGCTTATTATAAATAATTATAATGATAAAACATTAAAAAACGATTCTTATGAAGTAAAACAAAATTATTTGCTTTAATTATTTGAGTTTTAATATTATTATTAATAAAAAATTGTAATGATAATACTTTTCATATATTTCGTATTATCTAAACAATAAAGAGATGTAGAATTTGATAATAATAATTATTGGACATCAATTGATAGAGTTTCAAATAATAATATCTATAGAATCAAAAGTTTGACCCAACCTTATTATTATGTTTAGGTGATTTTATTTCAAGAGGATTTATCGTTTTTATTAACTTATGATTTCAATTAAAATCCAGAGTAAAATAAGTCTAGAGGTGATTATATAAAGTATTACTTGAATTAAAGAATTAGTTTTTACGAGAAGAAAAGAACAAGTTTCCTAAAAATTAAAGCGAATGGTAAAACAATAGTCATATCAGCATATTCTAATAACAATTTAGGGAATTATAATATAACTATATGGGGTAGTAATAAAGAGTATTGCGATAATAATTGCTCAAATTAAGGTGAATGCACAGTAAAATGTAAATTCTATAAAAGATTGACGGATGTCTGTGCTATTCTGGTTATGTAGGTTCTGATTGTTATTATGCAGCTTAAGAAATTAATATGGGATAGGAAAATATTTCATTTTATGGAGATGAGATTAAATTCTTCTATTTAAGTATAAATACAGAAGAATAGGATATTTTTTTAAATCTAGAGGTAAATAATAAATCCAAATTAGACTGATAGTTATAATGGAATTGAAGTTCTAATGTAATTATCTGAAGCGATAATTCTTCCCAATCAAATTCCAATTCATGATTAAGATTACCTTTTAAATTAATACATAATAAAGATTTCTTAGCCATTATATATAAGAATAAAAGATAATGTTGTTTTTCAATTCAATACACAAGTTCCTCTAAACCTGATATTTGTAGCAAGATAAATTAATGGATTAGTTAGCACTCTAACAATAAAATATGAAGATTATAATAATATGGTAAATGCAGTTTCTATTATCGTCATAATTATAATAGTTGTTGCCATATCGGCAACAGTTATAATAATTATTATTTTATTTTTTGTATGTAAGAGTATTAGAAAGAGAAAATTGTTAAGAACTTAAGCAATTTTAAGAATGGCTAGACTAGATGCTTAAGCGCTTAATTAAAATGATTAATAATAAAATTAATAAAATCTTTTTGATCAATTGATTCTTGTTTAATTTAATGATTAAAAAAATTAAGATAATTGTGCAATTTGTTTAGATAATTTAAATAATGATTAAGAAGTCAGATAAACATATTGTCAGTATTAAATGATATAATAAATTAGTCATAATTTCCATTCTATATGTATTAAAGAATGGTTAATGAAAAATAAAAAAGAATGTCCAGTTTGCAGAACAACTTTAACAAAACAAGATCCTTAGACCAATAAAATTGTTATTAAATGACTTAATACTCTTATATTTAATTTATTCATTTATCTCAAAAATTAAAAATATTAATGAAAAAAAAAAATTTAACATCAATTGACTTAAGCACATCCATTTTTTCAGGAGGAAGCTTGAAGAATAATTATTCAATAAAAACACCATTATCAAATAGAAGTCCAAGTCTATAGAAGGCTATTAATAGATTAAAATAAGATAATAGATCTTCATTAATTGGGATAAGCTCGATTAGTTAGACAAAAGTATTTATTAAATAATATATAGATTCCAAAAAGAAGAGGATATTATGAAGTTAAAAGTAATTAAAGTACTTTTAGAATTAGCCATCCATACTAAGAGCCAAAAATAAGTCTTGATTAGAATGATCATAAAAAAGAAACTATTAGAAAAATATTTTCCTTGTAAGCATATTGTAAAAGTTAATCAGCCTTGTAACTTGCAGCCTAAAAATATACAGTAAAAAGAACAACTACAGATAATTCTTAAATTTTTAATTCTCCAAGGCCAAAGTTACTAGATAAATTTGGTAAAGAAATAATTAAATGTAAAACGGAAAAAGCTGTAATAAAAGAAACTCTAGTCAAAGAAGTAACTAAAAGAATACCAAAGAAGTCAAAAGATATAAATTATGAACTTGATACAATGTTTCAAAATTATGAAAAGTATGCACAATTATGTTTGAATACAAATTCATTTAGTAATCAACCAAGAATATATAATGGATATTTCAAAATCTATTCTTAATCATAAAAGGAATAGATTTTCTTAGATAAAATTGGAGAGAAGGAAAAATCTCTTAGTGATGAATCAGAAGCATATAAAGAATTCATAGAAGAAGTTGATGAAGCTATTATCTAAAGAGACGTTTATCATAACAATTTGAGGAATCCTTTCTTAGATGATAAAATAACTGTTCGATAAATGAAAAAAGCTGGTTTCTTAAAGAGAAGACCAACAGAAATTTTATGATAATTTATAATCAATATCTTTCTTAAAAGTTAATAGATAAATTATCAATTTAAATTAATTGCTTTCCTTATTATTACCCAAAAAAATTCTTCTTTATTTATAATTATTTTAAAAGAGATATTTACAAAATATTTTAAATCGAAAATTAAGATGCATTTAATTTAGAACATATTTATTCTTTTATTCCAAATCTTGAATAAAATTAAGGGATCTCAAAAATATTTAATATTATAAAATATGGATTTTAATTAGACCTAGTTTTTTTCCAATCCATAGACATCAATTCCAATAGATAATTTTATTTAGAATATTTTTTTTTCTTTGTTTTTGATTTGAACAATTTTTAATTATTTTTGATTCTTACAGTTTAGATCTATTAAATTATATTCGTTTCTTTTTTACATATGCTCTAAGTGTTTACAATTTTTAATTTACATAAATATTATTCTTTTATGATGTTTTTAGAAATTTAAATTAAAACTAATAAATAAATTAAAATATAAAATTATTTATTTTTATTATTTAGGTTTAACAAAGAGTTTATTTAGGAGATATGTTTAATCTAATACTGTTTTTATTTAAGTGACTTACTTTTTTGGTAGAGAACTAAATTACTTAATTGAATTTTTAAATATTCCAAATTTTTTAAATTCTTTTTATAGAACTCAATTGGGAGCAATAAAATCAATATTTAAATATAAAATACCATGGAGTATGATTTTAAATCTTAACTGTTTCTCTAGAATACTCAAACGTTGATTTGCTTTCTTATTTTAGATCTTGTTTAATACAATTATTCTCTATCAAGAATTATTTAAAAAATATAAATAATTTTTTTAACATATTGAATAATTTTTTGTTCAAGATAACCATGAACTAAAATTTAATTATCATATTTTTGGAGTTCTTAAATAGATAATTAACCAACTTTTTTTTATGTTTATAAATTAATGTTTGTGTGAAGTGTCAATTTTATATTCTACAGAAAAAATCAAAATGAAAAATATGCAACTAAATTTTTACATTTTTAATTAAATAGACTTCAATTTCTTGTTGATTTCTTATTATGCTGTAAAAATTTCTCTTTTCTTTGTCTTTATTTTATTTAATTTTATATGCTTTATTAAATCCATTTTTAATTACTTGCTTATTTTTTCAATCCTTTTTATTCTTACTTATTATAATAATTTAATTATTAATTTAATTTAAATATGTTTACAAAAATTAAAATTTTAATAAAAAATTAAAACAGAAAGGATATCCTCATATTAAATAAAATATAAAATATTTAAAGCCTACTATAAGCTTTAAAATAAAAAAATTTAGATTAATGATAAACAAAAAATTCTTAATTCTTATCAAATATACTACAGATCAACTTATAATCAAATGGATTATTTATCATCAAATTAAGTATATATATTAGTGCTACTTTCTCTACAATCATATTGAATGAATTTTGAATTAGATTTATTTTATGTGATTGGACTAGCATAATTAATGATATTCACACTAGAAGGGTAATGAATTCTCTTATTGTTAAATTTATAGTTTTTAATGACATCACGTTTGACTGACATTGGAAGTACTTTATAGCTAGGCTTTAAAAAATTTTGTAAAGGAAGTTTTTAATTTAATTTAGATTAAAATAAAAATTTTCTTCTTTTTAGATAGTCTTTTGATAGATTTCCTAAATTAAACTCATTTGGTTCATTCTAATTTTAATTGTTATTGATATTTAAATTTAATTGCATTGATGAAAAAACCTTTTCATTTTCTACAATAGATTAAATACAATAATTTTAAACACTAGGATTTGAATATAGCATTAAAAAATTTTGATTTAATTTTAAATCATTTTTCTTAGCACTGTTGAAACTTGATCGATTGCTCACATAATAGTGATCAATTTCTGCTAGTTTTAAAATTTAATCTTTTTAAACTCCTATAGTAGCTTAATCAATTTTTTTTTTTTAACAAAGCAATTTAAGTAAATTTTATCTATTGCGACTTTTTTATTTATAATCATGCTCAATCTAAATTCTACATTCTTCAGGAAATTTATGAATAAACTCTTAAGAATCTATAACAATAACTAAAGCTTATAAAGAAGTAACTTAAGAAGTAAATTCATAATTTCCAGATTTATTAATAACAATTTCCTCTCCTAATAAATGTCCTTAAGAAACAATACATAATGGTATATTTTTATTATCAACTTTTTTAAAGACAGTTACATCACCAGATATTATGATGTAAAAAGAATCGCCACTTTCATCTTCTGATGTTAATTGTGTTGCTCTATCATATTAAATTGTTTAACAACTATAAATCATACTTTCTAATCTCTAGGAGGAATATTCATTATTAACATCTAAATTATGCCTTGAGATAATTACTCTTAAAAATATTAAACATCAACTATTGTTTTTCCTTTTTGGTTTTTTCAAATGTCATTTGATACATCAAAAAATCATCTTTTTTCAATACAACAATGAATGATTCTAGGCTAAAACAAGCAACAGTAAGAGTTCTTGGTATGTTCTCTGCTAAAGCTTTTTCACCAAAACCGTTTCCTTCCCCTAAGATTCGCATACATTCTCCATATTATTACTCTAATCTTTTTTTGTCTTCATGATTTATACATGATTCTTTATGATGATTATGATGTTTAATTATTTTATGGGTAAGCTTTTTCGCAGTTAGAATTGTAGAAATTTTAAATTGCTGTTATTAATTCTAAATTTAAGGAGCTGCTTCTGAGTTTTATCTTTGTAATGACATTAATTAATCCATTTTTTTTAATCTCATAAGCATAACATCACCATAAAAAATAATATACAGCTTATCATTTGAAGGATCATTTTCTTAAAATAATACTTCTCCTCCTTTAAAATACTCCATTCTCAATCTAGAACACAACTAAGAGAAAACCTAATTAATACCTCAAGTATATCATTTCTTTATGTTCCTTTTTATAATTTTTCAGCTACAAATTATTTAAAGTATGGGAGTTCTTCCATTCTTTGCAATATAAAATAAAGTTCCTCTCTAGTATGATTTTCTTTATTCATTGTTAAAAACAATTTTATAGCTTCATGAAGATGAGGATCCTCAGATGCATCATCAAGAGATTTTAAATGAACTTTTTACTGCATTAATTTTTTTATAGCAATATACAATAATATTATGAAATCATTTCTTTCCCTAGCTGTCAAAAAAATATTTATTTTCCTCAACAATTTTTCTTTATTTTTGAGAAAGTTAGACAATATTAATTTCCCAACTTTTAAGCATATTATTCAAACTTCTATTCAGTTATTTCTTCAAAATATATAGAAAAATATATTGCAACACATTATTTTTAATAATTTCAATAATTTCAATGCAATTTAATCTAAAACATTTGAATATCACTAAATTTATTTCATTTAAACATTCTTTGACTCTTTATTTATCAATATTTAATCCTATTTAATTGATTTTTAATTTATTAGATGTTCAATATTGGATTTTCAATTTTTTTATCATAACTAATATAAATCTAATTCTAATATATCTTTAATTAATCATACTCATGCAATTAGTAGTAATAATTTATTTATTTTATAAGTTTTTGATCAGCATCAAAATATATCATCTCCTAATCTTTATTAAATATCTAAATTTTAAATCAATCATCCTATCCTCTTAGTCTTTTGTTCATTAAACTTTTCATATTACTCTTTATAAATAAAGTTTATTGTTTCAAAATCCATATTATAATTATTAAATATTATAATTAAATTTATAATCATTGTAATTGAAGATATTTAGAGCTCTTCGCTTTTCTTACTGATGCTCTTTTCTTAATTGAATGATTAAATAATTAATAAATACTTTTTGAAGTTTTATTCAAAAGTTTTACTTTTTTGTTATATTCTAATATTAATACATGAAGATTAAATTAAGGGAAAAACTTTTTAAATTCCATTCCTTTATCAAATCCTACCATTTATTAATTGTAAGAAATTGAATTTTGACCTACTTGGAATTTATTCTCATTTTATGCCCCTATTAATTTTATTTCAGTTTCACTTGTTTATTTTAATTATTAAGTAGTTTAGAATTATTTACTCCTTGTAAATCCATCAGATTTTAAAAACTAAATTCTTTTGTTTGAATCATGAGAATTTTTTAGATCTACTTTTAAAGAAGATTCACTTTATTTTTGAAAACTTTCTTTTCTTTTCGAAACAGGAGATTCTTAATTTGTATTTACTTCTTAATCTTAAGGAATTAAAGATAAATTATCTTCATCATCCAATAAGATTTCTTTTTATCCTTAACTCTATGCTATAACTTTTTATGCTAGATTTAATTGCTCATGATATAAATCAATAATATACATTTAATATTAAAATTGCTTTATAAGATCTTCTATTGAATCTTTATTATTTTTATCTATTTTATATTTTTAAATTATCTTTTAGAATTAATTTTTCAATGTCTGGCCTATAATTAAGAAATTAACAATTATTTATTAAATGATCAGATTAAGAACATATTTGACATTTTTGACCAATAATATAAGAATTAAATAAAATTAAATGTCTTATTTAATGATAAACTTCGAGTTCTTCTTTATTTAGTGAATTTAAAAAAGTGTTTTAAGAAATTCTAAAAACTTTTGTAAAGCTTCTACTAATAGCTGAGAATTTACGAGGTTATTAAGCAAAAAAAGATTCTTCTCCAAAATATTTACCTTTTTGAAGTTCAGTCACTTTTTATTATGAGTTCTATTCATAAAGCTCCACTTTTCCATAATCTAAAAAGTATAAATAATTATCATCAATTTAATTTTAAAGATAAATCTATTCATCAGGGCAATAGTATGCTGTTTAAAGAGAGTTTGACATTTTCTTTATTGTTTCTTCACTAAAATTAAGAGATATAATCTTGCAATCTTAAAGTAAATCTTTAAAAACATTTAACATTAATTCTTACTATAAAAATGAAGATAATTATTCAAGAATATTTTGTAACTAAAATTAAATCTTACGTTATTACATGATATTTTGATTGTTAATTTCTTTTGATACATCGATATTCTAGATAACTTCTAGCTCGAATTTATAGTTAATCCGGTATAGAGTGTTATTGCATGTAAGAAGTCAAAATTCTTAGCATTTCTCTAAAATTAATTAAAATTTTTACTAAAACTGCCTTTTTTATTTATTTATATTTTATACTATAGTTCCTACTTAATTTAAAGAAAATGTAAAAACTGCACAAGACAATAACATAAGAAATATACAACTAAAGGCTTCTACATGATTTTATGGTGTTATATCACCATAACCTACAGTAATCATTGTTACAATAGCCCAATAAAATGAAAATATATATCTAACTTATTTTGTATCATATTATAGATTTTTATGAAGAATCCAACTATTTTTCTCATATTCAATTGTTGTCATTCCTATATAATGCCAAATACATGCCATAAAGTGGGCTATAAGATTAATTGTTATTACAAGATTAATCAAACTTATAATTTCTCTTTGCATCGCTGATAAATTTAATAATTTAACTATTTTGCCAATTATTTTTTAAAGTTTAATTAAACTAAAAGCACAATATGATATAAAGATAAATATATTCTCTAATTTTATTGTATAATAAACCAAAAAAAGGAACACTACATCGAAAAGAAATGAAGTTTTTAAGTATTTTTTCACAATGATTTTTCTAGTTTTTATAATCTTACAATTATAATGTATTATTACATTTCCTTTTTTTATTATCGCTATATTTAACTTTAAAATTATTTCTAAGAACAGCAATATTAAAAAAAAAGACATTTCCTCTATTTATAAAATAGGATATACTCGATCAAAGCTCCAATAAAAAGGTATTAGTATAATTAAGCTTAATATAACAAAAAACATGATTATATCCCATAAAATTATATATTTATTTGTCGGATCTATAACAAATGAAATAATATTTTATGAATTATTTTTTTTGTCTTAAACATATTTTTCTTAGAAAATAAGATTATTCTTAATTTTTTCTTTCTAACTTGAAGTAAGAACATAGCTTCTACAAAGCAATATGTTTTTAAACTTTTTCACTAAATTATTAATTTTGATTAGTTGAAAAATATTTTTTCCTACTTTTTGAGTAATTGGAGAACCTATCGGTGACCTTGCCAATTCATTTTAATCTTAATAACACATGTTTTCAAAAATAACTTTTTCATTACATACATTTTAAATCTATTCCTATTTTTAAAGAACAGGAAGTTTCTAAAATGGTTTAAAATTATCAAATTATTGCTCTATGCTAATAAATAGATTTTACATTATTCTATAGTTAAATCTTATGAGGAAGGATGATTTATTCTAGGAGTTATTTAAGAAAAAAGATGTTGATCCATCTAACTTCTTGGACTTAAAGATTATCTGCTCATATATTTATATATAAAAATCAATTACTAGGCTTATAATTATTAATTATTTTTTAATAATAAATAAATTAATAATAACAGATTCTATTAATTAAAAATTAAACTAAAGAAACCAAATGCGAAATAAATTAAAATTTATTCATTTATCTAAGTAATTTCTATGAGATTCTTCACTTTTGTTTAGATTTATACAAAAAGCTGATTAAATAAAATTATTTTTGATAATAAAAAATAAATAGATTAAGAGTTATTAGAGATAAAATATTATTAATTATTATAATTTTAATACTCATTCATTATTCCATGTTTTTCTTCTTTTGTTTTAAAGCTAACTTTTCATATACCATCCATAAGACTCCACTCTATATACACTTTTTAATTAATCTAGGTAAATAACCTTAATAAAATCCTTTCAAACCTTCAGCAGCTTTAATTGTCTTTGCTAATTGAAGTAAATTAGTCTAAGATATATTATTAATTACACTCTTGTTTTACGCTTATTATCTAATTCTTAAGTTATCAAATGGATATGTGACTAAAATAGCTAACATTGCAGCACTTGAACCACAAGTTGCTACAATAATTGAATTTTTCTTTGGATCCTAATCTTTTGTAAATAAACCACAAAAATTTAATAAATTTCTATAAATTGTATATTAAATTCCAGAAAAAGGAACATCTTTTAAAATTGCAGCAATAACACCCTTTTTTTAAAATAATTTTTACTCTATAAAACCCAAAAAAGCCTTCTTCTTTCGCAATTTTCATGAAACATTTATCAATCTTATTGTATTCATTATTACCAACAATTTACATTTTTGTTCTCATTACAGCTAATGGTGTTGAAGCTACTGTTCCAACTAATTTACTTGAAGAGGCGATGATTAAATTAAGAATACTTTAAAGATAGACTGGATAATGAGTAGGTGGGCTCTTTATAAAACTAAAAAATTTACCTATATTTTTCTATGCCAGAGAAAAAAAATGAGAAAGATACCGTATTTTTAGCGATTGATAAAATTGTGCCCCTATAAAACCCTCTTAAACCTTCTTAATTATATATTTAGGTGGCAATAAGGGATAAACCTTTAAAATTAATATTATGTTTTGAATATCCAGTTGCTATCATTGATGTTTGTAGAACTTCTAAAGGTTGTAAAATTAAAGTAGCTCCTACAGCTATTTAAAAGTTTTTCATATTTAACATAGCAGGTTTTATATTTTTTTTGTTTTCAATTTCTGTCATTATTATATTATTTATTTATTTTTATAATGAATAATATCTAATTAATTAAATAATAGTATATTTCTCTTTATGAAAAAGTCATCAATTTCATCTACTAATAAGTAAATAGATAATCTTTAAACACAATTTCAAATTGAAATTAATTAAATCCTTTAGAGATTGTTTAGTAAACAAAATTGAATAAATAATCAGCTTAAAAATAACTGAAAAAATTTATATATATAAAAATTTTGAAAAATGTATTTTTTCTTAATAACTTTCTTTAATTATAATATAATTAGGAGAAATTTAAATTGAAAGAATCAAATAACCAAAAAATGAGCTTAAAAATCAATTTTAAATTTGAAATAAAGAAGTTTTTAAGAGGAGAACTTAAGAATAATGATAAAAACAAATTTTAAATAAATTGATATTTCTTTTAGTTAAAAATATATAAATTTTTGGTTATTTATAGACTTATTGAAATTAAAATCTGAAGAAGTAGATAAATGAACTTAAAGATGAAATAAATTATTATCTCTAACAATAGATTATTTAATAAAAAGAAATTGAAAAATTAAAGGAGAAATAAGAAAAGCAAAATCTAGATGAGTTATGTAATTAAAAAAAATACTTTATTTCAAACTTAAGATGTTTAGGGTAAACTTAAGAAGTTGAATATTGAACAATTAAAAAGCCTAATTGATTCCAGCATAGAGGATGAATGTATGAAGAATCAAAAAATCATATTTTTATGAAAATTGTTCAAAGCAATTAGTTAATTAAACAAAAAATATAGAAGAAATTGAATCTTGAAGTGATAAATTAAAATCCACAATTTAAGAATTGACATCTTTAAATAATTAATATTTTTAATGATGCTTTAGAATAAAAATTAATGATAAAATTATTTATTTTTAAAAGAATGACAGAATAGATTATGAACAAAAATCAATAAAAAGTTAAAGAAAATTATTAGATGACAAAAATGAGCTGGGCTGATAAAAAAGTCTTACATTAAAAAATAATTAGAATAAAAAATTGACAATAATTATAGTTTCTTATCTACTTTCATTAGCTCAGAATATGAAACAGAAAAATAAATAGCCTTAATTTAGGTTAATTAACAATAATTGATTTTTAAAATTATGTTGAAACAATAAAAGAATGAATCGCAAAATTTTTGAGTCATTTTATCTAAGTTTAAAATGAAAAAATTATTAAAAGGGTTTGATGTTAAATCTAATTGTTAAATTATTTATTTTATTTTAGAACTTGTCGCTAAATTAATATAAAATAATTATCGAGAGAATATTTATTATATCTTTTTTAATGAAATTTAATTACCTATTAGTAAATTATATAAATATATATAATTTTTTTTTTTTTTATGACGTCTTTTTAGGAGCTGAATGAAACTCTCAAATAATAGGTATCAGAGCTAACATACAAATTGGAATTAAAGGAAAAAGAAATAGAACATTTAAAATCACCTAATAAGACGTTATCTCAATTTGAAACTCAAACCTTAGAATTATAATTAATATAATATAAACACTTGCAGACAAAATTAGAGAAAGAAAATGAATAATTACGAAATAAAATAAGTCAAATGGTTAATTCTTAAGTTGAAACTTAAAAAACTATTTTAAAATAAAAATAGCAACTTTAAAATGTTAATAAAAATTTATTTTCCCTTTCCTCTTAAATTTAAGAGGAAGACAGTCCTATAAAACTTATTATAAATAAATTAATAGACAATGACAAGGATCCAATGATTACTTAAAGCTTAGACATAGAAAGTTAATTAAAAATGAATGAATTAAAACGGGTAAATAATTAACTTGAAAAACGAATCCATTAATTAGAAGAAAAGTCTTAGAGTATGGTAGCCAGATAATTTTAAGATGCTGCTGCTATACTAAAGCTGAAAAAATAAAAAAAAGAGTTGATTGATTAATAAGAACTCTAAAAATAAACATTACAATAAGAATTATAGAAATCTAGAGTTTAAGCTTTTTCTGATGTTACTATATCTTTCTCAGACTTATACTCAGAAATTTCTAATATTGAGTAAATTAAAGAAAAATTTGGAATTTTAATATAACTAATTTTAAAATAACTTCTAACATAAAACTCAAATAGTGATTTAAATGAATCTATAATAAAATCAAATAGAAGTAGTTATTCTAGAAGGGTAGATTAAGTTTAAAATTAATTTAATGATATTTTAAAATATTTAAATAAAGGTTCATTAAAGAGTCGAGAGTAAGCATAAGAAAATTAGATTTATGAATCTTTTATATGTGAAAAACCTTAAACAAATGATAAATAAACTTAGACTTTGAATAATGAAAATGATGCATGTGCTGAAAATGATTTGAATGGAAAAACTAGAAAATTAGAGATTGTAATTAATAATAAAAAGAATTAAGAGGAGGAATGTTAATTTATTGATGCTGAACAGTAAACAGAAGATTAAGATTTAAATTAATTTCTTCTTAATTCAATGACACCATTAATGCTTTCAGCTTTTCCTTAATTACATACTGAAGGTGATTTAATTGAAGAATAATAATAATAATCTTAAGATAAAAGTGCTTTATGTTTAAGGAATGGAATTAAAAATGATTAAGGATTTGATGAAGGTTAATTAATAGGTATAGTCGAAACTTTAACAATTTAATTAAATTACATAAAGAAATAATGGTTTAAGTCTGTCGATAAATGCTTAAGGGCTTAATAAGAGTTAGAAAGATTGTCAGAAATTGAATCCTAATATAATCATTTAAGTCATGAATATTTAAATTCCAAGAATGAACTTTCAAAATAAAAAAATAGATATTAAACTTTATTAGACAAATTTTTTGTTCTTGAACTAGAAAATGCTTAGTAATGAATAATTTTTAAGTATGCACAATAAAAACAGTTTTATTAATATTATTTGTTAAAATTTTATTGTATTTTATTAACAAGAATAAAATCTCATTAATGAATTTGATTTTAATAATTGATCATACAATTTTACTTTCTTCTTCATTTTCTCCAGGACTTTTAGCTAAATGAATAGGTTCATATTCATTTTCATATTCTTCATCTTCTTCTATTTATCTTTTAAATTTAATATAATCTATTAATAATGAAATTAATTATAATAAAAAATCGTTTACAATAAGTTCAGTAATTAAAATGCAAACTAGACTTATACCCCAATATATAACAAGTCTATCATAAACTAGAAAATAAGCTAATGTTGAAATTAATAATCCTGTCATTAAAAGGATAATTGTAAATAAATAACTAATAAATGTGTAGATACATTATTTTCTTCTTTAACCTCTAGTATTTAATGATTCACAAAAAACATTAAATATTCTTAACAATAAGCCAACACCACTAGTTAATAATACAATTATATATAATTATAGAATTTACATATTAACAACAAATCCAAGAATTCCAGAAGAAATGCTAACTCTACTCATAAGCAGAATTAATCTTTATTTCCGACCAAAATTTTTCTTAAATAAAAATATTCCGCCTAATAAACTATTCATATGATGACAATTTGAAAGTCTATTTTCTGAATGAAATTATCTAATTGGTTATTCTTACTATAAATCTTATTCATGTTTTTCATGATTTTCAGAAGAAGGACTATTAGGTTCAACTTCGCTTGGCATAATTTAAGCACGTCGTACTCTATTTAAAGTCACAACTTTTTTGACTACAGCTGGAGGTCTATTAAATCCTGGGAGAATTGGTTTAGTAGTATCAATATCATTAGAATCTTTTATATGTCCAATAATCAAAAAGATTAATATTATAAGGGAAAATCCTCCAAATGCAAATAGAATATATAATCTATCTAATACAAAGTTCAAATCAAAGTAAAAAGGTTTATAATAATAAAGATAGTCATCAACTAATGTTACATAACCTGCTTCACAAGTACATGTAATTGGAGGAGTTTATGATGAAGTTTCACAACCAATATCATCAAAAGATTTAGCATCTGTACTTAATATACAAACTAAATTTGTATCAACAGATATAAAATCAAATACCTTTTATTTTGGTCTTACTTTCTTCAAATCCGTATATTATCTAATCTAACTCTCAGTTTTATAATATAATTATTATGTATGATTTGGATAAGGAAAATTATTTGAAAGTCTCAGAATATTTGTTTCAAAAAAACTATCAACATAATTGTTTCCTTCTACCAAAATTCTATTTTTCTATGATGATTTTTTTTCAATCATGACATTCATTGAACTTGAAGAATAATTTTATTATTCTCCCTCTAATAAAATATCTCCTGTATATAAAACTAGAGTATTATAACTGTCAAATAATTTTTAGTTAATAGATTACATTTAAGTTACATATGAATCATTAGTAAATAATTATTTATTGAGAGAAGATAGAAAGTTTAAAATTTTAAATGCTGCTTAATAATTAATAGATTAAAGAGTTTGTGAAATAATACCTGTATCAGTATTTTAGGGTTAAAGAAAGGCATCAATTTATAAATATAATTATTCTGTTTTAGTTAATTCAAAAATAGTTTTGAAATAGGATAATTGATAGAGTAATGATATAGAATTGATAACAACTTAAGACTATTCTGCCTAAGATAAATCAGAATATAATTTAGAGGCAAGTTTATCCCAAACAGATTAATCATTTAAGATTCCAGAACAATCTGAAAATGTAGAATAATCTTAATCACAAACACATACTTAATTAACACATTCTCCTCGATTCCAACAATTATAATTGCATTTAATATTTTCAAGGAAATATAATTCCATAATAACTATTTAATCTAGAATAAGATTAGTTTGATTAAAATCAATAAAATTTTAAACAAATTCTATATTATTTTTAACACTGACAGCAGATTTAGCTTTATTAACAGAAACTTCAACATAACTCATTCCAAATTAATCATCCTTATTAACTTTGACTAGAAGATATCTACATGTTGGAAGAATACTTTTAATTGATTTATCTTAAGACCAATCTATTAATAAATAACCATTATTATTAGTGAAATTTCCAATATCCCACATTAAATCTTCGAAATTATTATAAATGAAAATCTAATATTATGTAGAATCAGAATCATTCCTGATACCATCATCTATAACCAATTCAAACTCAGTTTCAAGTGAAAAACCTGATGTAGGTTTGACTGTTAGTTAATTTAAGAATAGAGCAGGTTTAACTCTAAGATTATATCTAGTTAAAGTTCCTCCAACAATAACACTTATGTCTTATTATGTTTTCAAATTGCCTAAGTAGAGATATAAGTTTAATCTAAGAACAGATTTCTCTATATATTCAATTTTTAATATTTTGAAATAACGAATAATAACTAAGTAATATGATGATACATCTAGATTATATAATAAGTTATCAGTAACAACTAAAATATCTTTATTTCCAAATTCAGTATTAAATATTTAATCAGTCATATTTAGATCACTAACAATGATTTGTTAATATAGAGTTACTGAACGAGTCTCTTTTTTTATAATACAAGTAAATTGATACACAAAACCAGAAGGTAAATTAGAAACATTTAAAGTTTCATTATTTCCCATAACTAGAGGTTTATTTAGAGTTGTTCTACAAGGAATATTATAATATAAATTGACACAACTCCAAGTATAACTAATACCAATTTTGCTTAGGTTTTTTGGTACATCGTTATCTGTAGCATTAACAGTTATATTAAATGGTTTATTTCCAACTATTCTATCTTTAGTAAGAAATTCAGAGAAGATTTAATTGCTACCAATTTTTAATTTTTTACTTAATTTTATGTCTGCTACAGAAATTTCAAGCAAGTTTTCAGAATTAGCTTTTAATTTATTCTCTGGAATTTTAAATGAAGTTTCAACTCCAGTCTCAACTGATTGTGTATAATCATATTAACTAGTTCCAGAGGTACTTGATTTAATTGATAAAGTAACTGGATGACTTTCTGTGAGTTCTTAAACTATTTCACCAGAACATGAATAAGAATATATAGCCAAAGGAATAGATATTTCAAGATTTGCAAAATATGTAGCTGTTTCATCGAATGTTGTAAGTAATGAAGGGTTAGTTGATTTTGTTAAAACTTTTATAGTTGTAGTTTTATTATAATCTAAAAAATTTGAATAATTAACGGTTATAAAATATGCTGAATCTGCTAATAAAGTGCCTCCTGGAATTTTAATATATGATGATCCATTATATTCACTTAATACAGAATTAATAGCTTCTTCAGTACTATTACTTGTCCATGAATTGTAAATCAATGCTCTACCTCCATTATTTATTTCTTTCATTACTTCTACATTAAGATCCATACAATAAGATATTGAATTTTAAGGATAAAAGAGAATTACATTAGGAATAATTGCATTAGATAAGATCAACTAAGTGTTATTAAATTATTCAATATAAGTATCTTGACATAATTATAAACTATTATCAATGAATACATTTTCTTTGAATTCTATTATATCATTAGGCATGATTAATGGATCAGTACCTAATTAAATAATGAATTTGTTTCCATTTTATTAACAAACAGGAGATTCTCCAAAATTAGTATTTTTGAACCATAATTAACAATTTTCTTTACTGAAGAAATAGGCATCTTCTGAATTAGTAGTGATAGGATAAGTAAAAATAACAATGATTTATGAGAAATCACTACTAAATCTAACAGATTCAGCGAAAGATAATTTACAAGAGATACAATAATCTGAAGTAATAGGTGGAGGTCTTTTACAAAGACAATCAGGAGGTTCAAGATTAAATTAACATGTTAAACAATATGATAATGATTAACATGTAACACATGGAAGTTAACATTTTTAACAATTAAGACTTTTTCTATCATCATAATATCCAGAGGGACAATAACATTATGGAGCTTTTTATCTATCTCCTTTACATTGAATACAATTATATTTAGAATCTATACATTAAACACATCTAAAAGCACATGAATCACAAGATACTTAATTTAAGAATGTTCCTTTAGGACAAATACCAATACAAAAATCTTCTTTTCTTTCAAAACCAGATTGACATTCAATACAATCTTCATTTGTACCTCCATTACAAGTTTTACATTCTAATGAACATTTTGAACATATTTTATCTTCAATATTTTTATAATATCCATCAGGACATTCATATATACATTATCCTTAATGTTTAACCTTAGTATTTGGACATTATTCTAAGCATTATAAATTACCTAATCCATCATTGTTAACTAATTTATCACAAGTAGCTTCACATTAATAATTATTAAGATTTTAATAGAAATTATTTTTACAAGTTTTTAAACATTCTGTTCCTTATTAAAAATATTTAGCAGCACATTTTTAACAAGATGTATCAGAAGTACATTCAAGACATTCTTATGGACAAGATTAACATTTTAAATTAATATCAGAATAAAATCCTTTAGGACATTCTAATAAACAACGATCTAAATATTTAACATGAGTATTTGGACAAATGGCAACACATTTTTTAAGTGAATCAACCATTAATAAAGTTCCTGGGCATTTTTCAACACAAACATAACCATAATCACTACGATAATAAGTAGGATTTTCATCACATGTTAATGAACATGTTCTACCATCTAAATAATAATTGGCTGAACATTTAGTACAATTATAATTGGTACCATCATCACATCTAGCACATCTAGGTTCACATACTTTACATGTATCAACATCTAAGTATTTACCTAGTGAACAATAATATGTGCATCTTTACCCATCCACATTAAAATTGACTGGACATTGATCATAACATTCAAAAGTAGTACCATCATCAAAATAATAGTTAGGACATGTTGATTCACAAACAAATGAGACAGTATTATGAAATTTTTTTATGCTTGGACAAATTTGTACACATATTGTATCATATAAATAATAACCCCCTTTACAATCAATACAATGAGATGGCCCACCTTCACTACAAGTATTACATTCATTTGCACATAATAAACAACTGTTATTAGCTACTTCCGCATATGTTCCATCAGGACATGTATTTTAACATTTCTAATCATATGCATAATATCCATTAGGACATTTCAATAAACATTTTGTATTAAGATGTAAATAAAATTATGGAGGACATGCAGTTAAACATCTTTAATTATATGAATCTTCATAAGGATTTAGTAATGGACAAGTTGTGACACAATCACCACCTACTAAAAATTATGTGTCTACACATTTTGTACAATTTTCACTTACTCCTACCTCTTCAATATTATCACATGTATAACATCCATCAGCACATTTTTCACAGATGAATCCATTAAATATTTTCGAATCTGTAGAGTACTTTGGAGTAACTGTAATTGTACTTTCTTTTGCAACATATCCTATTGGACATTAGATAACACATTTTTTAAGAGTATCTTGATACTAATTTAAAGGACAAACATATAAACATTGCATACCATATTGAACTCCAGGAGCATTACAAGTATCTGTGCATTAGTTTTCTATTTAATTTGCAAATTTTGTAGTATCTGCACAAAAGTCTTCACAAATTGTAGTTAATAGATAATAACCAAAATTACATTTGGAACATTCTTTATTTGTACTACCAAAACATTCATAACATTTAGCATGACAACTTTTACAAATTCCATTTTCATCAAATGTTTTTTCAGGACAGGCCGTCAAACAGTCTTATTTAAATTATTTATATCCAGTCGGACATTTCATACTACAATATTTAAGATCTTCAGTCTTAACTTGATAAATTGCACAACTATCAATACAAATCATTTTATCAGAATCTTTATATGCAGTATCACAAGTAGCACTACATAATTAAGTAGCTTTAAGTAAAAATTAATTAGGAGGACAATCAACACATTAAGTAGCATTTGTACAAGATTGACAACTACTTTCACATGCTAAACATTGTTTATCATCCAAATAGTATTTACTGTTACAATTTAAACTGATTTTACTATTAATATTAGTTGTACTAAAATCTCCAGTCTACTTTTCAATACATTCATATGTTCCAGTAGCACAATGACTTATTGTAGCAGGTGCAGGACAAGTATTACTACTTAATGTAGATCCAACTATGCATTAAGTACATGTATTAGCATTTGTTCCTCTTAGACAATTTTCAATATTTATCACTTAACATTATGTAGAATAAAATTGTCCTTAAGGACATTACAATAAATTAGATGCTGTTAATGATGATGGTATTCCATAGGTACCTGCCTCTTTGCACATTCCATAAGTATCAGGATTTCCACTGCAAGCTATACAAATAGGATATAATTCTCCAACTTCTATTAAACACTTCTTAGAATTTGCAGGATTGTAAAATTGAAAATTGTATCCTCTAAATATTCTTATATTTGCATATTTAAAATATTTAGTATTATCATTATTCCAAATAGTAGTTGTTGGATAATCTCCAATAAAATATTAATCAGATAGGGAATCACTGAAAATTTTAAATGATTTTTTTCCATACTCTTAAAAGTCTGGTGTAATAATATCAAATAAGGCCATTCCTGGTTTAGGGTTATCTGGATAAAAATTAAAATTGTTATAAATGCAAAATAACATTGGAATCCATTTATTCATTAGTGCAGACATTTATCCATGTGATTCACCTACAACTCCACCTATTGATACTTAAACATCAAAAGTTGAAACTGAAGAAATAAATCTTATTTAAACTAATGGATTTAAATTTTAATCTGCTCTATATAAAAGATTCATTTAACTATTTGGATTACTAATATAAACATTCACAGATATCATAAATTTATCACCAAAACTACTTCTTAAATTATTAAATTATGCATATTAATTTTATTAGAATTACCAACCCCAATTAGAATCAAATGTTACACCGCCTATTAATGTTCCAACATCTTATGTTGATGATAAAGCATTTAATGCAGAAGTAGTTGATGGAGGTAATGTCATCCAATAAGTAATATATTCTAAATCATAATTATATGCTTATCTAGTGGTCTCTGTATATAAATTACCATAATATGTAAACTCTTTATACTTTCCACAAAACCCATTAAAATTAAATAAACTCACCACCTTATTTTTTATCACTATTCCTGCTGAATCTCCAAATGTAGAAATTGTTTTCAGTTCCAAAGTTGAAGAATATATGTATATCCTTGGTAATGTATCTGAATGCGTTGCTACCTTATAATGTAAAAGTTTCTTTGTTAAATTTATAGAAACTAAAACATAAATCCATCTGTCATCAACATCTGATATTGCCAACTCTGAAGTTTCTAATGTCATACAATCTTTAATTGTATAACAACTCTACACTTTTAATTATTCATTTAGAGTAGCAGCCAAATGAAAATTACTATTATTTTTAATTCATATAAACATACGCATAATTATTAGTATCTGGACCAATTAAGAATAGAAGGTTTCTACTTGTACTTAATAATGAATCTTTCTTGAACCAACCTTCTACTGTAAACTATTTATAAGCTGGACCTAAAAGGCTGTTTGGTATTTACAAAATATTGCTAGTTGTGTCACAAGGACCAGACTAATTAATAAAACTCAATTTCTACTTAAACTGTAGTGAATGGTTTGTAAACAAAATATCCTAATGAAAGGCAACATAGTTAAAAAAATATCAGCAACATTTTTAAAATAATTAATTTATATTATTTCATTAAGTCATTTTAGACTTTTATAACGACTATTCTTATTAGGAAATCTATAATTAAAGATCCTTTATTTATTTTTAAAGTAAATCCCCTGTCTACACCATTTGTGTAATCTCGAATTTTTCGTAAATTGGCTAAATATAATATTATATATTTTACTAATCTCTCTTGATAAGTCTTTAAATTATAGTGATTGAACAAACATTCATTTTCTAATATTTTCAATCTCCAACCCTGATTTAACGATTTTATTAAATCTTATTATAATTTTATAAATTCATTTTTCCTCTGAAGTTCACCCTCTAATTAGTTAACCCTTTAATTCTAAACTTCTGATATTCGATTTATATCATTAGAATGCTTCATTTACTTTGAATACTCATTTAATTTAATATTAAGATCACGAATTATTTAATCCCTTTTAAATATCTCATTTTCCAATTTTTAAATTTACTCTCTATTTTTATCATCACCTATATCAAATTATTATTATTATTTTATTGATTATTACAACTTTTAATTTTCTTATTCACTTACAACTCTTTTTTTCTTTTCATCATCTAATTCTTTCATTAATTAATTTAATTTCCCCTCATAAAATTACATTTCCTTTTATTATACCAACACTTATACTTTCATCTCTTCTTCATTTTTTTTTTCTTAATTTTTTATTTCTTCATTTTTTACATCTTGAGTTTTAGGTTATGCAATAACTGTTTATTTCAAAAATGCTCCTTTTTATTTACTATCTTTTTTAATTTCAACAAATTCTTATTTTTTTTAAAGTTCAATCTACTAAGTCTCTTTTTACATTTCACTTTTTTAATCCTTCTAAACTTAACTTGGCTCTATACTAATAATTTTGCTAAATTCCATTGATTAATCAATTATTTCTACATCTTCCAATAGCTAAGCTTATTCCAATTCGATCATTTCTTTAACTTTAATCTTTATTTAATTAAATGAATATTATTTATTAAGCTTTGATTAAATTTTTAACCATTATGTTGATAAAGAATTTATCTTTTTTCTTAATAAAATTCTTTTTTCAATTGACTTCCTAAATAAAAATCTTTTAATTGCTCTTTTTAATTTTATTAATTTATTATGTAATTATTTTAATTTAGTTCTCATTATTCTTAAATTTTTATATATTCTAAACTATTTCTAAATTTTTACAATATATTTCAATCGAAATTCAATTAACAAAGTATCAAAGAATTCTCTGAAATGTTATTTCATAAATATTTTAGTTTTTCCCATTTGATAACTTAATTAATTTTATTATTCTTTTAAAAATTAACCTATTTTTTAATTTTCTCCTAAAAGTTTAAACATTTCTTCAATATTTTTGATATTCTTAAAATTTTTATTAACAAGATGTTAATATTTTTTAATAAAATCAATATGTTTTAATCGAATTTCATATCCTGCTTTTCTTATTTAAATTGCTTCCATTAATCCTGCACATGTCATTTATCTCCTAACTTCTGATGCCTCAAATGTTAATGGTTATTTAAAATTATTTGGCTTAATACATCTTATAAATTTTGGAATTGACATATTTAATAAATTTAACAATTCTTTTAATGAGTTCTAAAATTTAGTTACAACATTGTTTAGTTTCATATTTTAATAATCATTTGAGACATTAGACCATATCTCCTTTAAAACTGGATTTGTACTATTAGGTAAAATTTTAAAAACCTCTCCATTTATAGAATCTCTGTTTTTTTCAACAAATCCAGCTACATTATAAGCAACAGCACCAGCAAAGTGTTTTAAACAAAACCAATCAAATTTTGCTACTCTATGTATTTTTTTATCAAATCTAGGCTCAATTTCAGCAGTTTACAAATCACTAACCAAAACCAAATTATCTTTAGGTAATTATTTTAAAGAACTTAAAAATTCTTTATCACCTCGATTTTACACAATAGTTTAATCAATGAGCATTTTATAAATTGAGACTGAAGAATTTTCTATCAAATCTATAATTTTCTTATTATCTGGAAATTTTATTTATTACCATTTTATTGATTCTTAATCATATTCTTTCTACTCAGTTACAAACATTTATAAATTAAAATGTTGTTATAATTTTTCATTTGTAAAATTGATATTTAATTACTCAAAACTATTTGTATGTAATCCATTTAAATCAGTAAATATTTCAAATCCAAATATATCTAATATACCTATCATATGTTTAGTTAATTAAGGTTACTATTAATTCTAAAAGCTTAAAGATTTAATATTAAGTAATTGTTAATTAATTTTATCTATTAACCAATTAAAAAGTTTTTCATATATATGTTTTGCTAATGTATCTCTTGCACTTTAAGCATTTTCTAAATTATTGTTTTTAGTCACAATTTCTTTTCCAACTGAAGTAAAGACTTTACAAATTAAATCATCAAGTTATTAAATTTGAATTCCTAATAATTCTGATGCAATTTTGAGTGAATTATCAAGTTTTAATGTAGACTTGACTTAATCATATTCAATTTTAACATTTCCTAGATGTAATAATCCTGCAAGTGTATGATAAATATATTTTTTTTCATTAGGACTAAAATTTAAATTATCTAAACATATATCTGTTTCTTCAAATTCTTATTTTTCATTTCTATTATAAGATAGATCTCCATTTTTTAAATATTCATATTTGGAAGGTGATGTAAGCTCTTTAATAATAACAATAATATACATAATTCTGGAATTTATGCTCCTATAATCTAATAGAAAATATGATAATTTCTTTCTTAAGAACTTATTTTAACAACTCTACTTTTTTCTAATAAATATTTATCTATTTTAGCAGTACTTACTCTTTTAGTATCTGCATTAAAATATAAGTGCATAAATTTTCCAAATCTACTAGAATTATCATTTCTGGCTGTTTTAGCATTACCAAATGCTTCTAGAACAGGATTAGAAGCAAAAATTTATTATTCTATCGTTTAACCTTATTAAATTGTTCTAAATAAACCACTTTTTGATTCAGCTGCTAAATATTTTAATAATATTTTAGTTGATTCTGTTTTTCCAGAACCACTTTCCCCTGAAATAATCATTGAACATATTCTTAATTCCTTTGTTGGACTCTCAAATAATTGATCAAATTATAATTATGCTATTTTAAATAAATGAGGTTGAAATTCATTCTATTTTGTACTTGTTTTTAATGATGCTTAGCTTTGCCCTAACTTAACTTTATAATAAGCAAGTGTTTCTTAATTATAAATTTTTGGTAGAAAAACATAAGGATTTATTGATACTAAAATAGGAGAACCAATTTATGTATAAATTTATTCCTTTAAGTATCTAACTCGAATATTATGCAGACAATTGTATTCATTTAGATCTGATAGCATCTAAAATATTAATTTAAATAATATTACTAAAAGATCATCTATTCCTTGTTTGGATAAGGGGTCCACTCTGAATTTCGTGGCAAATTTAGTTTCATTTAACTTTTCAATTTTACAAACTTCTTTTTCATCATCAATCCAAATTTCATCATCAAAACTCATATTATATTATATTTTTATTAAAATAAATGAAAAACGAAATAATCATGGTTTTATTGCTCTTAATAGCTAGACAAATAGAAGCATAAAATGGTTTTTAACTCTTTGATTAAAAGGGAGATATTTCTTTTGATAATGTAAAAGTTAATCTGAAAAAAATATAAAAAAAATAAATAGAAACTCAAGAATCTGTTAAAGAAGTTCCAAAATAATAATAAATAGGAAAATCTTAAAAGGAATTATTAGAAGAATAATTATAATAAATAGAAAAATATAAACCTTCTAATATTACAATAGAAGGAGGGAGAGTATTTTCATAATAATAATAAAATTAATAAAAAGAAATAGATGAAAATTCAGAAATGGATGAGTAAACTGAAAGTGATGATGAAGAGGAAAATGATGAAGAAGATGAGGTTCTTTTAGCTATATAATAAATATCATCAGATGCATAACTTGATGCTATAGAGTTTATTTTTAAAAAACGGCAGATGGATTATTAAAGAATGGAAAATCTAATAGAAATGATTGATAAATAAGAAATTAATGTAACATTAAATTAAATTTATGAATTAAGTTCTAAATACTCATTTTTATAACTGTTTTAATAAGCTTTAAATTAATTAGATATTGAATTTTCTGAAGAGAAAGAAGAATTAAATGATAATGAAATATCTGATATAGACGATTATTCAGATGAATAAAGTGATAATGAAAAAGACATAAATTAATTTAATGAATTATAAACAGATTTTACTTTTGATGATTTAATTGATTTTGATGATGATGAATAAAAATATGAAAAATCTGATAATTAAGAAGAAACAGACCAAGATTAATTAGATGATTTTGATTTTTATGATTCTGATAACATACCAGATGATATTGATAATTCAGATTTTGATGCATTAGAATTAGATGAATAATAATATTAAATTCATAATTCATTTATTACAGAAAGTTAAGTAAATTAATAGATTACAGAAGAAGAAGAAGTATAAAATGAAGAAGTGGAAGAACAGATTTTCAATGAAGAAGAATTTATTCTAAATTTTTCTCCATCTTCAAAAATAGAATAACAATCAGAGGAATAATTAATTTATTCAGAGTTTGAAGAATTAATTGAATAAAGTTATTCTGAAGAAGAAGAAGATGTAGAAGAGTTTCATTTGAATATGTAATCTTGATAAATTGATCTTAGTTAAGATATGATGTAGTAATCCTAAGAATAATAGTAACAATCAGTTAACCAAGATAATACTTTTATACCATTATAATATGATAATTTCATTTAATTACAAAAAGTTGAAGATATAATCATAAGCAAAGAAGAACAAAATTAAACATACATTGATGAAAATATACCAGTAGGAGTTTTAAATTTTCAAGAAAATTATGACAATTCTGAAATAAAATTATAAAAAGAGTTTGAATTTAGTCCTAAAAAATTAGAGAATAATAATAATAATAAAGACCTTAGCTAATTATAAGCTTAATTTGATTTATCTAATGAAAATTTAGATCAAATAAATTAAAAATATGAATAAATGAATTCAATATATAATTAAGAATCTGAAATTTAAAATAATGATACTCTTACAAATAAAGAAATTTAACCTTAATTTATATAAATTTCATAAAATACTGAAGTAAATTCAAATAGTGAAAACCAAAATAATAATTAAGAATAAAAATAGACAAATATTAATGATTAAGAATAAGAAACTAAAATAGAAATTCATGATGATAATTTAAATATAAATATTTAGAATGAAATTTAAGATTTGAAAGAAGAATAGTCTAAATAAAATGATTAAAAGATATTCATAGAAAATTAATAAAATAATGAAAAATAGGTTGAAAAAGAATAAAGGTAAACTTCAAAATAATAAATTCCTATGAGCAAACCAGCTTAACCTCATGAATTGGAATTTGATAAATAATAGTCAAATTAATAGAAATCAGATGAAGAAATTTAATAAGAAAAAGAAATGAAAGCTAGAGCTCGTTATGCTAAAAGATATTAAGCTTTAGATGTGGCTAATGATGAATAAAAAAAGAAAGAATAAGAGGAAACTCATTTTGTGGATGTTGATAAAAGCATAGATGATATTTTTATTATTTAATCCTTAGCTTCAACAAAAAAGAATAACGTGATAGAAATGAAAAATCTAAATGAAGAGCCAAAACCACAAACATTATAAGTTACTGATTAAGAGAATAATATAAATATAGAATAATATAATTCTGTTGCACAAAAACATCTAACCAAAACTAATAATCAAAAAACATAACATTTTGTAGAAGCTTTTGTATAAGATATGTCATTAAAATCATATAATTGTGATCCAAGTTATTATGGTCCAAATAAGGAAGCTCGTTCATTTGCTTGTTAATGTTCAAATAAAATTTTCTTATTAGATGAAGAATCATGGTATTTAGCTGGTACCATTCAATATTATAAGTAATATGAAAAATTATTTGAATAAATTAAAAAAACTATTCCAATAGTTTTTGTTGGAACTTCTAAAGATAAAGTGTGCTTCTCATCATAAATGCATTAGCCTGTTATTTTAAATGATTTTTTAAGGGAATTATTCTTTAAGACAAAAATCTAAAATAAGTTTATCTAAATTCCTAATATTATTTCAATGTCTTATATGTAATTAGAATATATAGATAATTAAATTCGAAACTTCATGATGGAAGCAGAATCAAACGATGAGATCAAATTTGCTTATGGTTTCAATATTCGCTAAATATTAATGAAATTAGCTCAAGAAGATCTTCATATATAATATATTGGTTCATTTTTAGTTCATTAATAGTAAGTTCCTTTTAAATTGACAAACTAATATGGATCATTAAAGATTGATACTATGGAGATTACTGTCTAATTACCTTAAGATGAATTAATTTGTTTACAAATATGTGAGTAGATTTTAAGTGGTGATGTTGCACAACAATTGAAAGCTTTTATAAACTTTAAAAAAGGTCAATATTAAATAACTGTTAAAGTATTGAGTTCAAATGAAAGCTTTGAAATTTTCTACAGCTTAAAAAGTTGAGATTAATTTTCATTTGAATTAACAAAATTTGTTTGATAATATTAATACTAATATTTAAATGTAACTAATTTAATCAGTCTTATGTTTTATATAATGTTAGATTAAATATTAATATATAAAACATTAAATTTATGATTAAGAATTTATATAATAAACTCAATCTTTCTTTCCTTTTTTTGAATTCCAATATGTTAACATTTAAAATACTAGAGTAAAATTTAAAGCTACACTGATAACATTTAATAGCTTAATGAAATATATATTTATATTACAATTAACATTCCATCTGTTGAACTAACTAAAATGGTGAAGCATCTTGCAGCTGCTCCTGCAAATTATAAAAATATTGTTATAAAGGCAAGTTATCCAGTGTCTTTATTTCTAAAATTTGACCATATTTATGGTAGTCTAGCAAACATAACTAAAAAATAATCTTGTTAAAAATTTACTCAAACAAATATTTATTATTATGGCTAAGTTAAATATACTATTTGGAATCATTCCTGTGAAAAATGGGAAATTTACACCTATAAATATGGCAGTTCTGACATAAAATTATCTTAGAGTAAAAGATTTCTCATAAATCTTGAAAAGGGCAACAATAATTATAGTTTAAATTAATATAGCTATATTTTCAGCATAAAGTTTCCAAGGATTTTATTTATGCACATTGTAAGCAATAGAAAATGAATATACAAAGAGCTTTTTTTAATTTTATAGATTACTTCAAAGAAAATTGAATCAAATGATAATCCTGTAACTTTTGATTTTTGAATAATCTTATAAATCTAAGGGGCTTTCAAGATGACTGATAATACTATTATTGTATAGCTAATTATTTCGGATAAAGTCTTTTTAATGCATGAAATATGTAAGAAATCTTTTTAAATTACCAATTTATCAAAGCACTCTTCCGAAAAAACAAAAAATACTGTTTTTTCATCATTTTCTGTACTTTTAGCATAGCAGGTACAAAACAATGATGTATACAATATAAACAAGATTGTTAAGTATCTCATAAATTAAATTTATTTATTAAATGATGCTAATTTTGATTAAAATATTTTTGATGAATATTTGGCAGATTAAAAGATGTAGCTACATAAAGATGAATAATAGTAATTTTATGATAAAATTTTGATATAAAAAAAAACAAATAGATAGAATTTAACTCAATTACATCAAAATTTTAGAATTTTAAATATTTGAATCATAAAAGGTTGTATTAAGATTAATATATTGTTTTATTTATTTGAACTAAATTAAAATTTTAGTTGAAGTACCACATGGGTAAACAAATAAATGATTTAAATATAAAGGAAATAAAAGGGATAAAATATTTCATATGATATAGTTATAAGTTTTGACTTTAGAATAAGTTAATAGAGATCTAGATAAAATTAATTTAAGGGATAGAGGTAGTTGTAAGTAATAAAATAAGAAAGGGTTATAAATTTTGAAATTCATTCTAGAGTGTATTTTTATTTAATAATTTTCATTTATTATAATCATAAAACTATGAATAGACATTTACGATCAGGTTCTGAAAAAAAAATTTGGTTAATTGATTAAAAAACAGGGAGTACAAGTCTGAGAACATCAGCATCCCGTATTCGTTTAGGTAATGTTAATTCGTAACCATCAATCAGATAATATTATAGTGGTTAAGTAGTGTATAATAATATGTAGTACTTTTATGATAAGCATAAATCGTATAATAAAGATATTTCGAAAGTGTTTAACAAATTTAACAAATTGAATTATTTACCATAATAGCATAGTTTATAAAATCTTACTTAAGATCATTATGTTACTAGAATAATTCCGGTATCTCCTAGTCAAACGGTGTTTTTAGATTAACAAATAAATACGAAAGTAAACTCAAGCAAAATGTCTCATCGTAAAGTAAATTCTTTGTTAACTGTAAATAAAATGTCATATTATTAAGTTTACACAAAAATAAAAACTAAAAAATGCAGGATCCATATAAAATATAAAATTAAAGGAAAGATTAGTATTGATAGTATTAAATCACAACTTGACTAAGTACAATTTTATAATAAACATTGATGCAAATCAATAGATAATTTAAGATATTGTTATTTTAATATACCTATACCATTACAAAGAAGTTCATAAAGAGAAGCTGAAATATTGCTCCATTAAGTAGGTAAGGAATTATTAGATTAATTAAAATTGGGATAAATTGATTTATATTTTTATTCTAAAGTAATAATATTATTGATTTAGAAAGGAGAGCCTTTGAAATCTTTATTTGATTGTTAAAATCATAAGACGATTATAGTATCTCCAACTAAATAATTTAATGGAATTACTGAAAATAGTAAGGCATTAGAGTATTTGGATCATTTAGAATTTGTATTGAAGGATTAACCATCTGGAGAATAAAAATCTGAAAGTTTAGAGACATTTATTAGCAATAAATATCAGAAAAACATATAAAATATAGCAGACTATTTATAATAATAAGATGATAAAGTTTCTAATTTTAAATTAAATTCATAAGAAGCTGAAAGTTTATATAAGAGATGTAAATTAAAAGCATAGAAAAAATTACATTTAGATGAAATTTTATAAAAAAAGTTTAATGAAATAAACCTAACACCATTAACTGAAAAATATGAAAATCAAGATCAGTATTTAAACGATGATGAATAAATTACAATTGAACCTAGATAATTAGAAAATGAACATTTTATTAGGTAATATAGTAGAGAATTGTAAATTTTATAAAAAACTATCATTTAAAATCATGATCCAGATGCTGTTGCTCCAAGTAATCTATATATATACTTTAAGTGGTGGTTCTAGGTGGAAAACTAGTGAAATATGAAGATCCATAATATAACCAGTAGCATTTAGATAAATTATAGTAATATATTGGAAATAAAAAAGAAAATTAAAATACTTATGAAATACAGTTTGCAAAAAGTGCTTAAACTAGTAGAAATAAATATTAACATATCAAAACTAAAAAATAATTATTATAAACTTTATAAAAAAGATAAAAATTATTATTTACTCAAAATATTCCTTAATTAATATCAGAAACTAAATTAAATAGAAAAGAACTATATTAAACATTTATATTATATTAAGCATTAGAAGCTGTTTCAAGTTAAATGGAGGATGCTTATGTAATAGGTGAAGGAGTAAGTTTTGAAGCATTTAGAAATGGTATCTATTAAGTTTCACTTCAACCAACTGATTTAGCAAAACAGATGTTTTAATAGATTGATTACAACTTTTCAGGTTATTTGAATTGGAGAGAATTCTTGAATTTAATGGTAGCTATTAGAGCCAAAACTTTAATGGATAGAGTTAACTTATTTATTAAAATTGCAGATAAAGATGGAAATCGAGCCTTATCTTATGAGGAAGTACATAATTTAACTAGAATTTGCTTAAGTAAATATATAAAAGTAATGAATTATTTTAATCAATAAGGATGATTGTTAATTATTGGATATGCTATGTGATTATTTTACAAAATTAATTTTTGAAACATTAGAAGTTGATAAAAATGATGATATTCCTTTAGAAAAGATTAAGTAAACAATTTTAGATGGTGGAGAAAATTGTTAATTATTAAGCATGTTTTGTGGAGCAGATTTATGAAATTTAAAATTTTTAAATAACTGATAGATAATTTGATATTATTATTATTATTATAATAATATTTCATTTTTATAATGGTAATTCTTATTTATCTATCTTAACTTCTCCGTCTAATGTATAAATGAACACTTATAATTTTTCTTTTTTGAATTCTAAGATCAAAAATGATGGTATTTAACTTAATATTATAGAAATAAGAATTACGTTTAAAGTCCATTAAATCCTCCAGTTGCTGATCCTGGATTAATAATATATTTCTTTTCAACTGCTGTAACTTTAGCAACACCTGTATGTCCTGTAATAAGTACATCCCCTTCCATTTCTTTTAAAAATGTATATTAAGATTCTTCATCACCATGAGGAACAAGCTATAGATATATATTTGAATAATTTCTACTTAATGACCATGTACTAATACTAATTTCCATGATCCAATTTATACTACTTTAGTCTCAGGTACATCTTTCACTTCATCGAAATCTCCTTTTACAAAATGTGTATTTCCTGAGAGTGTTTTTAACCAATCTTAAGTTTCTCTGTTTCCAACATTCCCTGTACAAAATACGTATTAAACTTTATTTGGTACTAAAAGTTCTTTAAATTAAGGTGGCAAATCAGCAGCTCTTTAAGGAATGTTAAAATCACCAATTACTAATCCAAGCTTCATTATTTTACATCAAATACTTCTCCAAATTCCTCATCATAATACTCAGACATTTATTGCCAATATTATTTATATTAATATATTATTATTATAATTAATTGTTCCATATTATTTCTAAATTCATTATTCATCATCACTTTTATCTTTTAATATTATTCTTAAATCATTTCTATCTCTAACTCATTTTTTAGAGTTTATATCTTCTTATTAAATAAATATAACTATTTAAATTGTTTAACATTCATTAAAATATTTTATTTTTTGTTTATTTCATCAGTTTCTTTGAAATGGCAGCCATTTTTCAAAAATAAAACTAAGATGTATATTTTTAGAAATTGTTAATATTATTATATAAATGAGACCAAGATATTAGTAAACTTAGAATGATAACAACACCCAAGTTAGAATTAATATTAAACATGATTCACCAATTCAAATTGAAGTATTAAAATAGACAGGTGAAAAGTGTGTAGAAAATGAAAAGATTGGACTTTACATCTTTTAAAATCAGAATAAATCTATAATGGCATCTTCATAAGGATATATTGTGTGGGCATAAAATTAAAAGATATTTGAGATACCTATTACTGAATAATATTACACAATAGGAATCATTTACAAAAATAAAAGCGAAATGCCTCATTAGGTATGAAAATATTATTAATTAAAAGAGAGAGCAATGTGAAAATAACATAACATCTACTTTACAAAATTATACAAAATTGAATTTTTATTAACTTTCCATTGAGAATTGTAATGGAAATATATAAATCTTAAAATGGAGAGTTAATATAGGAGATTATATATCGCCAACAATGATTTTAGGTATCTGCGTTGAAGAAAATCAAGAAGATGTAATAGATTTGAAATCAAAACTAAAAGGTCGAATCATCTAATTGGCAAAAACAAAAACATTTTAATTAAGAAGTGATATATTAATGGTAATTGATGTTACATAGACTTGCAACCATTTGAAAATAGAAAATACTTATTGTCTTATTTGTAATGAAAAGGTTATTAGAAATGCAGAAACATTGGATCTAAATTATTCAGATGATATATCTAGGAAAATTTCAAAAGAAATAGTTCTTGACATTTTAAAGAAAAGAAAACTCATAATGGTTCTTGATTTAGATTAAACTATTTTACATGCTATAAAAGTAATGACAAGTTTTAATAAATATGATTTTTGTGAAAAAGAGAATTAAATTATATAGACAGATAAAGAAGTATAATTTAATGGGTTTCAATAATTAGGATTTAATATTGAAGAACATTTTTTAGAAATGACTTGTGATTAAGATAGCAAATTTCTTATTAAATTAAGACCATATTTTGAATAATTCTTTTTAACATTAATACCTCTTTTTGATATCTTTATTTATACCAAAGCAAGTAAATCATATGCAGATTTTATATTAAATTATATTTCTGATAGATTAAATGAAATCATTCCTGAACATAAACCTTTCTTTCCTCCATAAAGAGTTTTATCATGTGAAGATACTATTTGTTCAAATAGTAAATCATTGAATAGATTATTTCATCCAGGAATAGCCACTAATTTATTAGTTATATTAGATGATAATGCAGAAATGTGGAATTAATTTAAAGATAATCTTATTTATACTAAACCTTTTGTTTATTTTAATGAACATAGTTCAATTAAAGATGGATAAGGGATTGTTAATGATATTGAAAAAGAAGTATTAATATATAACAAAAATGATTTTTGGTTATACAAAATTACTTAGAAATTAAAAGAAATTTCTGATAAATTTTGGAATCATATTAAATTAGCTCAAGATGATCCTAATTTTGTTGTTGAATTTGAATAATTAGTATGTAAATAAAAAAAAATTAAAACTGAAATTATTCAAGAAATAAATGGTAAAATGGAAGAAAGAACACTTTTAGATATGATAATCAATAGAAAAATAAGTGCTCCAACACTTTATTAAGAGATTAGAAGATCTGTATTAAGTGGAGTTACTTTATTTTTTGCTATATCTGAAGCACATGAAGAAACTATAAAGAATGGATTAGAATAAGCAAAGGATAAAGCAGTATATTTAGGAGCAAAAGTTTATAGAGAATTTAAAGAAGATATTTTTGTTAGTTAAGAAAATAGTTATGTGATTACTGTTGGAAGAAGGAAGATTAGAAGCATAATTATTGCTTAAGATAAAAAGATTCCTATAATACATTATAAATGGATTGAAGATTGTGAAAATTATT
This sequence comes from Paramecium sonneborni, assembly GCA_905182985.1. NCBI lineage: Eukaryota > Ciliophora > Oligohymenophorea > Peniculida > Parameciidae > Paramecium > Paramecium sonneborni. The sequence goes on from CAJJDN010000072.1 coordinate 119,914, forward strand.
TGTATAGAACAGATTATAAATTATACATTGAAAATGATGACCGAAATAATTAAAATTTAATTGAAGATGATTAAAGAGAATATTTATTAAAGTGTTAGTTAATGAAAATATGATGGATAAACAATTTTTTAATTTGATTTTAATAAAAAAAATAAATTTATTTATGTATTAGTACTATTCATAAAGAAGTTCTATCTAAGAGAATGATCGTAACAGATCTTTTGGAAACATGTTTAGTTCCACTAAATCTGATACTCTTTAAACTGACTAAAGACATTAAGGATGTTTATAAAGAATATAAATATTACTCTAAGAATTAGAAAGAATGGCTGAAGCTTAATAAGTAGCTAATTAACAAATCTCATAATTAAAATAAGTAATTGAAGAATCTAAAAAAAACAATTAAACTCTGGTTTTAAATAACGGTTTTGATTCAGAAATACTTGAAGAATTAAAGCTTTAACAATAAAAATTTAATCAATATAAACAAGTTAAAGAAAAATAAATTGAAGAACTAGAAAATGAACTTAACAAAATTCATAAATAATTCAAAGAAGAAAAATTATCTCGTCTAGATTTGAACCAAAAATATGAATAAAAAATTATGGAGATTGATTTTTTAAAGAAAGAACTTTAGAAAAATGTATAAGAATAACCTTCAGATATCAATGATAGTGGTATTCTAAATTAATTACATGAAGATGTAATTGAATTGCAATGCCAAAATAAAGAACTTAAAAATCTTAACTTAGGTTACTAATAAAAAATATAAGAACTCTTAGAAACTTAAAACATTATGGATTAAAAATTGAAATAGTACTAAAAAGAAGTATCATTTCAACCCTCTCCAAATAGAGAGGAATTATCGTTTAATGAATAAAGAACAGATCCGATATATAAATAAAATAGAACTAAAACAATGTAGCCTACTTTTTAGATGAATAATGAAAGTCCCAATTAATAATCAATTTAAAAATAATCATTTAATGTTTTTTAATAAAGATTATCATAAGTTCAAATTGGATAAAAAAATGAAACGGATAATTTTAATAATTATTCTGAGACTATAAGAAAAGATTCTTTAAGAAATAAACCTAAACCTGTAGATAACATTAAATATTCAACAAGTAAGCAGGTTCATTAATTTTGATTTCATATTATTTTAAATAATTTAAGTAAATCATAATATATTCCATGTTCCTTTCTATGCTTTGGCTAAGACTTTATGAGCCAATCTTATAATTTCAGAATGTGAATCCCTATTAAATTTTTCTAGAGCTTCCATAACTTCTATTTGTAATCTAATAGGAGAACTGATTCTAGAATCAGGATCATCAACTAACTGAAAGATTCTAGTCCAAAAATTTAGGTACATCTTCTTACAACTTTACATGGACACAATTAAGAAGCAGCTGCTAATCTTATATCATTATCTTCATTATTAGTATAAACCAATATTTCATTAACATCTTCAGTAACCTTAATTCTTAAATGAGTATCTTTTTTAGTTAGAGATATGATTAATTGTTCTTACTCTTATCGGATTAGCATTTTTATTTCATAAAATTTTTAAATGCTTATTTTATATTAATAAAATAAATAATTCTTTATTAAATTTAAGATTTAGAAATTTTAAAAAGAATTAATCTATGTTATTTGAACTATAAATGATATAATTTAATTTAATATATCATTCAAGCAATCTGACTTCGCACTTAAATAAACCAACAGTAAAATGATATTATCCATCTGGATTAACTTTGAAAGTATATTACTAAAATATAATATATAAGATTTTACATGACTACTTCCTACCTTCAAAATTGTCACAGAATGTTCAGGACCATTCCAAGTAAGTATCAATTTATCATTTTAATCAAAATTGAATCCAACTTTTTTTGTGTTTATTTTTATATCATTTGAACTAAACACATCTAATATAAATATTTATTTATTACACCCTCCATGATAAAGTAGATAGAGACCATGACTAGATTCATTCCAGTCATGAAAACTAAATGCTCTTCTTCCTTTTGATTTTCTTTCATTCATGTCCATTACACCTATATATAAATTCTATTATTCCATTATAAAATACTCCTCCTCTTTCTTTCACATCAATAGTTAGACTTTATATTTAATCTTTTTCAAGTTGTTACTATATACATACTAATCCCATAGCATTTCCTTTTTCATATGCAGCTTCTTCTCTTAATGTAATAGAACTAGCTTTAAAATTGGGACTCCATACATAATGCATTCTACAATAGTATATTCTATATTTGTACTTTTATAAAATTAAAGGACTTTATAAATGTTATATATGCATATAACTTTATAGAGTAGCATTGCTTAATGTTTTTAAAGCAGATTCTGCTTAAGTACTTAACTCTTTTAAAATTATTTCATTTTCTCTTTTCCATTTTTCTAATACTTTTTATGGTCCCAATTTATTTATTTTTAATACTTGTAATAGACCTTGAACATTTAATGATTAGGGAGGATTAGATTCATTTAATTAAGTTAAAGTTTAATTAATAGATGCTTTATCTCCTCCTAATATATCATAAGCTTCTATAGTTCTATTAATTTTCAAAGAGTTACTCTTACTTTATTAGATTTTCTTCGAAAATTTTTACAGACTCATGCATTTATACAGATCTACTTTATATTGCTTTTATCAATTCATCTTTACTAAATTGTTAGTTTATTTATTCCTTCACTTATTAGGGAAATTGAGCACGAATCATCTTCTAGAATTCTTAATATAATTAATGATCATGAGATTTATGTGGATGATTCTCGTTTTTTGCTTTAAATAACCTATTTGATTAATCACATTTAGGATCTATGCATATATATTATTTCTCTTGATTTTCTTTATGTTCATTATTATCCATTTTATATATTATTATTAATCTAAATTAATTTATGATTTCTCAATTCATATTTTTACTTATCTAAACGCATTTTTTATTAGAAATTTCATCTAAAAACCTCATATGTAATAATCATATCTTATAAATAAGAATTTTCTATTGTTTATTTAATCACAAGAAAGAATAATTAATTTTATATACTTTTTCTAGAATAATTTAACTTAATTAGATTGTGATCAATATTTTTTCATGAAGAATTTTTCTATAAATTTATTTAAGAATATATACAATCTTAAACAACATAAATGAATAAAATTAAGCTCTCCTTTAGAAGCTCATAAAAGCAAAATCAGTTTTTTACTGATTAACTTCCAATGCTAATATTTTTTTATGAAAGAGTCTGTATTTTTGGATCAATAAGTGCAGTAATTATTTTTTCTTTAGAATTTATATACCCAATAGGATTTGGCAATAGTAAATATCTTATAATTTGTTTACCACTAATATTTTTTATATCCTTTAAACTCATCAAAAAATACCCAAAATTATTTAACTACATTTTACCCATCAATAATCTATTAATTGGTTTATTCTACAATATCAACCTTTTATTTAATTTTATACCTGACTTAAATTTGATGATTGGATAAACTGTTGTTTTAGTTTAATTCAGCCTACTTTTGGGTTCAAACTTTTTGTTGAATATGGCTATTATAATATTTAACTTTTCTACTTTAATTTTAGTTTAAACAGTAGTTTAGCACTCATTTAATGGAAATTAAGTAATGTTAATACTAGGTATTTTTATTCTTTAATAATTCAGCTCTTATCTTAACTTGTTTATCATATTATTCAAATGAATACCAAAAAAGAGAGTTTTTCTTACTTAAATAGAGAGATGATGTGTAATATGGTAGTTTAATAGAACCATTTAGTATATAACTTATGAAGGTTAAGTATGATAAACGAACAAATTTTATCAAATTAGAATCAAAAAATCAAGCATCAGAAGGATTTTATTTTTCTACTTAAGAAGAGTTTAGATAATTTATAAGATAAATTCAAATTCCAAAATAACAAAGGAGTACATTGATATAATCAAGACTTTCATCAGCAAGATTAAAGAATGATTATTAACAATAAAATTCTTAAGCTAAAATAACTAGATTATCAATTCCAAATTTTGAAAATTCAGAAACACTTGAGTAATTACTTCATAAATCATTCACTAATTAAAAAACAGATAATAATGATTTTTTATAAGGTTACGATACTATTGCAAAATGCGACTATAAAATAAAAATCCTATATATAATTGAAAAAGGAGAACCAAAAGCAATTGTGTTACTTTAGTAAAATGAAATAAAAAGACAATTGATTAAAGCCAAATAATCTAGAGATTATTTAAGGAAGGTAATCTCTTAATTCCAATCCTTATTTGAAATTAGAATAAAATAAATCAGTTCACTTTTAAATCCTAAAAAATAATTATCTTAAGCTATATTATTCTCAGAAATATCATTTCGCTTAGTTCAATTCATTTCAGAGTATTTTTCAATATGTATTAACAAAAATGATATTCCTAAATTGAAAATCTCTACAATTAATATTCATGAACTATTACAATAAATAGAAAATACTATTAAAGACTATTTAAATTATAAATAGATAAAATTTTCTTATTAAACAGATGACAATTTAATTATTACAAATAACGCATATTTGATTACACATCTAATATTAAGTTTATTGTGTTTCCTTATTCAAAAATCTCCAATATAAATTGTTTTATTAATAAATTAAGCTAACCAATCAAAACATTTGAAAGTAGATAATGTTGATGAAATTATAATTCAAATTTATGCTTAATTTTTAGGTTCTCCAAAAAGAGTATTTGAAATAGATTGTTTTAACTAAATGATAAAAAAAGTATTAAAGATTATTGGTCCAAATGGTTAATTGATAAATGAAGACAATACTAATTAATTTAGTTAGGAAATAAAGTTTGAATGTGTTATCTTTAAGAATATAAACTCTTTTAAAGACATTTTTTTAAAATTCTGAATTTTATAAATCCTTTAATAAATAAAACTTTATTTATATGATATAATCTAAATCTCTTAGTAAAAGAATGGTTTTTTATTTATATAAATTATGAATAATTAAATATTATAATAATTACAGTTGTATTTATGACATAGTTACCAAAACTCATCTAGGAAAATATATTATTTGAATGTAGAGGTAAAAAATTTATCATTATAAAGACTTAAAGTAATAGTCATAAGATAATATAATTTTTGATAAAATCATGAAAAGTATAAAAATACATACATATAGAGGTTTCGTCCTAAAAGTTGGTCCAACCAATTAGTATACATATCACAACTCATAAGAATAAAATATTAAGGGTTCCAACTTGTATTTATAAATATATGTGATTGAAAAATTAAAATTCACGATTGAATTTAGTTATAAAGATGAAGTATAGATTTATATAATTTATACAGTCTTATCAAATAATTGTGAGTCCAAATTTTCAATAAGCATATTCGAAAAATAAAAATGAAGTGAAAATATCAAGTGCATTCATATTAACAAATAAATGGATCAGTTTAGGATTTGATGTAGATAGTTTTTTTAAATTTGGAGAAATGTAATTGAAAATGTTAAGTATACAATCTCTTTGTAGATTAAAAAAAATTTATGAATCTAATATTGTGAGTAAATTAAAGTAATAATATTTTATAAAAAAGTGATGGTTAATGTATTATTTAAAAGATTTGCGAAAAAAGAATATTGGAATTATTACCTCTAAGTATTAGAGCTTAATCAGAAAAATTAGAGATTAGAAAAAATTAATTAACAAATTAAATAAGACGATAATCAACTATTTCTAATTCTTAAGAGAGGAATATTTAGAGCCAATCTGATAAAAAATAATTTTAATCTAAATAAATGAATTTAATATTATAAGAGTAAACAAAATAAAGCAACTTAAATGGATTAAAAGTGAAGTCAATTTCACATGCCTAAAACTAAAGAAAATTCATATAAATATAAAATTGTAAAAATACTTAAATGAATAAATTACAATAGTAAATAAAACCACTTGTATTTGAATAAATATCTACATAATCAAATTAAATTTAAGAACAATAATAAATACTTAAATAATAATAATAACTATTGTTATCAAATTCTAGCAGATCAAAGTAGATAAATCATTAAACAGGTGTATCTCTTACAAAATAATTATCATAAGAATGTTTACTAGGGAAGACAATCTAATTAGCAACAGGATTATAGGTTATTGAGGAAGTTAATTCTACAAAGCCTCCTATAAATTCAAAAACCAGTTCATCCACTTAAGTCAAGTTATAAAAAAAGGCTGTATAAAGTTTTTTAAGACATAATCAAGAGTTTTAAAATGGAAGTAATTATACACATGACACTTATGATGAAGCAAAAATAGAACAAGATTAAAAACATAAAATATCTTAAGAAAGCTCTGGAGTTAAAGATTTGTATTATGAATGCGATAATTCTGAATATTAAACAAAATATGGAAAATTTTCTAATACTTTTACTCGTCCTCTGGGGTTATCGTCCTATAATCATAAATTAGTTTCTCAATAATCCACTTAATAGAACTAAGGAAGTACAAATGAATATTTTTACTTGAGTAGCTAATAAATTGAATAAAATTAAAGTGCAAATTAAACTGCAAATGAAATTGAAGAATAGATAGAAGCTCCAGAACTAAAAAGTAAAATGACTGAGGAAAGTTTTAATTCTATAAATGGTCTATAAATTAAGTAAGAAGATAGTTAAGAAGAACTAGTAGTTTCAAAATTCGAATGAATAATTTTTGTTATTATTAAATAAATTTAACATCTTCTTAAATTCATAATTTATTTTATTTGAACTAAAATGTATAATATTAATAATTCATGTTTTTTCTTAAAAGAAAATTCCAAATTAATCAAAAAATAACAATCTAAATATGGCTGCTTTCATATATAATGATAATGTATGCAGTTTAAATTTTCTTATTATTTTATAATTAGATAATAAAAAAGTGCTTATGATACAATTGCTCAATAAATAAAATTAGTAATCAGAATTAAATAAAATGTGTGACTATTTCTTAAGATGATTTATGAATACTAAGATGCAAATTATTTGAATAAATATTTATTAAATGAATCAATCATTTCTCCAACCTACATAAACTTCATCAGTTCTAAATCTTTGAGTGAAAAAGGTATCTTTAAAATTGGTAGGACCATTAGAAAAATACTCTAAGATGCCTGGTTAATAAATAGAATAAAATACCAGTATAAGCAATCATAGCTCCATTATCAATACAATATCTTTCATCCATAGCTCCTACCTTACCACCTCTATCTTTGACCATTATAGATACCATTTCTTAAAGACGTTCATTACAACCAACTCCACCAACAATTATAACATCAGTAGATTCACAATGACTCATAGCTCTTTCTGTAACTTCAGTTAACATTGCAAAAATAGTTTCTTAAAGAGTAAAACACAAATCTTCAGTCGATAAATCTTAAGGAATTGGATTACTAAATTTTTTAACCACACTTGATTGTTTATTCTTTCTTTTTGCTTAATCATTACCTTCTATTTCAGGTAATTTAACTTATGGAAATTAAGTAACAACATCTTCAATAAATGTTAATAAACCACTAAAACTCATATCCATTCCTTTTACAACATAAGGAGTATCAAGTATATAATTCTTACCTTTTTTTGCTAATTATTCTATATTATATCCTGGAGCAGGATCATTACTAATATTAACTAATCTAGCAAAACGATCTAAACAATTCCCAACTGCTATATCAATTGTTTCTCCAAATACTCTATATCTATTTTTTGAATAAGCAATAACCTGAGTATTTCCTCCACTTACATATAAAACAGCTGGATTTTCACATTAAGTTGCTAATCTTCCCATTTCTATATGAGCAACACAATGATTCACTCCTACTATAGGTTTTTTATAAAGTAATGATAAAGTTCTTGCAACAGTAGCACCAATAGAAAGTGGTCCAGCCATTCCAGGACCTTTTGTATAACAGATCAGATCAATATCATCTAAGGTAATCTAAGCTATTTTCAATGCCTCATCCAAAACTTCTAATATTTTATTTCTGTGATGTTATGCTGTTTCCTTTGGTACAAATCCTGTCCCTGGAGGAGTTATATATGTTCTTCTTGGATTTGATAAGATATTCCCATCTTTTGTAACTACTCCAATCCCAATTTTATTTGCACTTCCTTCAATACCTAATGCAAGAAATTATTTATTCATAAATTTATTAATAATCACATCATTCTAGAATCTTATCCATGATCATTCAAATTTGCCAATTCTGATTCTTAACGAATTACTTAAATTTAATAACTTACATTATTCTATGCTGTTGGTGAAGCTAATTTATGTGCTTCATTATTTTCCTGGCCTAATTTATTAAGAAAGGCTAATTTAGGGTCTGGAATAAGTCTAAGAATCATTCTTACTATCAACCCTCCAGATCCTAATGCAACACAGATAAGCCTAAAATTATATATATCTATTATATTTACCATTATTCAATTCTTAATCCAAAATATGTATAACAATGGAATACTATTCCTCCAAATGTAACTAAAATTATTTGAAGTGTCAGAATTCCTATAACTATAATTGGAAATAATATATTTGTGAAAATGCCTTAAAATATATTTGGTTCATCTTTAATCCTTCTTGCATTCATAAAATTAAATAGTTGCATCATTACAAAAGTATTGAATATCACTGTGAATTGCCTTGATGGAATATATGTTTTTTCGTAAAAGGTTTCATAATTCTCAGAACCATCCACATAATAATCAGTGCTAAAGGAAACCAAATTACAGTAGTCATCATAATTAGGGCAAATATGAATTTTCAAATTATTATCATATAATGTATTAGAATATTTGTATTACAAATTTCCTTGAAAATCTTTACTGTCATCTTCTTATCCCTTATATTCAGGTATAAAATCTTAAGCAGAAAATAATAACACCAACATTATTATCATCTAATATATAGCTTATCCAATAATGTGTTTAAACATTTTCTATGAAATCATATATTCATTTCTGTTATGAGGTTTTCTTTATAACAATTCTTCTGTTGGAGTTTCTGTAGCTAAAGCCAAAGAAGCAAATGTATCCATAATTAAATTGACCCACAACATTTAGATAGGTTCTAAAATTTCTTGTTTAAGTAAAACAGAAGATATTAAAGTCATTGTAACAGCTACTACATTTACAGTTAATTAGAATTGTAAGAATTTCTTAATTGAATCATATATATTCCTTCCCCACATTACTGCCTTTACAATTGAACTAAAATTATCATCTAATAGAATTATAGATGCACTTTCTCTTGCAACCTCTGTACCTGCTATACCCATAGCAAATCCTACATCAGCTTTTTTTAAAGCAGGAGCTAATTTAGAATTAAAATTAATTTATTACCATCATTAGTACCATCTCCAGTAACTGCTACTACATGTCCTCTTTCTAAAAGACCTGTAACTAAAGCATACTTATCCTCTGGTCTGCTTCTAGCTAATACATCTAAAAGAGGATATATTTTGTCAAATTCTTCTCCATTTTTAATAGTATCCACTCTTACTTATTTACCTATTTATTTTGCAGTTGTTTAATCTCTAGGACAATCACAAATAGCAATCTTACACCATTTACATACTACACCTCCAATTCTATTTACAAAATCAGGACCTTCTAAAACTAATGATTCATTTTCATCAATTAAAATTCCACATTCTTTTGCTATAGCTTTTGCAGTTATTTTATTATCACCTGTTACCATTCTTACTTTAATTCCTGCAGTTTTACAACTAGCAACTGCTCCAGGTACTTCAGGTCTTAGAATATCTTTGATTCCTACTATTGCAATTAAAGTTAAATTTTCTGTTTCAACATTATATACGCCCTTATCATTTTTATTTGTTAAATCTTCAGTTCCATTTAAATCTCTATAGGCTAAACCTATTGTTCTTAGCGATTTAGATGCCATACTTTCTATTGCTTTTTCTATGTTTTATCTTACTGTATAATCTATAGAAATTATCCCTTGATTTCTAGAATGTAATTTATTACAACCTTCTAAAATGATTTCACTTGCTCCTTTTATAACTAATCTTTTTCCAATAATCATAGCCATTCTTTTTCTTTTGCTTGAAAAAGGTATTTTCATACTTGCAACATGAATTTCTCTTTCTTTTTCATAAATAATTCCACATTTTTCTGCAAATAAAATCATTGCTACTTCTGTTTTACTACCTTTTTCTTCTGGTCTAATCATTGCTGTTCCATTAACTATAGAGGCTTATACATATAAATCATGCATTTAAGAAGGAAAATATGTACTCAAATTTAATTATTCATTGTAAACATCAATATCCATTAAAGTATCATTCCAAATAGATACCATAAACATTTTATTTTATGTTAATGTACCTGTTTTATCTGAACATACCATATCAGCTCCACCCATAGTTTCACATGCTGCCATTTTTCTGACTAAATTATTATCTTTAAGCATTCTCTTAGTTGAATAAGCCAACGAAAGTGTAACAGCTAGAGGTAAGCCCTCAGGAATGGCAACAACAATAACAGTAATAGAGATTATAATAAAATTAAGCATTTCTTTAATGTGATCTTTTTCAAATGAATTATCTTTAATTCTTTCAATAGCAAATCTTAATAATAAAATAAATAAGATTAAAGCAGAACTTGCAAGTCCAAATTTACCAACATCTTATGCAATAGTTTCTAGTTTTTCTTGCAATGGAGTAGTTTATACTTCTTCCGTTGCTAATAAAGAAGATATCTTGCCTACACAACTTGAATCTCCTACAACAGCCACAATCATTTTACCTTCTCCTGATAATACCTTAGTACCACTAAGCATAACAGGAGATGAAACATCATGTCTACCACATGAATTTTATTAATCTTTTAATTTATCTCTTTATTTTTTGCAGTTTTCATATGTATCTTTTTTTATTGGATCAGTCTCACCTGTCATTGCACTTTCCTATTTATTATTAATTTAATAATTACGTCACTTGTTAATTCAGCTGCCTCAACAACAAAACAATCTGCTGGTATTTCCATGCCTTCAAAAATCTATATTATATCTCCTACCATCACTAGACTCTGATGCAAATCAATTTTACATCCATCTCTCCAAACTGTTACTGTTTTTCTACTATCAGCCATCTAATTTAAACTTTGAAATTATCTCTCCTTTTGATAATCCTAAATCTAATTTATAATCACATACATTCACTGCAGTCACATTGCAACATACAAATACAGCTATAAATATAGCAAATCCCTCTATCCAAGCTAAAGATCGATGATCATCATCTGCTGTTGCTACCCCAATAACTATTGACACTATTGAAGCCACTAATAATACTCTCATTATGAAATCCTAATAACATTCAATACTAATATATCAACCTCTAAAGCTTATAATAGTAATTATATATAGGTTTTTGGTGGAATTACAGGTTTCTTATTGTTTCCATAAAGACTCTCTCTCTCCTTAAAATCATCACCTTTCAAACCTTTAGTAAAATTTGTGCATAAACTCATTTCCAAATTTTATAAACCATCAATATTCTCTAATTCATCAATTTCTTCTGCAAATAATCGTTCTTAAGCTGCACTAACTATTTTCACTAAGGTTTATTTGCTAATCCTGAAATTACCACCTTAATGAGATAACTCTTAAGATATTGATAAGTTTTATTCATCTGAAAGTACTACTTGCAACATCAATATAATTAATATATCGTTAAATTTGAAATTCTCATATGATCTCTGAATCTATAGTTTATGTTTGGGGAGGTAATATCTCTTATAAACATTCTAGCTGACAATGAAGGACAATTGGGATTGGGCAAAAATAGAGGATCCTAATACTACCACATCCCTAAAATTTGCCATTACAAAATTGGTTTTATTTAAGTTTCTTGTGGCAAAGATCATACTGCTTTACTCACTTAGAATGGCCATGTCTATACTATGGGTTGCAATGAACATAATAAATTAGGGCATTTGACTAAATAATCCTTATATGCTCCATAAAAAATTGAATAACTAAGCAAGTACAATCTTTTATATTAAAAGAGAGTTATATAAGTCTCCTGTGGTTACACTCATACTGCCTGTATTACATCTGATGGATCCCTTTTTACTTGGGGAGATAATTCTGCTGGTCAATTAGGGATTAAACAGAATGGTAATTTAAACAAAGTTAATACTCTTACTAATTGTATATAAGTTTCATGCGGTAATAAACATACATTAGTATTAACAGGTATATTCATTAATTTATTTTTTATAAGATTCTTAAGAATGTTTTGGATTTGGATTGAACGATAACTCTTAATTAGGAATTTAAAGATTAAAAACTGTGATAGAACCTACGAAAATTAAATTACCTTCAATATAATAAATTTGCGCTGGAAATTTGTTTTCTTTATTCTTAACTTAAGATGGAATTGTCTATATTTGTGGATTAGGTTTTGGGAATTTATAAAAGTTAAACTACAAATGTATAGTTTTATATATAAATAGAAAAATTTATAAAGATTGATGGTAAAAGCACTCCAATAGGTTTGACTTCTACAAATGAATTGATATTTTTTGAATTAGATGAATAACTATAAAATATAAAAGACTTTTGTATGGGAGATTTGATTGGAATGTGTATAGGAGATAAAACTTATTAATGGTAATTTGATCCAGAATAGAAGAGAATTACTCAATTAAAATCAATAGATTAATTATAATCTAGATAATTAATACATTTTTCTGCAGGAAATAGTCATTTAATATGCATAGAATAAAAAGGATCTTCATCTTTTATAGAGAGTGTTTGTAGTTCAACCACAACACTAAGGGGAAAACATGAGGAAAGAAGTAAAAGCAATTATACTGAAAAGCAAGATGGATCTTAGAATTTAAAAATTTAGCAATTAGAAAAACAATTAGAAGAGAAAGATAGATTGATTTAGTAGATGAAATTAGATTATTAAACAAAAATACAATAAATGCAATAAAAATAAAAAGATATGGAAGTATAATTGTAAAACAAAGATAAAGAAATAGCTAAATTGTAATAATAAATATTAAATTATAAGAACTATTGAGTTGCATCGTTTATAAGAAGATAATTAGAATAAGAATTCAGATTCTGAGATATTATAATGCCATGTATAAGATGATGGAAGTGATGATGAAGACGATGTTAAAGTTTTGAAAAAATAAATTTCTTTACCATATTAGTAAACAAATCTCACTTATCACACTTCTCATTCTTAGTTACAAAATTATTCAAATTAATAGTAAGTTAAGAGTCCTGTAAAATCTATAATACAAGAAAATTAGTATGAAGATAGTCTGTAGAAAAATAAATTCTGTAAAACTGATAATGATAGGGATAATAAATACTAATCTTTTGAAAAATAAAAGAAAAAAGAAGTTTTGAATGAAAGACCATAAAGTTCAATCAGAGAGAAAACTAATAATAATAATGAGAAGACAAATCTTTCTACTATAAAATCAAGATTAACAGATTTGTAGAAAAATAAAGAATAGCTAGAATAAAGAATGAGACAATTTGAAGATCGACTTCGGGAAAATAAGTTATATACTAAATGATAAGATAAATAATAATTAGTATATTTCAATCTGAATACTTTCATTTAATTTTTTTTATAAAAACTAAGAAATGTATAAGAATTGTTATCACTTTAAGTTCTTTATCTTTTTTTGAATTGTAAATAGTTTAGAACTTATATTAGATTCAACTTATCCTTTGTTTCTAGATATAAGGTTTCAGGATTATCAGTAATTAGAGTATAATTCAGGAGATCTAAATCATCCATTATTATATCTGGAATTAATTTAGATTTTAGCATCGTGGTTTTTATAAAATACTCACACATTCCTGATATGTCATAGAAGTATTCAATCGCTTTTGTTTGTTTTGTTGATTAGTTAGGCATTTATCTGATGATATACTATTAACTTAGTTAATTTATGTTACAATTCATTATAAAGTCTTTGAATATAATTAGCCTTACCTCTTATTTTAAAGGAATTTAAATAAAATTGAATATTTTTGAATTCATATAAAATGTGACTCTCATACAGTATATAAAAAGTATTCTTAAATAAATAATTCAAATAAAATAATTTAATTTTAATGAAGAAATAGAAGTTTTTATATGTGATAAATTAATATTGGAAATGGTGAATCATCTTCTAGGTAAACGAGTGACTTTATTCTTCTTCTTTCTTTTGAAATTTGGATCATTTTTCTCCATTCCTGCCTTCACCTTCTTTGATTTTGAAATGGATTCATCTACTAATAAATTGTCAATTTATAAATTCTCAGACAAATGGAAGTATCTGATATTATTTCCTATGTAATGATAGTCAGCAAACCTCTTATTGTCAATTAATCCAAACCAACAGGATTCTTTCCTTTCAATGTTAATTTCACTTTGCTTAAATGTGTATTCATTCTAACATCTACTCCTGTTATTGTTCCTAAAACAACAGTACCATTTTTTAATTCAACAATGACTTATTCATTCTTAAGCTTCATCAGAAACCTTACTAATTTCATTGTTATTTTTTAATAATAATATAAAAATGATAATAACTCAAATAGATATATAAAAAAGATGATATCCAATGAACATAGATAAAGATGAAAATAATATTACTTGAATTAAAGAGTATATATAAATAATAATTTCTAATTAATATATCAAATCCCTTTGATAAATAATAAATAAAGTTAAATCTTAAAGGTTTAAGTAAAATGATTAAATAGTATTTAGCGAATAATCATTAAGAATAAAGGATTACAACTTTTATTTTAATGATTGTAAATTAAAAATGAAGAATAGATAATAAATGGCAAAAATGATTAGAAGGCAGGTTAACTACGTTTAGAATGATATAATGATTTAATTAATATGTATTTTTATCTTTTTTGCACCATATTATATTATTTCAATAAACTTTTAATTTTGCTTTTTTACTCTTCTAATTAATAAACCTGATTATTTTAAGAAGGTTTGGTTTAATGATAGTAATTACTGCTGTTCTCAAAATTATACTACCTATTCCAATTGCAATACAAACAAGCCTTTTATATTAAAAGTTATATTACCATTATTTAAGACTCAAACCATTAAATGAATATAAAACTATTCCTCCCTATTCTAAAATTAAATATTAAAATAGTCCAATCATTAATATTGAAATATAAATCATCCAAGAACAACAGAATTCGTGTAAGATATTAAACTTTAATTACACCATCCTAGAATTAATCAAATTAAACAAATTTGTAATTACCAAAATATTGAATACCATTAAGGACTAAATATTGATAATAATAAATTTACTTAATCTCCAAATAAAATGCATAAAGCTATGATATAGACAGATAATATAATTATATGAATATAATCAAAAATATCCAATAAAAATCTTTGTTTATTAAAAGATTTTGTGTGGAATAAATTGGCACTTGGTTTACAATAAGATAAAATAATTGATGCAAATAAATCAGTAATTAGATTTATCCAAAAAATTTGTAGTGGAGATATTATTACAATATCTCTAATAGCTAATGAAGCGATTAAAATAGTAATTAATTATGAATGTGTAGTAATTTAATATTAAACTAGTCTTGTAATAGAATCCAATAGATTTCTAGCCAAAATGAGTCCAATATAAATTTAATCAAGACTATCATTCACCAATACTATCCCTGAACTCTCTCTAGCTTTTTCCATCGCTAATTTACCTATACAATAACCTACATCAGCACTTTTTATAGCAAAAGCTAATTATTTAAATAGAATTAATAATTACCAGAATTTGCACTATCACCAATTACTCCTACTACATGTCCCAACTTTTATAATTCATAAACTATATTTTATTAATTTATTGGTGTTGATCTACTTATAACACAAATATCTTCTATTTCTTTTTTGTAATTTTCTGTTCTATTTTACAGTAGATTACTAAAATCAACTCCTTCCGTAATTGTTGAATCTGAAGTAATAATACCAGCTTACACAGCAACTTGCTATATAGTCTGTGAACTATCTTATCCAACCAAAATAACTTTAACACCTGCTTATTAAATTTGTTCAACAATTCTTTTTGTTTCACTTTTCAACTAATTTGAAATCATAAAGAAACCTAATAGTGTCAAATTTTCATTATCAAATTAAAAATTATCGTTCTTTATCTATTCTTCAACATTTTCATTTTTTAAATCTACATCTCTAAATGCTATAGCTATCATTACTCCAGGATTTTGTCTTATTTGATTTAAATTCTATTCTATTGTATCCCTTAAAACATCATCAATAGGAATAATCCCATCCTTCAAACTGTAAAATTTATTTGATGATTCCAATATTACTTTAAAAGAACCCTTAACAACAACCCTACTATTATCAATAATAGTTGTCTAATTATATAACTGAATATTCTTACTATTCTCCTTCTTTTACTTGAACTAGGTATAAAATGAGTCACTTAACTTTTTCTCTCTTCTATTTTAATTCCTAATATTTATGACAGTAAATAAAATCCTTTTTCTGTAATACTTTCATATGATTCATTTTCTGGATTATATGTATTATTTATAATGCAGCTATCTATAAAAGCTTATTTAAATTCTTATGGAAATTCATTGAATCTCTCTTAACTTAACTCTCCATTCGTATCATTTAGAAAACTATCAATACAATATATGTTTTGATATAGTGATTCAGTACAAATTATTAACTTGATAATTAAGAAAATATATACTTAGTTCATAAATGGTAAGTTTTCTAATGCAAATTACTTTCTAACTAAACTTTATGAATTTAACATTTATTTTAAAGTTTAAGCTAATCTTATTTAATAATTATATATCATTGTTTTAGATGAATTCCATGACAATAAAACTATTATAAAGTTCAGTATATTGGATAATGTACTATATCCATTTAAATTTTAATATTAAATCATGTACCTAGCCAGCACAATAAGGATTACAATTATACAACCTACAAATCCAATAATTTCTATTTTATTTGAAATATTTTTTATTTTTTCATATATTGGTGTTTCTTCCCCTCTTTCTTATTTGATTTAATTTAATATTTTCTAAGCAAATAATTCTGGACCTACTGCCAAAACCAACAATTTTCCTTAACCTGACATTACTTGACTTTCTGCAAATATTAGGTGGTTCCTTACTAAATTTAGCTCTTCTTATGGATTTGCTTCTTCTAATGTAATTTTGCGAACACATTCGTCCTCCCCTGTTAAAAAGCTTTGCTAAATAAATTATAATTAAATATTAATACATTAATTAATAAATTAAATTATTCCACGATTAAACCGTCAACATAGATTTTATCACATGCGTTCAGTATAACAATATCACCTACAACAATATCCTTTGCCTATTTAGTTTATTTTTTTCCATTCCTCAAAACAACCACAGATTTTAATTATTCTTCTAAATTTTGTTATCTTTTTTTATTATTATCATTGATTTTTAACTTGGTTAGGTTAATGTAAATTTACATAAACTGACTCTAATATTAAGGAATTCAATGAAATCAAAACAAATATTGTTATACTTTCAATCCATTCATTTGTATAGACTCCATCTGTTGATAAGTATGTTAAAATTAATGTGATCATGGACATGGATTAAAAAAATATTGTTTTTGGTTTCTATATTATATAGATCATTTACAATTAAAATACTCCAAATATTACTCATCAAGCTAATAGGTATGAATTTCTCTTTCTCATTGATTCCAAATACTTATTATCTCTAAGGAATATCACTTTCCCCCAATCCTCTTTCTATATTAGAATTTAAACATTCTTCAAATTGCTTTGTTGATTTGAACTCGCTCGTGCAATTTGCATCATCCTAATCTAACCCAGAAGTTAATAATTTTTGTAATTATTCTTTAGATACTTTAAACATAATTAATTATATATTGGTTTTGTGTTAATAAATTCTCCACATAAATTCTTTATTTTTTCATGTTGCTTGTGTCTAGATATTATTCTTTCTTTTTCTTTTGAAATTTCAACAATTAATAAAACTAACTAAGTTTAACAATTTATTAAAGTATTAAAACCGTATCATAAAAATAACTTTAAAGTCTATTATTTCATATTTTTTGAACCTATTTCTTAAAAATAAAAATTTTATTTTTTATCTAATTTTAAAATATTTTAGTAATTAATTTAATGGAGACTATTTATTGTTTGAATTAAGAGCATTCTGAAAATCCATTAAATCTATTTTGCTTAGACAATGAATGCACAAATAAAGGTTTAATATGTTCTTTTTGCTTATTAAAATTTCATTAACAACATGTAAAAAACGTATTTCCTTTAAAAACTATTGTATCAAGTCTTAATAGAGCAAATAATCCAAAAAACTAATAAGAATTGCATAATAAAGGGAATGAAATATTTGAAAAGCATCATAAAATTAAATAAACATTTAGATAAAATCTGATTGAAATCAAAGAAATTCTTAATAAATTAGAAAAAGAAATTGAAAAATAAATTAAAGTCTTAGATTTAGAAGCAGATCTATTTGTTGGAGATGCTTTTGAAAAATCTATTAAAGTTTTAAATATGTAGCAATTAAAAAAAGAGTAAATTGAATAAGCGATTGAAAAAATTGAACCTCTTCTAAAGACTTTTGAAGGATAGATTTGGATCTTAAGAGATACAGAAATTAATTAATAAGCCTAAAAACTAATTAAAACAGCTGAAGTAATTGAAAGAGAGAGCAAATTTTGGCTAGAAAAAGTATGCTAATTATACTATTATAAAGTGTCTTATCGATCTTAAAAAGCTTTATGAAACATGTTAAAATCCAATTAAAAAATAAGTGAAAATACTTACAAGCTAAAATAGATATTAGTTGACATATGAATAATGGAACTTAAAAGAAACAGATGCCATATGTTTTAAATCTAAAAAGAAACATGATATTTGGTTATCAGGAGTTGGTTTATATGAAATTACAACATGGCCAGAATAACCTTTATAATTTAATGTATAATTATTTGAAGGTGCTATTCTGAATAAGTATGTTTGTTAATTATAAATTAATAGAAAGAAAATAATCTATGAAGATACATTCTCTATCAAACCAGAAATGGAATTTTAGAATCATATTGGGAAAATTTATTTTAATAAAGCTATTAAAATTGAATTTGATAAACCTTATATTTTAGGTATCACTGATTCTATATTTAGCATTAAAACCTAATTAAAGTTGTTTGAGTTACTATGGTGCTAATGGTAAATTTGAAACAGAAGAATTTTCATATTCAGAACCATAATTCACTCAAGAGTTTAGTGATAATTCAACCACTATAAATCAAGGAGTTATACCCTAATTTTATTATGAAGAATGAAATTTAATTTTTATTAATCAATTTGAATTGAAATGCTTTAAAAAATTATATATTATCCTTATTTTTTTGATGCTGATTTAATAGCCAATCTTATTTATTTATAATTTAAGGGGATTTAAAAATATTTTTGAGGGTTGTTGTTTTGTATTTAATGATATATTTTCTATTTTTATTTAAATTTGATTGGATTTAGAGATATAAATAGATTTATTGCTCTTATTGATTGATTTACAATATAAAATTTACACATATTAATGTTTATTTTGATTTATAAAATATAATGAATGTTGTGGATTTGTTGAGAGATAGAGCATAAGATATTCGAATCTTATAAAATGGCCAGATAACTATAAGACAAATAAGTAATTAATTATTGATTTTCTGAGTATAGGGAGAAAATCAGATAAATAGTTGAAACTGATACTATGAATTAATTATTTCAAACCAAAAGGTTGTATAAAAATGACCTCTTGATTTTATAAGAAACCTTTAAATTTATAGTCAGAATCATTGCATTAGACTTTGAAGTTCTTTTTTTAAAAAATAAAATAGATCAATCATCTAGAACCAAATTTAACTTCAACAGCTAAGAACATTATTGAACTATATCAATATTTTGGTTTATAATCTAAGGCCGAATAATTATAGAATGATAAGCAAAATCAAAGTTAATGGTCAGTTTTTTTGATCTTAGTTCAAAATCTCATAGAAATAACTAGAATGGCTTTAGAACTCACAATAAAACGATAAACTAATCTAAAGCTTTTTTGCATAGGTAAAGAAATAGGAGAAAGAATAATACCATTAAATAAAAAAATATATGAATTAAAAAGAGTGTTACGAAGTGAATCAAATCATTAAGATTTTGTTTATCAATCAAAATAATCAATATAATAATTAGAAACATAATAAATTTATGATTCTCTTCCAAAAACACAAAGAGTAATTGAAGAAATTTAGAATAACTCTCAAGATACTTCTGTGATAAGAAATTCTCATTAAAGAAAAACTGAAATTACATATAGTAAACCACTTCCATTAATAAATCAGATGAAATCAAATCAACTTAGTTTATATAGATAACTAAAATAACGAAATTCAAGCATACACAATTCGATTTAGACATACATAAAACAAATTTATGATAAAAACGCAATATCTGAATGATTTACATATCACATTTCTACAACTCTCATGAAAACATCCTCTAATGTAGCTTAACTTATTCCCCAATCTTAAATTCTAAGTTCCTCTTTCTTTGACTCTATACACTCAAAAACTTCTGATACAACTAATTTATTTTTATCAACTTAATAAATAAAGTTCCCATTAAATTCTTGAACAAGTATGGCATCGGGTAAAATCTTTTTTAAGAAGCTTTTAATCATAGTTTAATAATATTTATGACTAAACTTAATATATTCTTTACTTATGAACATCGTTGTTTTTTTAAAGATAAAGTTCCTTATGAGAGCTAATAAATAGATGATAACCACCTCCATACATACTCTTTAAACTTGTAGAATTTCCTATACATCTGAGAACTCCAGAACTTAAGATACCAATCTAATATAGAGTTAAAAAAATTAAATTACTCGAGTACAAAGAACATCAGCTTCTTCCATTGAATGAGTAGTTAAGACCATGGCTCTTTTTCCTTTACATTGTGATATAATATCCCAAAGTTGTCTTCTATTTTCAGGATCTAATCCAGTGGAAGGTTCATCAAGAAATATTATTAATGGTTCTCCAACAAGTGCAATAGCAATTGATAATCTTCGCTTCATACCACCAGAAAGTTGATTTGCATAATAATTGAAATAAGGTTCTAATTTGACTTCTGACATACTCTATTATACTTTAATGCGTTCATTTTATTTGTTTATTCCTTTTAATCTAGCATAAAACAATAAATGTTCTTCAACTGTTAATTCAGGCCATAATAAATCAAATTATGGACAAACTCCAATATTCATTTAAACAGATTGCATATTAGTTTTAATGCTATGTCCACCCACATATGCTTCTCCATCATTACATGTATATAATCCTGTAATTGCTGATAAAATAGAGGTTTTTCCAGCTCCATTAGGTCCTAATAAACCAAATATTTCTCCATGTTCAACTGCTATACAAAAACATTTAACAGCCACATTATTTTAATATACTTTTCTTAAATCTTTACAAATAAGAGGATAATCTTCGTAGTTTTTAATTTTATATACTTTTTCTCTTTCATTTTTAGAATCCTAATCTTCTTAAGCATCTTAGATATTAATTCTGTATTCATCTTCATCCCTGAATTCTATTTTTTTCTTTTTAAAAAGTCTTAACACCCAAGGTTCACTAGAAACTCCAAATTCTTATGGAATTACTTCATGTAAATAAACACCCAAGAGTCCAAAGAAAATGAAATTTACATATAGTGAAATAATGCATCCTTAAATTTCAGTAGTCAGAGGACTTATTTAAGTTATACAACCTGTTTGTGCACAAGCTGAAATGAATAAAGTAGATAATTACCCATAGAAAAAATATAAATAATTCTATTGAAGGCTATTTATGGTATCATTTATAAATAGATAGGAATTTCATAAGGATCTGGATAAATGGCTAGATTAGTAGTAAGTGCAATTATTGAACCCCATACTGAGAGTAAATATCCAATAATGGTAGCAGTTCTAGCTTTACTAATAAAGACTTAGAAAAAAAAGGACAACGAAATTTAACATAAACCCCATCCAGTTAAGACTATAATCTATAAATATAATGACTGATTACTAGAAGTGTAAGATTTGTATCTGATAATAGAGCTAATTGTATTAGATATGAACCAGTAAAAAGAAAGAGTGAAAATGTCAAAAGGGTCATTAATCCAGAAAATAGATATTATAATACCCAATAATCCTTCATTTTCATACCATTCATTTTCATCATTTATAATAATCTCTCTTCTTTCTCTAAAACAATTGCATACAAAAAAACAGGAAGTAAGAGAGAAAGTGATAATGGATAAAGCATGGCTCCAATAACATTGATCAATTTTAATAAGAAACTTTTATCCTATCCTTTTAATGGCATATATTCAATTCCAGATACTAACCAAACATTAGGATTATGATAATGAAGTAACGCTCTTGAAATGAGATCAATTGTAGCTATTTAACCTTCAGCAACTAACATCATCGTATTAGTTTTATTTGGTTACACCTTGTTTTAATATCTAATAAAGTTTATTGCATATTAAGGATTACCTGAGTTTTGTTATCCCATTACTTCTGTGATATTCATGTAATCTGATATCATTTACTTGAATACTCATATTAATCTTCTTTTCATTAGCCTCAAAGAATGTATATGCACCATCAGGTATTAAATAAAGGTCTATCATTTAATAATATAAATACCTTATAGATCAGATCCTCTTACAAAAGGTACTGTGTGCAAATATTCTATTTGATGATAAATATCCAAATTTATAGTGCTATTGGGTTACTACAGAAAAGGCACGTTCTTAAATGCCATTTCATGATCTTAAGTTTGATAACTACATCCAGGACGTTGAAGGATATGTCTCAAAAGTCCAATTGATCTTATTGATATATGCAGAATTCTTACTAATTTCCATCATTATAACCTAAAAATTATTTATCCTATTCTCTTAACTAAGTGCTGTTGAAATAATACCTATGTATTATTATCTTATTATACCATTGTAAACATGTCAAATTCAATAATCCTGGTAATGCTGAATAAATAACTGGGACATTGAATAAATATGGAAAATCCAATGAAAAATTAGCTCCCTTGAATTAGTCGAATGCCACTTCTTGAATCAAATAGACAAATCCTAAGCACAAGAGAGGGGTAAACATCTAGCATAGATTAGTCCCTATCTATCGAGATTATAGAGCAGCATTTTTATAAAATAAAGCTCTAAATTAATAACTCTTCTTCATTTAATTTAATATGTTCTCAAACAATTAATACAAACATAACTTCAAGAACAGTTTCAACGAGTATTATTCTGGTCAATCCTATACTTCACTACCTAGATTTCTATTAATTCAAGAATTTAATAAAGATGCTAAAGAAATGAGCCAATTTGTTCCATTTATTAGAGAGCGAGATTAGATGAATCGTTTAGTTCGTATTAATTCAGAGAAACATAAATTAAACATTAATAAATCAAGATCTCCATCTAATAGAAATTAAACTCCTGATTAATTTTGGTAATTTAACAAAAATCAAATAATCCCAGAAAAGAGATAAAAGAGGAGCTTTAAATTTAATTACTAAATCAAAACAGAACCTAAAACAGAATAAATATTAGAACCTCTTCCAAATAAATAAAACGAATTAGATATATCTAATGTTAAAACGGATAGAAATGTAATTTACCCTCCCATTCAAATGAAATAGAGAAATAATAAATTAGCACATACTAATTTATATGGAAAGTAGAATGAAGAATCTAAAAAATAATAAATTTCAATACCTTTTGAGATGCTTTAACCTTACATTAACTAAGAAATGGAATTAATAAAATAAGATCTCTTTTTTAAAGTAGATCAAGATTATTAATTTCCCAGTGACTTGAGTGAAAAATTAATCTAGCAAAAAAAGTAATTATTATATATTAAATGTCTTTTCTAAGACATATAGAAAATTTGAAAAAAAGACTTAAAGAATGGGGTGAAACGAAAACGGAGGAAGATATTGAAGATTTAAAATAGCATGCTAAATTCATTCTTTCTAAAAATTCTTGATTAGTGTTATAATATAAAAAATTAAATGAATACGATTGATTCAGTAGAGTCTTTTGATTGGATTCATGAAATTGCAAGCAATGAATAAAGATTAATAGAAAGAAGAATAGTGCTTTAACTTTAAAGTTTGGGCTTAGAATATGGTATAGACTCAACAAAGAAGTAGGACCAGTACTTTAAAAAGAATTTCTCATTTAATTTCAATCTAAATTAGTTACAGAAGAAAAGACAATGATGATTCCTCTTTAAAAATGATTTTCTCTATTTCTATATAATAAAATATAAAATGTAAACACATCATTTACTTGCTGCTTTGAGAATCGAAAAACCAAACTAAAAACCATAATTTTTGAAAATTCTTAAAGATCATAACATAGTAAATTGCACTACTGAATAAATTGACTTAGCTTGGTAACATTGTTTATAAAAAGAATATAAATAAGTTATTGAAGCTTTATAATAACAGAGAATAAGAAGTATATCATTAAATTCTCAAAAAATTTAAACTAAATTACAACCTCTTGTATAAATATTTGATAAAATGGATAATATAAGAAAAAGAGAAGGAAATGAAAAAGAAATTAATAAATAATTGAGTGCCTTGAAATTTGAAGCTGAAAGGAAATTAAAAGACTTTATAAATGAATCCTGTTTAGATCGTAGCTTTACGCAAGTTTTATAGGAGAAGATTGTTGAATTTTAAGGAGAAAGAAATAAACTAAATGAAGAATAAGGTAAAGAGGGTAGTAAAAAAGCATAACAAAGACTAATCGATCGTAAAAAGCTTAAATCTGAAAAACTGAAGGAATAAATTAAATTTTTTTAACTTTTTGATGACAATAAAACAAGAACATAGGCTATATGTGCAAAATTACAAAATACTTCAGTTCCTAGATATAAGTCTACATTAAATGATAAAGAAGAATAAAGAATAAATAAAATAATGAATACTAAGTTTTTATTATGAATTCTTTATCATTCAATAATGTGATCACTGCCATTTCTTGATTTTTTATTAATATCATCAAAAGAAGGGAAGTAATTTGATCCTAAACTTTATTCAAAACTTTGTTGACTACCTCTAATAACTTATATCTTTATATCACCAATATTGTCATTAGAATTAGTTATCTACATAGGTTTGATATGTGGAAATGTTCTAACTATTTCGTGGGGACTTTCATCTGCAATACCTAAGTCTCCTAAATATATAGTTACATTATTATAGATATACCTTAAATGGATTCTTCGAAAAATGGATGTAAAAGGGCTTATTCTGGAGAAATTCTTTTAATTGGATCTTTTTATAACATTTATTTTAACAAATCCAAAATTTCATTGGAACAACTCTTGAAATAATTATTACACTTAAATTTTTTATTATTTTCAAGGATTTCATCGCTATTATTTCCACTAAATAATGATTTTCTACTTAAAAGCTTATAAAATATTGCACCTAAACTAAACATATCAACTTTAGTAGTATATGGATATTTATCTATAAACATTTCTGGAGCAATATAACCAGGAGTTCCACATAATTAACGATGAGGTGTTGATAAAGGGATAGCCAATCCAAAATCTATAATTTTCACTGTTTCTACTTTATTAGGTTCTAAAAGTACTAAATTTTCTAATTTTAAATCTCTATGTATAATATTTAGTAGATTTAAATAACATAATGCTTTCAAGCATCTCTAATTGATTTATAATTTTAATACACTCATTATAGCCTTTATTTAAAAAATGTTCAATTATGACTTTTTTGTGAATGAGTTTAATGTTTCACCTTTTAGCAATTCCATTATAATATAATAAGACTTTTCTCCTTCATAAAGATCAACCATTTTTACAATTGAATCATGCTCGACTAATCTCATTAACTCAATTTCTTGGAGCAAACGATTCTTTTTTATTTTAATTTCATACATATCTTTCTTTATCATCTCTTTTAAAAATATAATCTTTTCTAATGCATTTTGAAGCGAATTCATAATGTGTTATTTTATTTACAACCTTATATACTTTACTTGATGCACCAGAGCCAAGTAATTCTTTACTCTCATATATTGCTGATATATTCCCAAAGAATATAAGAGCATGTAATTTTCTATACAAAGCTTCTAGGTCGGCTTTATCAGCGTGAAACCATTTGAGTTCTTTATTATATTTAATTCCAAATGCAATCAGTTAGTTAGATTCAGTTTTCCAAAAAACTAAATTTTAGAATGTTAAATCATGGAGGTACTTAGATTATTGAAAGTTTACTGACTCTTTTAGTGTGAATGTTTTCTTACTTCTGATATTTATATGCGATCATCTTAAATTAAAAGATGATATTGTTTATCTTTAAAGAAATGCTTACGTTAACATCTAATATAAAAAGAATTTTGATCCATTTATTATAACAAAATAATTTATAGATAATTTGAAAATTATGATTGCTGTCAAATAACTCATGATATTTATATGAATATTATAGTTTGAGCTAATTTTAAAGTTTTATTTTTAATTTTGTGAATATCAAATTCTTAATGATAGATTTAAAATGATTAAATAGATTATCTATTGATTTAATATAAGGTATATATTTTAAGATTATGTAATTATTTAAATAATGTTTTGAAGTATATAAATATAGTATGAAAAATAATATTATGTACTTTTTATTGATTATATGTCACGTTTTCAGCCAATTAAATAGCTTAATTCATAGTCAGCTTTCAATGATTGATCAACTACAGTTTTATTATTTTTGTGGTATTCTTCAATATCTACTAATTTATCTCCAACAACTTAATCAAATCCAGTATTTTCTAAAGCTTTATAATTGGCAATCAATTTAGTTAAGTTGATATAAGAAGGACAATATAATTGTTATCCAATAATACAATTATTAGTTGGATGAATAATCTAAAGAATAAGAAAAGGAGATAAATTACTTTTTCAATGAAAGAACTATTAAGTTTAGCTTTATAATTATTTCCAAGACTATCTTCAATTAAATGAACAATAGACTTAAAATCAATATGTTTATGTCCTTTAGCTAATAGTAATTTGCCAGCATGATCTCCAGCAAGAACTCTAGCAACAATAGCTTCTAAATCTCCAGTAAAGATAGGTGCACATGATTATCCAGTACTTTTGAAATAAATGCTTTATCCATTATAAATTCTTTGAGCAATTTTATTAGTAAATGTACTTTAGGGTCCAAATGTAATATCAGATCTAATACCAACTAATTAAGGTATAAAACGACGTCCTTCAACTTCTAAGTGTTTCCATTCATCAATCTCTTCTTAATGATCATGTTCAACTGGAGCTACATAAGCTACAGTTTTATAATTTCTAGTCTTTGCCAAATCTAGAGTAGCAACTAATAAATTTTTCTTTGAAGCTGTCACTTAATAATAGTCATGGCTCACATAAAGAAGATTATTAGCTTATTTGATTACATCATGTAAATCTTAACGATCATTAAATTTGAATAACTCTATATTGGTTGAGAATTATTGCTTGAATTTAAGTAATCTTTAAACAGTGAAATAAGTAGGGAAGATATCAGCACAAATGATCTTCTCATACTTACCACTTTCAGCAGCTACTTTTAAGAATCCTTAAGCAATTCTATTGCTAGCATTTAGAATCAAAAGAGACATATCAAATAAATAATTATATTTAGGATTTAATATCTAAGTAAATTTATATATACAAAATATCAAAGTCCTCTAGATTTTCTTGTACGTATTAAATAACATTTAAATTCATCAACAAGTTTACTTAATTATTAAGTTTCTCTTTATTTCTACAATTTCTATTCTTTTTAAATTTAGAACTATTTCTATCTTAAATCAAAATTTTCAAAATTATGAGCTTTCCTTGGTGTCTAATGAGAATTCAATAATGTTTATTAACTAATCAATAAATGAATAATACATCTATCTAATAAAGGAATCATCATCTAAATAATTATCACCATCATATTTTGAACCTATCTAAACTTGAACAGTATTCTATTATATACTTAACATAGGTTATCTTTTACTATTATTTCTTCTCTCCATCTCTTCCACTACCTTTTATACTATAATATCTATATATCTATCTTAATCAATGCTATTAAGTGAATTATTGTTTGAACTAACTGTTGGAGTCTTTGATATTTTCAAATAAGGTTATTTATTCTCTTTTACTTCTTCATTTGGTAATCTTATAAACATTTCCTTTATATTAATTTCATCTAATCTTTCTTATATTATTGATTAATTGCTTTCATCTGTACTTGTCTATTTATCTTATTTCTAATCCCTTTAGCAATTATTAAATTATTTTATAAATCTTCTTACTTCTGGACTAACAGAATCTCTAAATTATTTCATATCAGTTAATTATTTTTTATTAAATTATAATATAGTACCATAATTCATTTCAATTTTTTAGCTAACATAATAGCCTTTGTTATCTACTTTAATGATCTTTTCGGTTTTCTCAACAACCCCTAATCTTTCTTTTTCTATTTTATTATTAATACATTTATTTACTTATCTACTATACTATGATTACAGTAATTCTGTAAATGGTAAAAACTATCTGATTTAATTAGATTTTACTTCTAATTTAAATCTTCTTATATCATCTATATCTATTACATAATAATTCATATATTCTTAAAAAACATTTGAATCATATTCAGTATCAATCTTTGGTTTTACAGAATTGCCCTTTTAAAATTGATTATATTCATCTATAACTACTGATATATTATTATGAGGATAAAATTTATTATAATCATACCCTTATTCAAAATCTGTTAATACTTACATATTTTTCCTCATTTCTTATTATAAATTTCCATTATACTTCTCTACTTCCTCTTTAAAGATTTGATAATCTGCCATAATATCTTCCAACTTTTATTAAATAATTGTATCGCTCTTGCTATCTTCATCACTTTCTAATGCATTTTTAAATTAATTTATTGATGTATTCTTTACATTTACACTGCTTTAAGAAGATATTATAGCTTAAGATAGACTTTTTGTTAAACTAAATATTTCTTATTATTTCATTTATATTTATTGTATCTGTCTCTATGACTTTTTTACACTCTTTTCCCAATTCCTTCTTCTATTTCTATCCTCTTTAAATTTAGATCTTAGTTTAAAACCTTTCTTTATAGAATCATCTTCTAAACCTTCTGATATTATTTCATCTACATTACAATCCTCAGTCAAATGTTTATGAGTTTATATTTACATCTATAATTCCTTTGCTTTTATTGTTATTTCCTAATTATACTTACGTGCACAATAATTTATTCGATCTTTTCTTACAAAATCTTTCATTATTGCTTAAATGCACTTTGCCTTTGTCTTTTAATAAACATATAAATCAACTACAAAATGTAAAGATGGACAATCTCTTATTACATGTCCTGGTAAATCACAAGAATAACAATGAATATTTAATATCTAAAGTTGATTCTTATTAACCTCAGAATTGATCAAAAAGAATTTTTCTCTATCTTCTGGAAATTTTGATAACAAATCTATAAAATCATTTCTTTTTAATACAAATATATCAGTAAATCCATCACTTTTTGCAGATGCTGTTCTTTCAGTATTACCAAAAAAACTAATTTCACCAAATATTTATTTATTTGTCAATCTTGCAACTATTTATCTTGTTTTTATTAAAATTATATTAATTTATCCTTCTTAAATAAAATAAAGTGATTATTCATTTTTTATTTCATTTTCTATAAAAATATATTCATCTGGTTAAAAAGTTTATTCAATCAAGATTTAAGTTAATTCAATTAAAAAGTTTCTTGAAAAAGTTTAACAAATTAATTTATAATTAGCTAAAATATTTCCATTTACTTGTATAGTAAATTCAAATTTTAAAGAAACTGAAAGATTTGAACAAATAGATTCTTAATTTATACTACGATGTGTATCCCAAAGATATTATAAATATCTTCTTACTCTATTCTATAATTATTTAGGAATTTTAACTTTTCCCATATAATTATTGATTTCTGCTATCCTTTTTTAATATTGATCTTATTTTTAACTAAGTTGTTACATCGTATTACCAATGGTATTCATAGTAAATGAAAAAACACCACAAGCAATCAAAAGAAAAAATACTCCAAATAATCTTTCAGTTGGTGTTTAAGGTGAAAGATCTCCATAACCAACTGTAATCATAGTAGTAACAGCCCAATAGACTGAATTAACATATCTAATTTACCATGGTTCTTCATAAATTCCATAAATTACTAACCAATTATAATTTGAATCCTCACTTTAGGCAATAAAATGAAAAATACAACCTAACCAATGTGACCAAAATAAAACAAAAGCACATAATTTTAAAAAACTAGCTAATGTTTAAACAATCGAATTTTCAGAAAAATATTCTTCTATTTTATCCACTATGGCTTTCAATTTAGCCAATCTTAATAATCTAATCACTTTTATAAATCTAAAAAATTTTAAAATTCTAAAAATTTAAGCACTTTTTTATAAATTTGTTTAAGATGTAGAGATTTCATCTTCTGCTTCTCCTGTTAAAGCCACTGTAAATAATAAATCATATGGAAATGATGAAATCATATCAATCCAAAACCATAATCTTAAATAATCTATTGCAATTTCTTTATAGGAATAGTTTATATTACCATTCTTATATATAGCAGTATTAAATGTAATCAAAATATCTAATAAAAATGATGCTGTAATAACATAACCGAATTAACTACTAACTTCAATATCAAAACTAATCCTTATTGGAATTGTAATAATTTCATAAAGGATTAAAATCATACAAAAAAAATCCCAAAGTATTTTGATTGTATTATCAGGATTAAATGTAAAACAATAAATTATTTCTTATTTGTTTTTTCTATTCATAATGATTCTTTAATTTTCACTCTATGAAGATTTGGTAAGTTCTTTTATTTTTTCATTTCTTTCTTTTTCATCCAAATGAACATCATCAAAAGGAAGATATATTTAATCAATGTCTTGCAGTCTAGATTCTAACTTAATTTTTCCACTATAAACACATTTATCAGCCAGAATCCTTTTTTCATTTAAACTAAGTTCACATGGATCATTACGATCCTTATTACTTTTTTAAATGAATTCATTTTTTCTAAGTTCTTAATCTCCTCTTCTAGACATTAGTGCTTAATCTTCATTAGGTACTCTTGCAGAATATTATTCGACTTCCATATAGATTGAGTTCATTTGATATGTAAAAATTATGAATAACAATTTCATTAGGAAATTACAAATATCATTAAGGCAACCTTCATAATAAATTCAAAATATCTGGAGAAGGTGGAATAAGAGGTCTACTGCACTTTTAACATGACTTTTATTAAGGGTACCAAAGTTAAGAATATAGAGTATTAAAGGAACAAACTGATCCATCTAAAACTTTTAACATAAAATTAACAAAAACACCCATCTTACCATTTACAAAATTAAGCTTTTTAAATTATATCTAAAACAATCATATTCATATTCATTTTTATCAATAAATTGATATATATATATTTTGGAATTCTTTTAGATATATTTTGAGTTCTGTAATTCATAAGAATAGCCATTTTTTGTATATTTCATAAATTACAATTACTCTTATTAAATCATATCAATATCACTTTATTCTATAAATAAAATAACACTTTTCACACTCCTCTTCAAAGAAATGTTGCTTAATACAAATTGATTTAACATATTAAGAATAAATTGCAATAATTTTTTTTGACATTTTCTTCCATTTTTCTAAGTACATAAAATGAAAATTGATTCACGATATATCTTATCTCTTACATAATTGTCTCATTTTTTAAATATATTGCATATTTTCATCTAATTATGTCCTATTTGCATTTATTGGGCAAACAATTTGTGATAAATAAGAGATAAAATGAACAATCTACAATCTTAATTTAATTTTTTTCATTCCAAAAAATAAGGAAAGTTTAAATCATTAAAATTAAGATTCAAAAGGTCATTTTTCTCATTTGTATTTGTTTCAACTTCAATATAATTTGATGACAATATAAATGATAGATATTTGAACATTAATTAATTAATACATTTATTATTTTATACTTTATTTCAATAAAATCACATCACATATAATAGATAATATAAATAATAGGTATATGAACATTAATTAAAGAATTTAATCATTATTTTTTATGCTTTATTATGCCTAATTTACTTAATCTAGTTTAAACTTCTTGTTTTTCATCAGTAGTATGTATTTTATGAATAGCAGCTGAATATGATTATAAACCAGCAGATGATATCAAGAGTAATCTATTGAAAAAATGTTTGAAAAGTCCTTTTAACTCATCATTTTTATCTTCAATATAATTTTTATATGTAAAATTGAAAGTCTAACCTTTTTCAGATTTTTCCCTTTTAGCCTCTTATAACTGTTTTTCTAATTGTAATAGTTTATCATCATTTTTTTATAACAAGTCGTTTTTCTTTGAATCCAATTTTTTATAGATTGCTGCCTTTTCTTTATACTCAGCTAACGCTTTTTTTTATGTTTCAACAGCTCTTTGTCCATCACTTAAGCTTGAAATTATCTTAGTTTTGATTAACTTTATGAGACCTTTGTCTTAATCATCATTTATTTTATCTCTTAACTTTGAGTTAACTTCTTAAATTGCCTTCTTTAATTCATCAAGTAGATCCATTAAACTTGGTGTCTCTTAAAAAGGTTCTTTAGCAAGTCCACTTAAAAATTCTGAAAAATCATGATATGCCTGGTATCGATCGATCTCTACCTTCAATATTTTTTCAAATTAAATACGAAGATCAAAACAAAATCTATCATCTTTGCATAAACTTTAGTATATTTCCTCAAATTATTATTCAGATGTTTCTACCTACATATCAATAATTTATTTTTAAAATAGATTAGAAAGAGAATATTAATACAAATCATGAATATCATTTTACTATTCTCTCTAAACAAATCTTAAAATTCTCAAAATCTTACTACTCTTAAAACCATATATTGAAAATCTTTTACTATTCATCTTGAAAATTAAAATAAAACCATAAAGTGCTTTTGCTCAATTCAAACTTTAATCCTTTTTTTAGATTTCTAATAAAATCTTATTTTGAGTTTTAATTTAGTATAATAAAGACACTTTAATCAGTTAATTTTAATAAAAAGAATGGTCCTTAAAATCCAGCCTAATGCCATAATTAGGTGCATTTATCAAACTCATTTAAACTAGTAAACTTTCCTGTATATAAAATTTACTCCAGAGTTGGAAACAATCTCTTTAAATAAGAGAAATTAATTTGATCTCTTTACATTAAATAATTAAATAAATAAATATATATATATATGTATTCATTTAACTCTTTAATTACCTAATAATTTACTTAAGAAAATTTCTGCATCTTTTTTTACTTCTTATTCTCTATTATGAATTTCTTAAGCACTTTTCGAGAAACTTTAAAGTCCTGCTGCACAACAATACATATGCATATTGAGAAAGTGTTTCCACATAGAACAGAATTCTTGATTTTTCTCATTTATGTAAATTTAATATTATGTATTAAGTGTTTATCCTGCAAGCATTTTCTCTTTTTTAGCCTATTCATAAGCTTAATATGTTTCTTTTTATTTTGCAGGTTCAGTATTTTTTCTTTTTTAATCCCTATCAGCTTCAATTGCTGTTTTAGCTTTATAATCATCTAATAACTTTTGTTTAGTCTTAATTTATTCTAGTTAACCATTCAAACTTAATATTATTTTGCTCTTTATCAATTCAATATACTCTAAATTCTTTTTCTAAGCTACACTCATTGACTCAGCTACTAAAGAAACCACTTCTCCTAATTTCGGTATTTCTGAACTCAGTTATTTTTGAATCTTTTTTAAACATTCAATTAATTCCTTATTAGCTAAATCCACTTTTTCTAAAGCCAATGCTATCAAATTAAAGAACCCACTAAGATCTTCAAATGCCTTCTTGTCATTATTAAGACTTATGTTAATCTCTTCATGTTATATATTCGTGGCCATTTCTATTTCAAATAAATTATTATATTTTAAAACTATATATTATAAAATACAATAATATTATTCACTTTTTAGAACTAATAAAATATCATTAAATTCTACGAACTATGCATAATATAAACAAATAATTAAATTATATTTTAAACTGAATTAATCTTCTTGGAGATTAATATAAAAATATCAAATCAATTCATAGTTGAAATAAAAGGACTTTCCATATTCATTATTTTACACATAAATGAATTTTTTTCTATATTTATTTATTCTATTCCTATCAAATCTATTATTATACTCATTAATTTCTAAAATAATTATTAATTCTATTCTGTGTTTTTTTTTATTGATCCTTTCACAATTATTTCTAAAATAGATTCATTCATCTGATGCATTGAAAAGGTGCTTACCTTATAATATTTACTTACAGAGATCATTAAAATATATAATAATGGTATATTTGTATAAAAAGTATCAGATTTAAGATTTAAAGTAAATAAAGCTGAATTATCTCTTAAAATATTCATTAAAAGAGCACTCAACTTATTATAATTAATACATTGAATTTTAAAATTTATGATTTGCTTAGGTTTTACTAACAATGTAGCAAGAAGATTCTTTAATGATTCTGTATGATAATGTTATCTATCTATCTTCTTTAATTTCTTTAAAATTCCTTTATACAAAAGTGGATACACATTATTTTCAGTATAAGCTTTTTTGGTAGTAATCTTTAAAATTATCTGTGTATCCATAATGGAATATTTTCTACATTCAATAATTAAGTGTTAGTTCTTGTTTTTCCAGAAAGCTTCAAATTAAAAAGAACTCTTTATATCTTGAATTTTATAATGCAAAAATGTGATTGTTGACATCTTGTGTAGTGAAAGTTGAGTCTCTTTAAAGAAATCTAAGGGACTCTCATGATACTCAGAATAAAACTACTTGTTTGCGTATACAACTTTAAATTTATCCCATACATCATTATAATTGAGAATGA
Source organism: Paramecium sonneborni (assembly GCA_905182985.1). Lineage (NCBI taxonomy): Eukaryota > Ciliophora > Oligohymenophorea > Peniculida > Parameciidae > Paramecium > Paramecium sonneborni. The sequence goes on from CAJJDN010000072.1 coordinate 155,228, forward strand.
CTAAACTCTCTTTTATTAAATCATCAAAAATAAAATATTAGTTTAAATTTTTTTCTTTCCATAAAAATTGATATCTTGAACTTTTAATTCTTTAATATTCATTGTGACAAGTAAGTATTGTAAATAATAAGAATAGAATGCACATAGGGTTAAATTCCAACATGGATCTGAAATAAATTCGAGTTGCTATAAAAATTAAATATAGAACTGCATTTTGTACAAGATTTTGAGTTATGTTCATATGCAAACCCATTTAAATAGTAATATCTTCAATCCAACCAATATCAGATTCAGCTAAACTCTGTATCCAATTTGGGATAAATTATATTATTGAAGCTTACAAACTAAATGAAAATACTATTATATCAACTATTTTAAACCACTATTATCGTATCACAACTTTGTAAAAAAAAAAAGAATACAAAATTGTCAAAATGATATATACAATAGATAGTATTATCTAATTTTTTATCATCCAATATCCTGCTTGAAATGCATAAGAAACAATTGGTATAATTGTGTTAATCTTAAAGCCTTGTAATATTTATGGTCTTTAGCTTTCTTAATATTTTTCTTCCAATAAAGAATCTGAGAAAACTAATGAAAATTTATTCATAATAATCAAAATAATATTAAAATTATGTACCATTCTATTATAAGATAAGAGAAAAGATATTTAGATAAAATATGTTATGTTAATCAATTAACATTTATTCTGATCTATCAAATCATTCTAAATTTTTTTTAATTGCTAATGAAACGAATTTTAGAAATAAGTTTGATTATTAACATTTGCTTTATGAATTTATATTGTTTATTTAAAGTGTAATGAATAAAGAGAGTTTGAGATAAGGTTTATATATTTTAATCATTATATTGAAAATATATATTTAGGAATATTATTTTGAAATATTAAATATTGATTGATTAGAACAAATGAATATATTTGATATACTGATTTTGAAAGATGAGATAATTAATCATTTAATTATTCAATTTTGAATAAATTGACAGGTTTTTAGAATTTAAAATTAATGAATAATATAAAATAAGTCTTTTAATACTGATAAATGTTTTAGAACATGGTTAAGTATGAATATTATTTTTTAAAAGGTTATATTGTATTCTATTAGAAAATTAGTATTTATATACTTAATACCTCACTTTATAAGGGAATTAATTATTATTAACATGAGTTCGAAGCGAAAGTAAGTAAAATTAGATTCAGAGAAAAAGGTGAAGCAGGAGGAATCAAATTATGAGGATTCATTCAATGAGTCTAATGATGAAGAACCTAAGAGTACTGGGAAACAGAAAACTAGACATGACAATTCATTATCTGTACTCACAAAAAAGTTTGTTGAATTAATAAGGAATTCTGAAGAGTTGACAATAGATTTGAATGTAGCAGTCAATGATTTAGGAGTTTAAAAAAGAAGAATTTACGATATTACAAATGTTTTAGAGGGAATTGGTTATATTGAGAAAATTTCTAAAAACAAGATCAAATGGGTTGGAGCCACAGATGATCCTTAGTTAGAAACTGAGTTACGTTAAATAAAATAAGAATTAGATGCCTTATAAGATGAAGAGAAAACAATTGATTATTGGATAGAGTACTTGTAAAAGAATTTGTAAGAGAAGTTCTAAAGTGATCCAGAGGTAGCTAAGTATACATTTCTTACTCATGATGACTTTAAAGAATTATCTAAGAGTCAACAGACTGATCACAAAGGAGAGGCGCTATTTATTATAACAGCGCCAAAAGGAACTTCTGTTGAAACTCCATAAGAAAATAATCCTGAATACCCTTATTAGGTATACTTAAATAGTTCCAAAGTATAAGGATAAAATAATGAAATTTAAGTGTATATTTGTTCTGATGAGAACTATCCGATAGAATACGAGAAGAAGTAAAAATGACATATATTTTATCTAATATAATTTTATCACAAATTATGACTAATTTCCATTGAATAAGCTTCAATATCCTCTACTACAAATTCTTTATTTCCTGTCAAAGAAGTAGAGCCATAACAAGTGTTAGAATCACAACCATTACATATTGTAAGTTAACCAGGAATCTCAATGATATTATCTTCGAATAAAAGAATATCATCCTATTCTTATATTTAGCGATTCGATATATTAAGCAAATATTTTTAATTTCCATAATTTAGAACTCCTATTATTTTATTATAATCAAAAACTCTAATCAAAATAAGTAAATTTTCTATATTGGTGCAATTATTTTTAAAGGAATCAATATCATATCCAATAAGAGATCCTAATTACAGTCTTCGCAAGTAGATTTAAGAGAAGATTGTGATATTAAGATGATCAAACATATAATTAAGTTAAGAAATCTTATCTAAAGTGACAGGTTCAGCATCAAATTGAAATCTTTCTGTTTATTGAACAGTTAATTATAATTAACTTTATGCAACAGTTTGAGGTCTTAAGAATTAGAATTCAGATTTGGCCAATTCTTATTATTGAAGAAATTGACTTGCTGTATTTTAATTAATAGAATCATAGGTTTGATCATTAAAATCTCTTTCACTATATTATAATTCAGAAACAGTCTGGCCTCTAGTAATCAATTAACTTTTTAATGTTTCAATTTAAGATTTCAAATATGTTATTTCTCTCTCATTAATATCCTTAAGACTATCCTCTAAATCAATAATAGTTTGATCTTTTTAATTGATTTAACTTTTTAGAATTAAAAGTTCTTATTTTAAATAATCGATTTCTTTATCTTTTTCAATTAATTTATTGTCTAACTTCTAAGTAATAGTTTCTAATAATGTGTCTTTAAAATTATTAGTATTTTTCATGCAAGTTTCTAAAGCTATTTAAAGTTTTGAAGTCTCTTATTCTAATGCTTTGTTTTGCTCCTCTAATTCAATCATACGTTTTTTGAAATAATAGTTTTCACTTTTTTTAACATCAAAATAATCTTAATAATTCTTTTCAGATTAAGTTTATAATCTATTATAATAAATATTAAATTACTGATATTCTTTTACAGATTAATGACATGGTTGAATATGTGGTTCATCTAAAATATCATGAGATTATCTACAAGCTAAAAGATGATATATTTTATAGTATTCTTCACTTGTAAGAGAATTTCTATCAATTAAATTAATGACTAGTTCTTTGAGATCATCTTCATTAGAGGCATACAATTCTAATAATTAGAAAATTTCATAGTTCGTTAGAAATTGTCTTGATTCTGATTTAGTTTTTTTATAAGTGTTATGTGCTTAAATGAGATGAGTAAAACAGGATTTATTTAATCCTAACATATCTGAAGGTGTAGTTTTCTTATGATTCTTTTTTAATTTGAGCATACCAAGATCAAATATTTGTAGAAAAGCATCAGGATTACTATCCAAAAATTCATAACACTAAAGTCTTAAATCTTCAAGGCCATAAAATTCACTTAATTAAAATGCAAGAGTAAATGATTTTTTATTGATAACAAATGAACTCTCAATTTATTTACATAAACCCTCGCATTTAATAAAACTACAAATTTGATAAGCCAAATAAAGCTCTTGATAATTATAAATGGTATATTGTCCACCATAAAAGCATTTAAGAATTCCCTCAAAAATATCTGGATCGTATTCTTATATAGAGATGACTTTTTTATCGCAATCAAAAAAAGGACTTTCAATTCTGAGATGTGCCTTTTATAATTCAAATCTTTTATTTTTGATTTGAATTATAACATCAGAATGAGCATCTTTAGGGAATTATTCTAATAATTTTCTATTCGTTGATAATTGTAGAGTTGTCAATACATTAATAGTATTTGCTGGTGATTCAATTTGATGAGAGGAATTAGTTGAATTATAAGATGTTTATGGTCTTTATGGTAACATATCCTAAGAATTTTAGTAATATATTGATATAAAGATTTTAATTTTCTTTAATGTATTATTGCAATATATGAAAAGCTCATCTACCCAAAATATTTTTGGTACCTCTAGCAGCTTTGAAATCATCACAAGGATGTCTATAGAAGGATATGATTTTTTTTCCCCATTAGAATTATGAAACCATATAACCCTTCAAATTAATATCATCTTTTGATCCTGGAATCCAATTATGAGTTTCTGTTAATTCTTCTAAATCTGCTTCTAATCCTGGATAGAAATCATAATCCTCATGAACTAATAATTATAATTTAATAATTTTACTGACATAGTCATTTCTATCTCCATATTATTCTAAATCTAATAAAGCCAAATGTTGATCCAAATAATAATTACTCCAAACAGCACTATGGAAAGAAAGTTCATTTTCTAAATCTTCTAATTCTTTGCTTTGACTTGAAACAACTTAATGACAAATGCGTTCAACATCAAATTCTTTATGAAGTAAGGTATCATGTCCTTTTTAAACTTTTTCAACCAATCCCTCAGTTGTAATCTAATCTTTCCAAAAATTCCAATCAATTTCCTATTCATCGTAACACAACCTATACTTAAGCAGCACCTGTTGCAGGTTTTGAATAGAAATTAAACAAAGAACTCAATTAAGATGCATAAAATCTGCTTTCTAATGTATTAGCTTTAACAGTTAAAGTCTACAACCATTTATTAACACGATCAAGATTTATTTATTATGGACGAGCTGCTACTGTCTTACTTCTTGTTTAATTAACAATTAATCTTTTCATATCCAAAATTAAATATTTAATCTTAAAATATTCATCATTCAATCACTTCCTCTATAGCTATCTCATCATATTTAGACTAGAACATTTAATAATATTCTGTAGACATTAATACTAAATGTTTTTATGGATTATCAAGTCTTGTAACCTTTCCATTAAAATCTTTCATCTATTTTGTACAATATTTTTTAGCTGTCTACAAATCAGGAACATAATCATAATCAACAGGTTATAACAAATTCTCAATAAATGTTGGTTTTATATGATAACGTTATTTACTTATGTGATCAATGCACTTAAATTCATTATTCTCTGGTAAATAATTTATTGATGTGATAATATCTACACATTGATCACTCTTTGTATAAACTCTATAGACATTCTTTTATCCTGGAAAAGTTGTTTTATCATATTCCTCTGATAATTTCATCACAATCTAATTTTTACATTCGACTAATTTATAAACAAGACCTAAAGCAGGTTATTTTTAACATGTAACTAGATGAGTTCCAATACCAAAAATATCTATTTTATGTCCTTTCTTAATAAAATCTTTAAGAGCTTCTTCATTAATATCATTTGAGGCAGCAACTTTAAGATGACTAATATCTTTCTAAAATTAATCTCCATAATGTTTAAATAGCTCTTTGGCTTATCTAATAAAATAAAAAGATATTGAATTACATTGATAATTAAGCTAAATCTCCTGAATCTAAACGAATTCCTTTAGCTTTTATACCGGCATCATCTAAAGCAAAAGCCACAGCTAAAAAATTAGGAATTCCTGATTTCAATGTATGATAGGTATCTACTAAACATAAAAAATTATTAGAACAAGATTATGCATATGCTATAAATGAAGCTAATTCACCTTAATTAGTTTTAATTCCCATTTTTTTATGATATTCAATGGCTCTTAATTTTATATTAACACCATTTAGTTCAGCTGATTCAACATCATTTAATTCAGAAAATGAAGTAACAAATGAATGAGCTATAGTTCCTGAAACTGGTATTCCCAATTTCAACCCAGCCATCATATTACTAGTACCATCAAATCCACCTAAATATGAATATTAAGTTGCACTCATTCCTCCATCAGGTCCTTAAGCTCTTCTTAATCCAAATTCAAGTAAATGAGCTTATCCTGCTAATTGTCTCATTCGACTTGCATTTGTAGCTATTAAAGATGGAAATGAAACTAAATTAACTAATTTTTATTAATCTTATTATTTTACTGACTGCTGTTTCTATCAATTAACATATACCCTAAGGTCCTTCTATACTAATCAAAGGCTCTTTTGGAAAACAAATTGATCCTTCAGGCATCGCTCTAATTTTTATTTAGGAAGAATCTAAATTCCTAAGATAATCAAAAAATTTCTGATTAGCATCTGATGGCAATATACTTTTAAAATGATAAAGTCAATTAGTTACTTTTTTTTCACAAATTCGATTTCTTCTTCAGTGAATTTAAAATTCTTTATATAACGTACCACTTCATTTAAACCTGCAAAGATTACATATTAGCCTCCAAATGGACATTTTCTAAAAATTAATTCAAAAGCTGTCTAATCATTTTCCATTTTATTTTAAAAGAATGAATAAGTCATTACTAACTTATATGAATCATTTAATAAAGCTCCTAAGATATTTTCATGTCCTCCTCCTGTTTGCTGCATTAAATTAATTAATTATTAAAGAATGAAATAAATGAGAGAGAATTTCCATATAAAAATAAGAGCTGAATAAAGATAGAAAGAATTTGCTAAAAGAAGAATTATAAAATTATAAGCCACGCCTTAATACTTTAGATAAGCAGTTTTAGAAAATCCAATTAGTGAATTGCTCAAAGAAATAGATTAACCAGATTATTTGTAGTTCATCTCTTTTTTAAGTTCTGTAGATGACTATTAATGCAACCTATACCTTGTTGAATAAGGTGTATTAACTATTGCATTTGATAAAACAATTAAACTTTTGTATAATTATAAATAGACTTCAACTTAAGAAGCGAACTTAAATTATGTAACTAAAATTTTAGTAAAAAATTTAGTTACTTTCCATTATAGGAAATTTAATTGATTTCAATAATCGTTCTAATGATGATATTAGATAAATCTTATAAAGAGCTATCGAAATCAGCGATTTTTCCATGTCTGAATTTAAACTTACACTTATTTGGATGATTGATGAATTCCTCAAAAAAGAAAAATTTAAGGAAGAGTTTTTATCTTGTGTAACAAACTTTTTATTCAACAATTTAAGTAGAAGAGATCTAGCTTCTGCTATCTTTGATACTATTTTAAATTTATAATCCAGTTAAGCAGTAAGTTTATCAAAGGAACACTTAAATGAATTAATTAAGCATATAGGAGATAATGATAGTTAAATAGTTCAAAAGAGTCTATTCATTTTAGTTAATTATTTAGAGATAGCTCCTGACACCGATTTAGACGAAGATTTTATAATATTATTGAATGAAATCTTTAAAAATAAGGATTATTTAGCATTATTAAGGCTTTGTAATATATTATATCCTAGAATCTAACTTGAACCTAAGTTAATACTACAGCGCATGGAGATGTGTGCCTTTGGACTTAAATTATAGGAATATTTCAGTTTAATTAATAAGTTGATTTAAGATGAAATACTATCTTCAGCTGAATACTTGAAATCTTTAGATAGTATAGATATGGAGAATTAATGTGAAAATAACAAAACTATGATTTTATAATAAAAAACTTAATATCAGGATTGATGTAAATATATGTATTATTCAATTTCGCTAATTAAATCAAGTAATTAATGTCGCATTGGTTTGAAACTGTATTTGAATCCAAGGAGGTTCCTGTTAGGAGAGAGATGATTAATGTTGACTTTGTCTAATTTTTCAGGAAAGTTTTTGAAGGTATGAAACTTTTGTAAATATTGTTTGAAGCGTTCAACTGACTAGATTATTATATATTTAGTTGGATACATTTTTTTAAAAATCTGATTTCATTCTTTGTTCAAGTTATTCTTCTATAGTTTATTTTAAAATAGATTTAGTTTAATGCATGACAGGTATCTTTTTTTCAAAGAACTTTCTTTTTAATTGTCTCTCATGTAATTCTTTAACATTTTCAAACATATCAACATCATTTTATAGAATTCCATTTTTAGTCACACATCTTTATGGTCTATTAGGTGTAGCAACTTCAACTTGAAATTCTTAATCGGACAAAATTTAATTATTTAAAGAGGCAAAATCTAATGAAGTCATTAATTTGATCTCTGTTTCATTTCCTTAAATTAAACCTAATTTAGATAAAACCATATTGTTCATAACTTATGATTAATAATTGATTTTCTTAATATATGCCTTAATGGATTCAACAGAATGATTTTTAGCTGCACTATCATTTGATTCTTTAATGAAATTCATAGCTCTATCGTGATATTCTTAAGCCAATCTTAATTCACCTTATACATAATAGAGAACTCCAAAATAATCATAGATCGTAGCTTCATTCTCAGTATCATTTAAATACCAAACATATTACAAAGCCTTTTTAAGATATATTTTGCTTAAATGATATGACTGTTGTAATTTACACAAATCACCCATTTGTATTAATGCTTCAACTTTGAGTGTTTAATTATTTTAAACATCAGCTAATATACGTAAGACATTATATATATATAATCCATTATTAAACTCTCTATTTGATATATACATGTCAGCCAATAAATGCAATGATTTGCCAAATATAATCAGATCATAACCAATACATTGTTAAACCAATTTTTTTGTTACTATAGTATTGGATTAATCATTTACTCTCTAAAGCTTCATCTAATTATCTTTCATATATGCATTTAATCAAATCTTTTTTTTAAACATTCAACTAAGCCAGAACTCCATTTTCCTCAAAAACAAGTTTTCTTGATGAAGATAGAATTTAATTATGTTTCGTATTTAAATAAGGCAATTTAGGAACTTTACGAGAAGAAATACTATGGTTATTAATCGTTGTTTCTATCTAAGAAGTATTTGTAGCCTGTTTATTTTTGATTGGTTTCATTGATTTTAAATATTTACAATCATAATTTAGAATTTTAGTTTTTATATAATATTTTCCACTGATTAATCACTGTTTTCCAGCGATTAGAATAATATCAACGCTCAATTTTTAAATAAATTATCATAACTCATTAAAATCGATTTCAAATAAAGATTATAAATGAAATGAATAAACATTCTATTAAATAAATATTCGATAGAAATATAAAGGTAAATTAATATTGAATATATGAATAGATGAATATTGATTTTTTAAATTCTTTAATTATATTTCTAATATTTTTATTAATATATTAAAACGGAATGCTTTACATATTAGTTCTAGCATAGTTGTTTACCTTAGTTGTAGTTTAGGATCCTGTTGATAAATTGTTTGAGTTTTAGTAACTGATGAAATAAAAAACCAAAGTTTCAAGTAAACGTTTTTGAACTATTGTATTACTTAGAATAAAAAATTAGTGAATATGATAGTTCAGACATATTCAGTGAAGGATATATAACTGTAAGTGAATAATCTGATGAGGAAGATGGATATGAATAATATGAAGATATTTCACAATATGATGAAGTAGATGAATCTAATGATGAATCAGATGATGATGAGATGATTATAGAATAATAGAGAATAGAATAATAGAAAATGGAATAATAGAGAATAGAATAATAGAAAATGGAATAATAACGATTAGAATAATAGAGATTAGAATAATAAAGATTAGAATAATAGAGATTAGAATAATAAATGAAGGAATAATTGGAATAATAAAGATTAGAGAAATTGAAATTGGAATAACAATAATAAATCTTAGAAAATGAAAAGAAAAAAAAGTAAATTATTGAGATACCAGAATAATGGAGTGATGATGATGATTAAGTTATATAGTTACCTAAATAATAAAAGAAAAGGAAATAAAAGAAACAAGAATTTGATGATGATGAAATATTAGAAGTTTTAAATTCTGCTAAAAAGACTAAAGTTTAATCACTTGAAGATTTAGAGGAAATGGAAAAAAAAATAGTAAAGAAGAAAAAGAAGAGAGAATAGGTTCCACAAGAAGAATTTGTTTAGAAAGTACCAGCATAAAATTAAACCTTTATACATTTTAATAATAAGAATAATTATCTAGAATTAGCACCTTGTAGCAATAACCCAATATAATAAAGAGCTTGTAGTTTATGTAAAAGTGAAGTTGGATACTAATTAGATGATGACAATTGGTATATGATTGGTTTATAACATGGATATAAGAAGGAATTTCTTTTATTGATTGAGATCACTAAATAATCTTTTGGAGATAGTCAATTATATTTGAGTTTTTCATCTAATGGATCTGCTTGTATGACTAGTGATACTTTAAAATAGGATATTGATGTTGAGAATGTCTTATAGAGATTCTCTAGTAAATCATGGAGACATTTCATTAAAAATGAATTATTTGCACTTCCATAAAAATTAGAAGGAAAAAGTTTTCAATTCAAAGCTATATATTAGAATAAATAATTTGCATTTTCAGATTTTGAGATAAAATTTTCATCGAATCTGATTTAGGAATTGAAATCCTATGCTAAATAAGAAGTTTCAATTAGAACTAATTCAGTTGAATTCATTTCAGAATAAGTAATATATTATTAATAATTAGTTACAATGCACATTAAATGGATTGATAAAATAATAAAATGATGAATTGCCTTTCACTTTAAAATTTAAAAATGGTGAGTCAACTTCAGAACTTCTAATTCCTAATTGTTAGATACCTTTACATAATGATATCTTGTACGGAGTTTCAGATTTGTATTTTGGAGAATACTTTAAGGAGACCTTGCAATCTAAACTTAAAGGAAACTTTAGAGGAGATTTCAATGCCACGACTTCATTTGAAAATGGAAAATTAAAAGTGAGATTGGCAATGAAGAAATTTAATAAATGATTTATGCATCTATATATCACTCATGTTTTTATTTTGGCTTTTCCAGAATGCCCAATTAATTTAGTTATAACACAAGTTTGTCAAATAATATTATTGCACCTAAATATATACACGTAAATACCTCTGGTTTTAGGATAATACATCCAAATAAGAGTCATGTTTTTAATAGGGAAATACAATTACAATAAATCGTGGAATGCAAACCACATGACTCTATCTAATAGAAACATAAGCATATATATAACCCAATAAGAAAGCCACAATTTTGATTTTGCATCATCTTTTTACTTTACACATTAAACACTCATATATGCAGGATATAAAATGCCAATCAATATTTTGACTAACAAATTTCCAGCTCCGAATATTGTAAGTGTAAAGGCAACAAAAATTATACCTAAAATTAATTATCCAGGATTGATATTGAATTTTTGAGCAATCAGTTAAAGAGGAGCTACATCACTAAAATCATCAGATATTCTCTTAAATATCTCATCTAAATTGTCTAATTAAGGCTCTTTTTATGGTCTTTTAGGTCCTGGAATTTATGGTTTATTATTAGGATCAATTTATTAAGCTTATTCTTCAGACATAAATTAGATATTTAATTTAAACAATATTAATACATCTATTTGATAAAGGCAACAATGTTTATTTAAATAACAATGATATTACTATATGTTATTTGAAATAATATATAAATTAAAAATCAAGTCTTTTTCTTTTATTAAGCTTTTTATTGCAATTATTGGAGTTATTATTACAAGAATTATTGTTATTGATAAAATTTATTATCCTAATTTTAAGTTTATTATTAAAATGTATTATACATTTAAGAAACAAAACTACTAGCACTTTTTTAACTAGTTAGTTTTTATTATTATTGAATTCCAACTTGACTTTAAGATTTTTTGAGTTATTATGATTATATTTATTGTTATTTAATGATATTTTAAATTTCTTCAATATTAGACTTTTACAATTGTTATTATTATTAAGTTTAATGTTAGATAGAGCTTCCATTAACATTTTCATGAGCCTATTAAGGTTTTCCTTAAGAAATCATTTCAGATTGTTCTTAATGAATGCTTATACATAATGAAATAATTATAATACCCATTGATTAATTCATCAGGATTCATTCCTAATTATTGTAAGTATTTGGCCTACCATTTTTTTCTTTATTCTTTTTTTCTTCTATTTATATCATTATATAAAGCTTCTCTATATTCTTTAATAGAGAATTTTTTATTATCATTCATAGGTATTCTAATAGGTTCAGAACATTCAATTTCTTCATCAGGAGAAGAGAATTCTTTCAAATACTTATGTTTAATAGCTTAATTAACAGTTAATCTCATTTTAGGATTGAATTATAAAAGTCTAATATATGTGAATAATATTAAAAACCTTCTTAATAAATCTAAACAATCATCTTGTGCTCCTGAGAAAAACTATTAAAAAGATCTTCTTTTTTAAATAGATACAGAAGCTAAGATATTAACAGCTAAAGGTGATTCAAGTGATTCAATATCTGCATCATTTGGTTTTCCTAATAATTCAATAATTCTTTCTATTTAATTTAATGTTGATGTTCCTGGAAATATCGCCTTACCTATAATCAACTCACCTAAAATACAACCAACACTCCACATATCAACTGCTTTTGTATAATTTGTAGATCCTAATAATATCTCAGGTGCTCTGTACCATCTTGTGGCAACATATTCTGTCAATACAGGAGGTGCTAAACGTTAAATTTTAAAATCATTGTACTGCTGTCATCCTCTGTTATTGCTATACTTCTTGCTAAACCAAAATCAGCTAATTTCATATGACATTCAGAATTTAGTAATATATTTGATGGCTTTAAGTCTCTATGAATAAGTTCACCTGAATGAATGTATTTTAGTGCTTTCAAAATTTAATATACCACATATTTTTTATGAACTTCTTCTAAAATCCCTGCTCTCTATTTTATTAATTAATGTTTTTACTATCACAGCATGTAAATCTGTTTCCATATAATCAAATACTAAGTAAATATCCTTATTGTTTTCTGCTTTTATGATATTCAACAATCTCACTATGTTTTCATGCCCATTCAATTCTTATAAAAACATTATCTCTCTAAATGTTCTTTAAGCATCTGTAGCATTGTGGAAAGCATCAAATACTTTTTTTAAAGCCACTACCTATTCTTTTAATTTTAAACTCTTACTGTCTTAAGCTTCTTATCAACTGCCTTCCAAACTATTCCATAAGCACCTTTACCTAATTTTTGTATGATTTCGAATTTTCTAGCAATATGAGGTTCAATTTCTTCAGTCATTTAATTTATATTTAATGTGCACTCATCTAAATTTCTCAAACAACAATAATGTTATGATGTATCTCAAATTAAGAGAAGAAGGATGCCAAAAGGATACTGCTAGAAAATTTTGTCGAAAATAGTTCTGTCAAGTAGTCTAATATTATATTAGATCGATTAAACATAATCAACTATTGGACCTCCTGGACATAAAATACTTAAAATACAACCAGATCGATTACTTGGTCAAAAAGGATGGTAGCCTGGTTTTCTAATGAAATATGATTTAGGTGTTGGTTATAAAGATTCTGCTGGTAATATTTATAATTGATACAGATCTCAACGAAAAATTTACTACCGCTGAATTAGCCATACTTAAATAATACAAATAATATGAAAAAAAAAAGAATGCTGCACTTTTACAAAAAATGCTTGCAGTTAAAAGTTATGCTGATTCACTTAGACCTCCAAAATTAGATGTCTTTAGTTAGAGTTATCTCTAAAGAGTAAAATAAATTTCTTAAGAATTAAGGGAAGGTTAATCTAAACCTAAAAAATATTTTGAATTTGGAGATATGAAATTCTATGCACTTGTTGATTATATTAATAGATTAGGATAAAATAAAGATACAATAAATCTTAAATTTGATCCAATCTTATTAGAAGAAATCAAATTTTAAACTGAAAATACATAAAAAATTAATACTGGTAGAGTATTTCGTAGAATGGGAACCATAAGTAACATTGAAAGAGAAGCAAATTTTATTATGGCTTTATAGTAATAAACTCCATTAGGAGAAGATATGGAAAAAGCAAAATAAAAACCAGAAGTAGTTTCACTTTTAAAACTTAATCATCAAAAAATTGATCTTGCAGAAGAATTCAATTCAACTTAATATTTATTTACTCCAACAAATTCTTAAACTTTATAACCATCTTTAATTAATGATGATGCTGCCAAAACCTTTGTAAAATAGTTTTATTAGAAATAATTTGATCAAAAACTCAATGCTATATCCTCATTTAATGGAAATATTAGAGTCAGAACTTAAACTAATAGTGAATTTAAAAAAACACCTAGACAACCTACAAACAAGGTTAAAACATCAAGTATATGAATAAATAGAATATATATATATTTTTTTTTGCAATATTCTAAATTATTTTTTGTAAATATAATATTTTATCATATTAAAAAATTTTACAAAAATAATCAGTCAAATTTAATCGAGTTTTTATTCCTCTTGGTTTACTTCACTAAATTATTTAATTTATTGTTAATCGTTTTATATTATTTAATTAGGTTAGTTTAATTATTAATTTTATTGTGAATCATCAGAAATTCTATTTAAAGATTTTTGTTATATTTATTTCAATTCTAATTGTTATTATGTTTATAACAATTAATAATCAACTTTTTCTGATGGTATGATTAGAGCATCAGATTGAAAGATAGTTGTTATTTATCTATTATTATTGATTACAACTTCATCTTATTTATATTGAGATATTTATTATTAATTAGAATTTGATTAGAATCTTTCATCAAAATTTCGATTATAACTAATATTGCCATGAATAGCACTAGGAGAAAGATTATCTATCCATTTAATTCTTTTTCCATCTTCCCATTCAGAAAGGTAAATTCTATCAGGTTCTGGTTTGCTTTAATCTTCCAAAACTTTTCCTTTAATAGTTAATGTAGCTATTCCATTTAATTTACCCATTCTCCAAGAACCAGCTAAACTTTTACCATCTGGCCATTCTAAAACTCCATGTCCTGATTTAAGATCTTTTAAATAACTACCAATATATTTTCTTTTATCTTTTATTATATTAAATAAAAAATACCTTGCCAAATAAATTCTCCTTTACCTTCCATTTTACCTTCAACCCATTCTCCATCATATATTCTTCCATCTGGCCATTCATATCTACCTAAACCATGAAATAAATCATTTTTAAAATCACCTATATATGATTCTTATTTTCCTATTTTTTTACTCTTTCTATTTCCCCATATAAAAGTTCCTCTTCCATGTTTTTTACCCAATTTATATTAACCTTAATAAGTTGTTTAATCTGGCCAAGTTTCATTACCAATTCCATCGGGTTATCCACAAAGAAATTCTCCTTTATATTCAAAACCATCATTAGATTATACAAATTTTCCTCTTCCTGTTATTTCACCTAATTTAAATTAACCTTTATATATAGTATAAATTTTAAACCTGTATATCTAGAACCATCTTTAAATATCTTTCTCCCTTCTCCATCTGGAATTCCATCAATTACTTATCCTTCATAGACAGATTAATCTATATAATATATTTTACCCAATCCATATGGTTTTCCTTCAGCCCATTATCCTACATAAACATCTCCACTAAGTAACTAATAACTAATTAATTATTCATTTCATTACGGAGTATCAATGTGAGGAATTCTTTTGTAATTAGGAGATAAATTTGTTGTGATCTCTAATTTTGGTAATTTTTATAGCAACTTTTTTACTACCACTGGGAATTGATCAAAAAATTATTCCTAAGCTTGAATTGAAAAAGGTTAAAGTCCTTATGGACAATTGTCTTCAATTTCATAAGATTTCAGTTAAATTGGATCAAAATCAATTGTTTGTTACTCTTTTTAATGATCCTACTCTTTTTCTTATAATTTATCATCAAATTGATCAACTACTGATTATTTATGCAAAATGTTATCATCACCCTATAGATCTTCATACAAATTATTTTCATTAATTCTTTATTCACACGTGCAAGTATTACCCATGTTACAATAATTTATTATTCAAAAATATTTAATGGATTCATCATTAAGACATGACCTTAATTAATTTGATCTGAGAAGATTTTCAGATATTATACTATATAAAAAACTCTTCACTCAAACAATATTATTAAGATTATTTTTTATTATAGAAATATTATTTATTATCAGTTTCATACATATTTATAATTTGTTAAAAATGTTTCCAAAAATTTGTTTATTATAATTATCATCTAAGTCTAGGTAAATTATTTAGAATGTTAGAATTAAAAGACTAAATTGATTATTTTAAATTATGGCTTTTTATAGTTATAATATATAAAAAATGCTAATTTAAGAAAATAGACAATTAAACTTTAAATAGAAATAAATGATTGTCAAATAAAAGTCTCCACCAAGATCAAAATCATAAAAGAAATATAAATAATTTATAATATTTAGTCCCTTAGAATCATATACAAAAATTCAAATACAATTCTATGCTAGAAAATATTTATTAATGATTATTTCAAAGAATTATGATGAACCACAAATAAGATAGGAATTTAAATTTGAAAATTATAGAATTTTTCTTAAATTGGTCCTTTTGAAAGGATAGGTCTGTATCCTAATTAGCATAATATATTTAAAAGTGATATAGAAATTGTTACTGTATAAACACATTTTTTTATTATTTAAATTTAGACAATTTAAACTATTTATACTTTTTTAAAATATTGATAGTATTTAGTAATCATTTTCTACCAAAAATAAATTTTATTTTTCTAAACCTATCAAAAGACATACTATTAATTAATTTACTAAATGAATAAACCACTTAACTTTCAACATAATTATTGAAAATTTTTCCTCTTATTTTAAATAAAAAAAAAGATAATGCCTTTTAATTTATAGTAATTTTCAAAATCTTATTATGACAGAATTATAATTTTGTCCTCTCCTTTGGAATTACTATGAATAAGCTTCTAATTATAAATCCTATACTCTTTTTAATTCAAAAACAACATTAATTAAGCAATATTCAAATACAACATATTTAATACAACATCCAAAAATTGAGTAGGAATAGTGTCTATATCCACACAATATTAATTTCAGATGCTTTTTGTATTGAATCAGATATATATTTTATTTTAATGTTGTAGCCACCTACACAACCATCAATATAAGTTAATTTGACAGATTCCAAAAAAGTTCAAATGATTCTTTAAAATTGATTATCTGTATCCTTAAGATTAAACATAGGAATAGTGAGAATAATTTATAAAATAATATAGTATAGTCTAATTGAGGAATGGTGTTTTACATTTATTATTCATATCCACCTTTATGAGATACTAAATTCAAATTATCCTATATATGGGCTAGAATAGTTAGCTATGTTTTTTATAATAGAAGAAATCATAAAATTATGGATAAAATTTGATATAATAAGAATATTAGCATTCTAGATATAAAATTTTGTTAGTATATATATAAAAATAAAATAAAAATAGAAAATCGTTTTATTAATATTAATTAATATATGGAGGAATTATTTGCACTTTAATAACAATTAGCAGAAATATAAGAGACGTCTACAAAATATAAATTATCTGATAGAATCATAATTGATTTGATTGAAAAACTAGTTAAAGAATATGATTTAAAGGTTTATCATTCAACAGATGGTTAAAGTTTGGTGACTCCAAATCAATTGTCAAAGGAGATTCATTAATTAATTTTATCTAATAAAAGAGTGGCTGTGAATTAATTACCTGATATATTGGGGATAGGATTTGACAAAATTGAAGGATAAATCGAGAAAGATAGCAATGGTTGGGTAATTTTAATATTAAATATTGATAACAGGATGTTGTCAGAATGCATGATGAAATGATGTCTCATGATTATATTCTAAGTGTATGTGAAGAAATCAATGAAGATCTGTAATAGAAGTCAATTATTTCATTATAGGAAAGTAAGATAATTAAAAAGTTTATTATAGTAATGTAAAAGTATGCACTTCCTATGTAATTTGTAAAAAAATATATACTTGAATAAGTAGGGACAGTTATTTAAGGAGTATGTAATGAAGATAAATTGACTACAGTAACTTATCTTGAAATAATCACAGCAAAAATTTGTGGAATTTTAAGAGCAACTTTGAGTCCAATATCATTTTTAAAATTGAATAAGGATTTAGAAATACAAAATTCATAAAAAATTTGTGAGTAATTATTAATAAGCAAATAACTTGATGGTAAAATCATATCTGGTTAATATGTAAGTTCAAGATTTCTTTAAAATTAAGAGGCATCTGTGAAGGCTTTTTTTGAATAAAATTCTTATGTTGAATATGATAAACTTAATTCATAATTTTTTATTCAAAAACCAAAAGAATACTTAAAGTAGATGTTCAAAGATAATGTTATTTTTTTAGATACATGTGGATTTAGTAAAGATGCTTTAATTTCTAAGCAAGATTAAATTTAAGAATTATTAATTAATGAAGGGCATACAAATCTTTAAGAAATTTTACCAGTTATTTTAAGTGATTAAGATATTGAAACTTTGTTTTCTTTAATGTAATTAAATAATTGTGAATATGCAAATTTTATGATTTATCATAAACCATTTTTAGATAATTTAGCATTAGCATTTAAAGATAAAATAATTGAATAGATTTACTAAAATCCTTAAAAATTGATTGAATAATAATAAAATTAAGAAGAGGCACCTTAAGACATATAAGCATCAGCAGGAGGATTTACAAATAAGAAACCAAAAAAATAATAATAAGTATAAAAGAAGAAATAATAAAATAAATAAGAATTATTTAGTAATAAGGAAATAACTGATTTACTTACATAAAAAAAATTAGTAGAATATAATGATTGTATAGATGAATTATTTTAATTTTTACAACCAAGATTATATACATTATATGAATAGATAAAGATTGAATTATTTGAAAGTAAGAAATCAGCATCTAGTTAAGTAATATAAGAGATTCAGAAAAAGATAGAAGATATGGCTATTGGTCTTTTGATAACATAAAGATCATTGTAAAAGATTTAATAAGAATGTCATGAAGTGAATACAAAAGTTCTAGTAGATAATTGTTTATTTGGATATAGATTATTGGTAGAAAATTTAGTAGTAATAACTTGTAAAAAATATAATATTCAACTTCCATAAAATTTATTTGCTGATCCTAATCATCCAAGTGTGGTGAATGGTTAAATTAATTTTGGATTGTCAAAGTCTGGAAGAGTATTTTTAAATAAAGTAGCTTTGGGAGAAGCAATATTATTTTTACCTAAAGAATAATAGAAAGCTTTGAAAGAAACAATGGAATTATACACTAAGAAATCATTAGATATATTATCTTAAAATTAATTTTTTGATGCATTTAATTTAAAAGTCAATTTAGATAAAAAAAATGATAGAAATCTTTTATTATTTATTAAGCATCATTGTAAAGAGTATATTAAATAAAGATAGAATGAGATTTTTGATGAATAAGTTTTTAATTAAATAATATTAACAATGTTAACAGATTTAGGATTATATTTTATTGGAAATTATGATTAACATTTTTATTCTGCTATAAAGTAAGTTGTATATGAATTATAAAGTGATAAGTAAATTAAAACATTAGTGAATAATATTATAAGTACATATAATCATTAAAATTTAGATTCTATAAATTAATAATTAGAAATAACAGCTGAATCGAAAGAATTAATAGAATTACTTAAGCTCTTATGATGGAAGTTTTAATATTATATACATATAAATAAAGTTTATTACGATTTAAAAAATATTTGTTAAAAAAATAAATTATTACCTATGAGATAAATAGTAATTAAAATACAAGAGTTTTAATATTTTAATTTGTGATTTAATGTATAGATTTCGAAGAGCAATTAATCTATTTAGTAGAAAAGATGGTTTCATAACAAAATTGAAAAACAAATTACTTAAAGATGATGAAGAAGAAAAATAGATAATTCCTCATTAGACTATGAAACAACCACTTAATGTAAAATAAGAGATTGAACAATTTATATCTTAATAAACAGAAATAAGTGATTTAGAAAGAATAAGAATGAAAAATTTAGATGATAAACTTGGTACAAATACACATTTTCATGAAATTAAATCATATGAAGAGAGATTGGATTCTGATAATGTGATGAGAAGATAAGTATTAGCAAGAAGAGAATTATAAAAAGAGAAAGATTTAGCAATTTAACATTTATTTGATCCAGATCCATAATAAAAAGTTTAGAAACCTTGGATTCGTCATATTAATGATTTTACATCTGAAGCTATTAAATAAAGTATAAATTAAAACAAATATTTATTATTAGTTCCTTATCCAAAACATCCAAAAGTGTTTTAAGAAGGGGATTTCTTTAGATATTTTGAAGAAAAACATTATGAAGTTGATAAGGTAGCTCAATTTGATTTTTCGGAATCATTATACACTTAATTAGTTTAAATTTAGACTTTGAGAAGGGAAGAAACAGTTAAACATAGATATTTTGAATTATTAGATTGTTATTAGAATATTCCAATCGTATTTAAAGATTACACATATTTCAGTAAGAATCCTAAAGAAGGTCATCCAGTGTATAATATATATAAGAGGAAAAATTAAAGTAAGAGTTTTTAAACTATTTAATGAGAGCAGCAATTTAGACAATGAACTTATTAAAGATGATGATGAATTAGTATTAAGTGGTAAAATAATTGCAGATTTAATTCCTAAACACTATGAAGATCTGATTTTAGATATTGAAGTATATATATAATTTATTAATTTTAAAGGAGGAGAAAATTTAATAATTATATAAAGACTTTTAGCCTAATTAGACTCATGATATATATGGATGTATAATAGAATAATAAGGATTATGTTTTTTAATTGTTCGTTCTAATTAAATTTAATTAGTTTTAGAAAATGTTGATAATACTTTTGCGTTCTTTCAAAATTACCTCTATTATATTGAAAAATCAGATCTTGATCATTAAAAATATGTATTATAACTTAATTTAGATGATTTTGAGGATAGAAAAATTATATATTAAATATCACCAGGTGAGATTGCTAAAATAAAGAATTTTGGATTAGGAAAAGCTGCAATTGAAATTTAAATTGCTAATGAAAATAAATTTATTGATTTAAATGGAAAAGATATTGTATAATAAAAGAAAGGATATAAGTTTAATATAGATTAAAATGAGGTTAATACTTTTATAAGTTAAATTCCATTAGAAGAGTAATCTAAATAAATTAAAACATCAGAGGGTTAACTTGTCTATGAATGTAAGAAAGGAAGTATTTAAGCATTTTCTGCAAATGATAATTTTTTGGCTATACAAGAAAGAGATAATTAGAATTTAATTCCAGATAGATTAATAATTATTAAAGAAAAGAAGAATCATGAATTAGTTATATAAGAATCTTAATATTCTATAAACTTAGAGTCTTAGTAAATTAAGGAGTCAAATTTATTATATTTTAATTTGATTTGCCCCTATAAGCCATTTTAAATATTGAAATATAATACTGATATTAAAGCAATATCTTTACATTTCTCTGAATAATTACCTGGCTTTGATTATAACAAACTTTAAATCGAGACTTTTAAGATATCAGAGGATTTTAATGTTTGTGTTTCATATTTATAAGATTTACCTGTGTAATTTGTTTTGATATATTTAATTGATTAAGAATAATATTAATCATTAAGTTAAGAGGATGTAATTCTATATGAGAATGGTTGTGGAATTTGTTAGATAATTGTTAATCCTAATTGTTAATAATAAGTTTTAGATAATCTTTAGAAAGTATTTTAAGAAGTTTGTGTACTTTCTGGCAAAGTAATATTGAAAACAAAGGGAGCATTATCTGGTTTGATAGGAAGTTATACTCACTTTTTTGTTTAATAATTTTATGGATTTATATGTCATGTAAAAGATTAATGTAAATTAGAATGGATTATTTGATAATAAAAAAGAAATGATTGGTTTACCAATAAGTTCTTATGATATTACAAGAGTACCAAGTTTAAGAAATACATATATAAGTTACACATTGAATGATGAATTGACATATTAATCATAAAAAATGGTTGCTTTATTGAGAGAAAATAAAGATAATGAAGTGGATTAAAAGTATTTAAATAAATAATCTTTAAGAAAGGAGTTTGGAGTAGTATTATAATAATGTGATTCAGATTATGATGAAGCTATCTTTAGATTAACATTTATATTGTCTATTTTATGATTATTTTTAAGAGTATATTTTAATTTATCAAAACAATAACGAAACAAATTTGAATTAAAGTATAGAAATAATTAGTAGTCTAAAATAATAATTATGGATTTGTATATTATGTAATATAATAACTCATTCTTCAGCAGCAGCTTATTTTGCTTTGAATTCTTTCTCTTATTATAGAGCATAATCAATGGTTCGCTGAAATATAATAATACAATAGTTACTTTTTTATTGTTGAATTAATAAACCCAGAGCCATGGATAATAACATAATGCAAAAATGACAAATGAGTTAGCAAAAATATATACTTACCAAGCCCAAGGATTATCAGCTACATTTCTACCTAAGAATCTCCAAAGTGCTTTAACTTTAGGATCAGCATTCAATCTAGATACAACTTATGGTTTTCTGACTAGAAATTCATATTTTATTAAATCATACCGAAACTTGGTTTCACTGTTTATTAATATGGAATAGTCTTAAACCATTAAGGAGTGTAATCCTTTACATTATTGTAAATCAATCTGCCGTAAACCATTAATAAATATATTAATCAAAATTATATATATTAGAGAATAGCAGATAATTCAAACAAATCAAAAGGTTTTGCAATGAAATAATCTATTCCTGAATTAAAACAATTTAATTTAAGCTCCATATCACTGTAACTAGCCATTGCAATTATGAATCCTCTGTCTATTTATTGACTTATAAATAAATTCTTTATTTCTTTTATTAATTCCACTCCACTTTACTATAAAATTCTAATCAAAATATTACAGGTAGATATGCATCAATAAAGTATAATAAATAAGCTCCATTTCTACATCTACATGGATTTTATTATTTATTTCTAATAAGTGATAAACTTTATTATTAAGTAAATGCTTTATCTGATCTTACCTCATATTTATTTAATAGAATCTATAATACTTATACATTTAAATAGTCATTATCAGCAATAATCACTTTTGAACAACATTGATTGGTTAATTTATATTTAATTACAGATTATAAGAATTTTGGATTTAATTCAGGTGGATCTAAATTAGGATTAGTACTATCTCCAAAATCTAAACTACTTGTTGGAGGTTTTGATGAATTATTAACACCTGATTCACTTTTAACTATTCTTGAAGGATTATTATTCAAACTTTTCGGAAATTGAGAATCTTAAAATTTAATTGTTCCACCTGAATTACTTTAATATTGAGATCCCAATGGTTTTATTTGTGGTGATTCTTACTTAATTTTAGATATTTATGAAAAATGAGCACTTTATAAATCAAATTGTGTGTCAGGTTTTAATGAATATTATTTGGATATTTAAGTAAATGACATATATTTTGATTCTTCATTTTTATAATGAGAACTCTCTTAAGCCTAGGCTAAAAGCATTGATAAAGATGTTTCAAAAGGTCTTTTAAATTTCATCTATTAAGCATAACATGCTTATTATTTACTATTAATTGAAAGTGATTCTACAGTAAATGTAAATGTTCCTGACATATTATTATCAAAGCTTAATTCTAAAGGTTTTCTAAGTGATCCGGATAATAAAAATGCTATCATTGCAGAAACTTATAATTCCAAAAGATTACTCATATCAAAATCTTTACAATTATTTTTCATTAATTAAGATGTATTTTTTAACACATTAGAATAACCTAATTAAGAAATCTCATCTCTAAATGGAATATCTTTTATTTAAAATTAAAAATTGTTTGGAGAAACTTAATGAATGTCAATTCTTATTTTTTAAGTTACTGTGTATTTTATTGCAATTTCAAATAAACATTTTAAAACTTATTTGGTCTATCAAATCAATTAATATTTATATTACTCTTTCAGAATCATTATAAACTAACATATCTTAGTCTATTATAGGTATTATTGATATCTCCTTAATCTTTAAGCAATCATCATAAATTAATTGTAATTCATCCAAAATATCAGTTATTTTAAATGTTGAATTACGAAATGTAAGTTAATTTATCAATTATAAAGTCAAATCTTTCATAGTACTTAAAAACATCATAAATTTTTAAGTGCTCATACGCATTTATTTTAAATAATCTTTCTAAACTTTTCCATTATTTTTCTCTATGTCATGAGAACATAGTAAAATCAATAAATGTATAGCATTTATATAATTAGTTGATTCAGATAAAAAAGTTTAAAATACATTTTGAAATTAAAGAGGCTCATCCAAAACTCTTTTTGAAGTTGCTTTTTAAACAGGCTCAAACATAAACATTGTATAAAGTTTCTATTTCACTTCTGTTACTAAAACTTTTATGTTTAAGTTATCAAAATCTAATTCATCGTTCTTAATCTTGAAAAGTTAGAATGTAAAAAATTTCCATCTAAAATTAATTGTTTATTTACTTTGAATAATTATTATATAATCTTCCTATCATCTCTCTAATTTTATGTAATCCTCCCTTAATTTTATATCTACTATGTATTGTATTATCCAAATATATAGAACTATTAATCATTAGATCAATGTTACTTATCTTAATCTAAGTCAATTTCAGAATTTTCAAATAAATCATTGACTTCACGACTACCAATCACAATGACGGATTCCAAAAATGTTGATTCATAATCTATTTGTAATCCTTTATTTTTATTTTTATCCAGTTTTCCAAGAAAGAAATTTTGATAAACAATTTCAAAATTTTAATTGTAAACCAAAATGGATTAATTATGAATCCAAGCCCTAATAAATAATATAGAGAATAAATACATTTAAGCTAATACATCATCTTCTTCATTACATTACAAATCCATTATTATAGGACTGTTCATTACATCAGGATAATCTACTTCAGGAGAACGATTTAAATTTTCTTGATTCTATTATTGTGATGATTATTTATCAAATTAATTTGATTTCTATTTAAAAGTTATTAGATTTGTCTATTAATTTTAAATTGATTCCTTTTTCTCTTTTCTTAAACTTGTTCTGCTGTCATATAATATTACACTTAATATTACAAACATATATGGAATTGTATAGTAAAATTTAAATATATTTGGCTACAAAATAGAATTTATTGATGAACCAACACCTACAATAATTTTGAATACTTTATCAGTATCAGTTAGTATTATTATTTATGCACATATTTATTATTAGAAACAATCTAAGGATAATTCAGAATATATTGCCAACCATTGTAGATATTTGAATATTTGTTCTAGTTTCTACATATTGTAATAATTATGATGATTTAAATATTGATTGAGTAGTATCAGTATAATATTAATGGAAAGCAATAAATTTTGATATAACAAAAAGGAAGGATTGATTAGACTTATGATTATTAACAATTATTTTCTAAAAAATTTCATTAAATTAAGAATTTTATAAAACATAAATATTTGATTCATTTAAAGAGCGGTATTAATTTAAAGTATGCAATTTGAATTAATTTATTCTTTATTTTTCATTATTTAAATTTGAAATTACTATATATGTCTAAAACAATCAAATTTATCAAATAAAAAGAATTAATTATTGTTAAGCTTGTGAAATAAATATTTTTTTTTTTTATTTTTTAGTAATTTAATTGTTTAAAATTGTGTATGAGTTTAGAAATCAATAAAATACTTATTATACATAGTTTAATGATTGGATAAACTGTGATATAAATTGATTTTACATTATACGTTATATATTAAATTTTTTATTCGTTTTTAAAACAGAAGAAGAGTAGAATTTCTGTAAATAAAGAGTTAATAGATGTTTATTGATATATTTGATAATCATAATATATTATCAAAAATCATTCCACATATTTATTAATTTATGTTTAAGTTGTGTATTTTGACATGCAAATAAACTTAAAAAACTTTAGAATTTTTGATTTTTTTAATTTAAGCATGATAACATTTGTTCTCTTCTGTTTTTTAGTTCTAGGTCAAGCTATGAAAGTTTCTTATAGCAAATAATGCACCTGCTAAAAATTTTCAACAGACACAAGTTGCTTAGAGTAAACAAACTGTATTTGGAGAAGTGATGGTTGCCAAGCAAGAGCTTGCACTGAATATTACGATAAAGATAAATGTAATAGGGTTGCATCTTGCTCATGGAATGTATCTAAATGTCAAACATTTACTAAATGTTCTGATTACTACATGAATGACTCTTTTGATTGCTATAAAATAGGTGATCAAAACTTAAATTAATTTTGTGAGCCTTCAGAAAATGCAAATAAATGTTAAGAATATAAAATCTAATTATGTGGAGATGTAGAAGAAGATTGTACAGGATTCTAAAGTCAATGGAGTATGTGTTACTGGAATAATAACAGATGTAATGTTATTGATATCAGATATTGTGATAAATTGTTTAACAACGATTTATGTATTATATTTGGAGAGGGTCTTGGATGCTAATGGAAAGAGAATAAATGTATAGCCATATCTTGTTCAGATTTTACTTCTGAGAGTAATTGTGTTTTATAAAGATAAAACTTTATAGAAGATGATCCATTACTTTGTAGATGGTATGAAAATTAATGTGAAGAAGCTTAAGATGTTTCTCATCTTGATTTTTCTAATTGTCTTGTCAATTCCTTCTATAATTATATTTGGGACTCAATTAATAAAGAATGTGTTTCTTGTTAAACCTATATCCCACCAAAGACAACGACAACGCCTTGATATGCAACATGATTATTTTATTTAGATATTAAACATTATTCATTGTAATTCTATAAATATCTCATCTTTAATATTTTATATTTAATTATCAATGAATATGATTAATTAAATAATTTTTTATAAATTTATTTCTTTTCATATTAATCTATATACCTACCAGTTATTTTTTTATTCACAATCTTCATTGTTTTTTTTTTATATTCAAATCTATATAAATTCATTTCCTTTTGATTTCATTTGTTTTTTATTTATTCTCTCTTTGAACAATTAAATCATTACAAACTAACAACTTTATTTAAGTAAAATGTCTCAGACATTAACATAATAAGACCTTTAAAGAAAATCTTAAAAAAAAATATTATATTTTACGTAAGAAATTAATAAATATAGGTAAAGCTTTCAAATTGTTTAATGTTATTTGAAATAATTATAAACATTTTTCATTTTACTCTTAATCTATATATTAATTTTTAAATTTTGATCTTTTAAGCGACTATTATTTGTAATTGATCTAATTAGAATTAATTATTCTAAATTAGGATAATTCAAAAAGGGTTCATAACAAATTAAGAAAGCTTATAATTGATTTTAATAATAAATTATACATTTAATTAAATAAAAAATTCATGCTTATGTGCTGTTGTTAATAATTTACAAATCAAATTTAGAGATTTATTTTATGAAAAGGATATATAGATAGATATAAAAATAGATGAAAATTAGTAATGAATTAGTTTAAATGTACAACAATGTCAAAGAAAATTAATCATAGATGATAAAGATGAAGTAAAAGAATGATTAACATATTGAAAATAAATGAATATTAATAAAATAAAGAATTCTAGTTAGAAAAAATTGAGCCTGTAGTTTCAAATATTAAGATATATTGTAAAATATTCATAAATTTGAGAAACGAAAATCTTCATTTGACTATTAATTAATGTTGATGATTATTTCATTTTTAAGTCTAAAGTAATTTTGAACTTGATTTAGATGATTCAAAGAGACTTTTGAAAATAAAATCTTTAGGTCTTTAATAACAGAAAAAAAAATCAAAAAAAAATTATAGATTAATTATTATTTCAAATAGTTAGATTACACTAAATTAAATGGCAATAAAATAATTAGATAATTTACTTGTTTGCTGATACATTAATCTTTTAAGGAATAATTATGGAAAAAGAATTCCTAAAAAAGAATACTAGGATCATGGCAAATTATATTTTTAAGAAATTAATTCAGTTGAAATAATGTAAAAGAAGGATAAATATACAGATTCTCATAGGGATAGAATTATTGAAATAATATATGAATAATTTGAAATTTTTTATACATCTATATATTATAAAAATTAATGGGAATTACATGTTCAAAACGCAAAATTAATAGCTAAAAATATGTATAGGTTTAAGCAAAACCAATTCAAGCTAGTTTAAGTACTTCAAAAGAGGCATTAGCATTTTGTGATTCATAAGACTTAGCTAATATAATGAGAACCAAGCCAGTCAAATAATATTTATAAGACGTAATTAAGAAGTAATAAATCTATTTTGATTCTTGTGAATAATTAACACATATAATAGAGAGAAAATCTGAAATTTTATTAAGATGTTATAATGATTTTACTGAGAAAGCTTTAAAAATAAAACTCATAGTACTAAAATACTATAATGAGAATTTTTTGGCTTATTAGAAGTTTGAACCTGGTTGCATATAAGAAAATGATTTAGTAGCAAATGAAACTATGCAAGTATAATATCTGATTTGCATGATAAGATTCTTCTTGAGACTATTATCATTCTAAATTGTTTGATGGATAAAAATTTTGATGAAGAATAAGAATTATGGTGGGGAAATGATTATTTTAAAAATAGAATTTAAAATCTGGGTGGAATAGTGGAAGATAGAATTTAAAATGACCAAATTGTTTAACCTATTGTTCAATATTTATAAGCATTAATAAATAAAGTTACATAATCTTTACCAATTAATCAATAATAATAATAATAATAAAAGCCTTTTCAGCATAATCAATCTGTTGTAAATAGTACAGCAATTGCTTAAGTACATTTGACAAAATTTTATAATGATCTTAAATTAGAATTTGCAAGAGATGCTGGTGAGGAATAGATTGTTTCTTGATTAAAATAAATCAATAATTATATTTATTAATATATTTTAATTTATGAATTAGCCTTATCTTCATCCAGCAAATCAAATAATTTAAGATTAAGCACCAAAGGAAACCCTTTATATAACTGGATTGAATGATAAGATTAAATTAGAGGATATGAAATTTGTTTTATATATACTTTTTTCATAATTTGGAGAGGTCCTGTAAATGGTTATGAAAAAAACATAAAAATTAAGAGGTTAAGCATTTATAGTATTTTAAAATATTACATATGCTACTAATGCTAAAGCAGCATTATCAGGTATGATTGTTTATGATAAACCATTGGTATCAATTACTAATATTTTAGATTATTGAATTTGCCTATAAGAAGAGTGTTATTTTTGATAGAATTGAAGGCAAATTCTACTATAAATAAAAATAACATAAAGAATTGTAACCGAATTTACCTAATGAGTTAATGAAGGAAAAAAAATAAAAAAAATTTGAAGACAAAATACAAAATAATAGCAATTTAAATTAGGGAGAAATCAATAATGTTTTATTGATAGAATCATTGCCACCATTTGTTACAGAAATCATGTTATCAGAGTTATTTAGGTAATACCCTGGTTATTCACTCATTAAGTTGATACCTGCTAGAGGCTTGGCATTTGTTGAATACTAGAATGATGATTAAGCGACAGTTGCATTAAAGGGCTTAAGCAACTTTAAAATCACTCCTGAATGTCAATTAAAAGTTAAATATGCTAAAAAGTGAAGAGTATATAAATTATATTATTTTTTATAACCTTTTTATTCATTTATGCTCATATATTTATAGATATATTAACAATTTTATTATATTAATATTAATCACTAATCAATCTTTTAACATTATTATGTTATTCTATCATAAAAGTTCTTAAGGAGAGAAACAATTTTAACAATCCAAAATTAACTTTATACGTTATTCATTTATTTTTATTAACTAAAAAGTTTGGAATTTATGGAATCCAAACTAAAGAAATATTAATTTAGATACATACTTCTTATAATCTAATTTATAGATTAATAAATTATAATTAACCTATTGTATTACGAACTAGTAATTTATTTTTTTAGAATTAATCCCATTATCATAAAAATAAAATCATATTTCTTTTTACTTCTTATCTATCCAATTAAATTTGATGATTTTCCTTAAATTTTATCTTTGTTCATACTAATAATATATTTATGAGATAGTTTCTTTGCAACTAAAAATATATTGTCCTTCTTTTCTAAATAAAATTTAGCTTTTGCAATTTATTTAAACCAGAAGTATTAATTATTAGTTGATACTAAATAATACCATTTTTCCATTTAAAGTCATTGTAAGAAACTCTTTTTGAATATAAATTCAAGTGTATTATTAATTATAGAGTAAGCTGCAATCATTAAAGTATTTGAAATTATTTAATTTTAAAGTGAAAATCTTTCTTAATCTATTTAATTGATGAATGACTATTTAATACATTTTTGGAGAATATTTATTTTAGATTATCAGAGAATTTTTTCTCCAACCTAAAAGAATTATATGCAAAATTAAGTAATTTTAAGTTTATCATCTTATATGCTGTATTAGTTTAAACCATCTTATTCATCTCTTTCTGCTATTTATTAAAACTAAATAACTGTAAAATCATTCTTATCGCTTCCCTCTGATTGATGGTAGATTTTATTTTGCTATATTTTTTTTTTTATTTTCAAAATTAATCTAACTTTGTTTTCCATAAATTATATATCTGATTTATGTCAAATTACTTATTTCTTAAAAGTAAGCCTGATTTTATCTATCCTAAATTTTTATCGTATTAGTTCTTTATGAATTTTGGAGGATTAGATAGATCAGTTTATATTTTTTGGGTAATTGCTTATTTATAAATAGATAATTATCAATATTGGTGGCATATCAATAAGGTTTTTTATTTTAATTACCTTTATATTTTCATACTTGTCAAAAATATTTAGAAATATTAATAAATAAGTGATTATAATTCATTACTTCTCTGTATCTAAATCAGGTATTTTTGTTATTTGAGTTACAGATTGTGAAACTTTATGACTTGAGCATTTTGTAGAAATCCAATACAGTGTATGATCAATTTTGGGTTCCCAATAACATACTAAATTGTAAAAGTAATGTGCATATATATATCCTGCAGGTACCTATAATAATATTTATAAAATTTACATCAATTGTATAATGAATTCTAAAAGAAATAACAATAAAAGCTTAAAAGAATGATGAAATAAAAAAAAATAAGGCTATCCATTTCTTTCCCAATTTTCTCATTTCTAATGCACAAATAACCAGAAATCCAACATGACCCTATTATTATGAATAAATTCTTACAGAATAAAAGAAATCTGAATACTTCCCATATTTTACAACAAAGGTTGGTACTCCTGGATCCTACCAATAGTAATTATGAGCAAATTGAAGTTTAAAAATATTCAAATGAATAGCCCTGATTCCATAGAATATGATTAAAGCAGCAAAAAGCCTAAAATTTCTAACATAAAACACCCAATAGAGACTAACATAGAAAAATGCAAAGTCTAATATTAGGCCAGAAATCACTTGCATTAGAGAAGCAAACCTAATTACAATTTAAAATGAATAAGTACCATGTATGAGAATGATATAATTAATTGATTATATCTGTTTAGTTATGACCTAAGTCAAAAATGCCTTTTATGTCATCCTATGGTGTCCCCAATATTTCACCAATTTGAGTTATCACAATATAACTGAAAAAAATGAAAATTCTAAATCGAAAGTTATAGCAGGGATTATCAGGGACAGTACTTTATCTATGGTCAAATTTCTAAGGGGTTTCAGGTTTTAGAACTTCGCATCCATGATAAATTGACAAATCTTATGTTTATTTATTTGAGATATGCATTTTAATAATATTATTTATTAAATATTTAATCATTCATTAAGTATTGCATTCATGATATTATTTAAATTTTATTTAAAATGTTAGCAATATTGTTATTAACATACTTCTTTAACTTAAATCAAAGGAATATTAATAGTACATCTTTTATCATATTTTTAATTACCAATCCTATTAGAGATATAACGCATTTATTTAATTATTTATAATATTCATTCTATGACCCCTAAGGCTATATGTAATTTATCTACCAATAATGCACCACCTATATCAATTGCTGCACTATATAAATCAGCAATTTCTAATTTCATTTTGATTAACGATTATTCTTAAACGTCAATTCTCTCTTCCAACTCTTTTACTTAATTTCTATATTTATTCTCTATCTAAGAATTTGCTTAGAAAGCTCTCTCTAAAATTGTTTGATACTCTTTTGATATTTTAAAACGATCATCATTTAAATTATTATTTTAATCTTCTATTTCTTTCGGTTTCGTAGTTTCATTTCCTTATCCTTATATATTATTATCAAAAATTACTCAAATTGTTTGCTTCTTCTAATTATTAGAAAGCCAAGGATTCTCTATGACTAACTAATATACTTGTTCTTATTTAAGCTACACTATTTCTTTGAATAGTTTTATCTAATCTTTATATTTATAAATCTGATATTAAAAATTCTAATTCTGCTATCTTTTGTTCATAAGATTAAATTTTTTCTTTGCAATTACATTTCTATTCTGTAATCTTAATTTTAGACTCATCTTATAAAACTTTTGTTTAATCCTCTTTCAAAGATTTAATTTACTATTGAAGTTCTTATTTAAGTTTTTTCTCTTTTTCATAAGCTTATTTCATTTGTGTATTTTATAATTTATATTAATCTAGAGTCTAAGATAATGCTTCTTCCATTTAAATATTATATTGTTCAAGTTCAGAGATGATTTCCTGCTCTTTTTAAATTTCTTGATTTTTTTCTTTTAACGCTTTTTATTGTTCAGCAATTTTTGCTTATAATAAAACTTTTTCCTACATTGATTCTGCTAATTATTGTTTGCTTTTTAACAAAGTTGTTCTCATACTTGCAAGTTGAACTTTTGCTTCTTCTAATTACTTTTAAGAATCAATATTTAGCAATTTTTATTGCTCCACCTATTATTACAGATTTCTCAATTCCTCCTTATTTCTATAATAAATATTAAATATATTATACTATTCCAAAGACTCATTAATTCTTGTAACTTCATTACCATATACTTGTGTCTAAGGATGAGATTATGAATCAGAACACTCCATATTTAATATTATATTACTTATTAACTTTATTCCAATTTCAATTAATACTAACATAGTTCTAATTCATATTCTAATTGTTGTATTCTTTACTCAGATAGTTATTGAGTCATTTAATAGGTCTAAAACTTTTCTTAAATGGCTCTTCTTAATAATAATAGTGGTTCTACTAACTCTTTTTGATCCATCAAAAAATTGGGCACATTCTCAACTTATCTCAATAAATATTAGACTTCGCTATTGTAATCATTTAGTATTTTTTGATTACTCTCATATTTTGTTTACCAAATTTATATTTAGGTTTTTAATCGATTTATTTATTATTCTGATTTTGATCTTACATTTGTTTCATGAATCTATTTTTCTGATTAAATAATTTAAGTCTTTGACTCATGATTTAATCTAGTCATATGAAATTCTTAACTTAAAATTTCATCTAATTTAAATTATAAATCTTCTATTAATTAATCCTTTTATGCCAATTCTGATTCATATCTTTATTTTAATGTATCAAAATCCTATTATTTTAGATTTAGATTTAATAATTGTTCTTCAATAATGTTTTCAGATTCATTTGATGGAGCCATAATGAATTAATTCTAAATTTAAAATCAACTATATTACTTCTATTTTTTTTTCTTTTTAGCGAGCATCTATTTATTTCGAAAGCTGTTACTCTAAACTTTCATTTTTTTGTAATAATGCTTAAATAGTTCCTGATGTTAGATTTTTCATATCTTAAATTTATTCATTTTTATCTTTCACTTAATTTTCTAGATTCTATAGCTTTTCATTTTAGCTTTGAATTTATATAATCATAGATTCATTTAATTATTTTAATTGTTCTTTTTCAACATTATTTTATTACAAATTATTAGCATTATTATCTTCTAAAAGTTTTACTTTATCTTCTTAATCTTTAAATTATTTTTCATATTTTTTCATCATATCTTAATAGATATATTTTTCAATCATTCCATCAATTTTATTTTGAAGTTGTTAAATTAATAAATTTTACTCGTTAATTTTAATATCTTTATTAATTAATAATTAATTCTCACTTTAAGATTTCTATTATTTTGTTTCAAATTCTTTTTATTTATTGTCACTTTAAAACATCTATTCCGTTGTTTTTTAAGTTATTTTATTATTAAATGACTCTTGACCAGAAGAGATAACTGAAACTTTTGAAAAATCTAAGGATTAATCTTAAACTTCACCACTATTGTCAATTAAATATTTTTTACTCATTATCTAAATCACAAATTTTAGTAATTTTAAAGTTAGCAATCAATTTAGCTTTTTTATCTGGACACTTATCAAGATCTAATGTTTCTTAGAATTCTAAGTGGAATCTAAAAAAAGATCTCTTTTACCTACGTTTTATTAATTCAAATATTGAGTAAAGTCAAAGTTATGAAAACCAGCAGTTTTTTATCCTTTCTCAGTTACGAGTAAAACAACTAATTAGGCCTAATTATCTTCTGATTTTCCATTTTGGGTTAGATTTGTTATTATGTTGAATTGAAGAGTTTCNTAATTTAAATTATAAATCTTCTATTAATTAATCCTTTTATGCCAATTCTGATTCATATCTTTATTTTAATGTATCAAAATCCTATTATTTTAGATTTAGATTTAATAATTGTTCTTCAATAATGTTTTCAGATTCATTTGATGGAGCCATAATGAATTAATTCTAAATTTAAAATCAACTATATTACTTCTATTTTTTTTTCTTTTTAGCGAGCATCTATTTATTTCGAAAGCTGTTACTCTAAACTTTCATTTTTTTGTAATAATGCTTAAATAGTTCCTGATGTTAGATTTTTCATATCTTAAATTTATTCATTTTTATCTTTCACTTAATTTTCTAGATTCTATAGCTTTTCATTTTAGCTTTGAATTTATATAATCATAGATTCATTTAATTATTTTAATTGTTCTTTTTCAACATTATTTTATTACAAATTATTAGCATTATTATCTTCTAAAAGTTTTACTTTATCTTCTTAATCTTTAAATTATTTTTCATATTTTTTCATCATATCTTAATAGATATATTTTTCAATCATTCCATCAATTTTATTTTGAAGTTGTTAAATTAATAAATTTTACTCGTTAATTTTAATATCTTTATTAATTAATAATTAATTCTCACTTTAAGATTTCTATTATTTTGTTTCAAATTCTTTTTATTTATTGTCACTTTAAAACATCTATTCCGTTGTTTTTTAAGTTATTTTATTATTAAATGACTCTTGACCAGAAGAGATAACTGAAACTTTTGAAAAATCTAAGGATTAATCTTAAACTTCACCACTATTGTCAATTAAATATTTTTTACTCATTATCTAAATCACAAATTTTAGTAATTTTAAAGTTAGCAATCAATTTAGCTTTTTTATCTGGACACTTATCAAGATCTAATGTTTCTTAGAATTCTAAGTGGAATCTAAAAAAAGATCTCTTTTACCTACGTTTTATTAATTCAAATATTGAGTAAAGTCAAAGTTATGAAAACCAGCAGTTTTTTATCCTTTCTCAGTTACGAGTAAAACAACTAATTAGGCCTAATTATCTTCTGATTTTCCATTTTGGGTTAGATTTGTTATTATGTTGAATTGAAGAGTTTCATTGATTATTGCAACACCATTTTGTAATTCATAATTAGATTGAGTTTCCATTTTTAAAGAACCTAAGATATTACTAAGAAATTTAGGTTTACCTTTTTTTATTACTACTTAGATCTTGCACTAAAAATGCACTAACAATTAAACATTCAAGATGGTGGCTTCAACTAAGAATTTATATCTTTTTCTATTCATTAATAAAGAATAAAACAAAAAATTACAAAATTAATAAGCAGCAATAATTTTATTATTATTTAAGAGGAATTAATTAATAAAAATATTTATAAATAGGAATAAAAATAACATAATAAGTTGATCAAAGACATGTATAAATTGAATATCTAATAAATGATTGAGAATAATAATGAATATAATACAATTATATGATGACATCTACAAATAGTAGAAATCAATACAATTATTTTATTAATTATCAATTTTTAAGATTGCCAATATAATCTTGTTCTAAAAAAGCGTGTCCTTTAACCCAAGAATGAAATTAGTTAAATAATTTAGTACAATCTTTTCCTGCTCCTAACATTAATTTTTCTGATCCTCCAGGATGATAATCCATGTAAATTGAAATATCATATACTTTTCCATTTAAAACTGTCCATACATCTCCAGGTTTATTATGTTTAGAAATTTCTTCAGCAGTATAATTTTTAAAAGCTGGTCGATTTTTTCTTGGCTATTAAACATATTATATTTGTCCCCCTTTTACTTGAACCTTTTCTCTCTTTGATACCTCCTCTTGAGGAAGTAAAGGGGCCACAAATCTACTTTCTGCAAAATTAGGTTTACTTGACAAAAAAGCTCCTGTACTTTAATTAAAAGAAGAAACCATTTTGTTTAGTTATTCAAATGTTATATCTGTTGATTCAGTTTTACGTCCATTTCTATATTTCTCTTTATTTATCTTACCATCTTTTGGCTCATAAGTATATCTAACCTCTTTTTAAGATGTAGAATCCATTGAATTTTTTACTCCTGGTACAAACAAATATACAAAACGATTATCTAAACATTCTTCAAAATTCAGTTTTTACATCTTATCAGATTGAAGGAGGATTTTATCAGTCATTTAATATTTTTTATAGTCCATTATGATGTAATTTAGAATTATGAGAAGCTCTTCTTTTGTAGCTTTTAGATGTAGGATTTCATCTATTCTATCATCTGTAACAATTGAAGTTATCTTATCTTCCATACGCAATTTGCAAACTTAAATAAAAATATTTATTTTAGAATTTGAGAAATATTTTTTAATTTTTAATTAAGAACTTTTGTTATTGTAAAGAATACAACTTACTAAAAACTCTTATATATGGAAGAATTTTTTATTTCAATTTTAAATTTTTTGTTTCAATTTCTCTAAATTTAATTTATTATTCAAGCTTAAAGAAAATCTTTAGAATTCAAACTTATAATAACTAATTTTACTCTTTCTTTTAATCTAAAAAGGTAAAAATAACAAATAGATTGAGAAAATTAAAAAAATACGGGTATTTATAAATTTTAGCCTTCAATTAATAGATAATTGATTGATTTAATTTTTGAATGAAATTAATCATTAAGAATCAAAGAAAAATATTTTGAATTGGTTTATTAAAGAATAAATAAAAATTGAAATAAATGAATATAAATATTGAATAATCAAAATTAATTGATTTTATCCTGTATATAATGTTTCTACATGAATTACTATTAACATTTCCGGTATAGTCTAGTGGTTAGGATATCAGGTTTTCACCCTGGGGACCCGGGTTCAATCCCCGGTATCGGAAAAATTTTTTGTTTAAAATAAAAAATTCGTTTTTAAGCTTCAGTTTTCGGTTGTTTTAAGAATAATATTGAAAAAGAATACTTGGCAGAAATTTTACAATAAATAATCAAGAAATATTTACAAAACAATTTTTAAATTTATTATTGACTATTTCTTTAATCTTTTGTCTAGTTTCTCTCTTTTTTGAACCTTTTGCCATAATTATTGCATTATATTCTGCTCC
Source organism: Paramecium sonneborni (assembly GCA_905182985.1). Classification (NCBI taxonomy): domain Eukaryota; phylum Ciliophora; class Oligohymenophorea; order Peniculida; family Parameciidae; genus Paramecium; species Paramecium sonneborni. The sequence goes on from CAJJDN010000072.1 coordinate 192,957, forward strand.
ATGATTCCAGATATAGACATCACTATTGAATTCTGATAGTCTTTGTCGTATTCCAGAGAATTTATCATTTGTTGCTAAAAGTAAAGCCTAAATAGATATTTGAACTAATGGTTACAATTGAATCTTAATAAAATAATATAATACAATAATAATGATTGTGTTTGTCATAGCAATAATTGTGCCTATGGCTGCATAAGATAAAGTATTATCAAGCATGCATTCTAAAAATGTGCCGATATTAAAGAGCAATTCACATAAAAATAACATAGTAATTGCATGCATATTCAAATAATGAGTATAAAAATATTTAGATGGATTCCCACCTATTAAATCTTTATAATTATGAATGAATTATTATAGTTATTCTTTGTCAGTAATAAAATTTGGTTGGATGTATTCTACAAATAAAAAGATGCCCACAAATGACAAGATTATTCTCAATGAAGCATAGTACAATTCATTATTCTAATTTAATTAATGTTAATCAACAGGATGACTAATAACATCTAGATCCTCAAGGATTTCATGAGCATTTCTCGATATTTGAAACATTGTTAAAATAGACACATGTATACATAATGTAAAAGAGGATAAATATTCTAATCTTTACATAGCAAATGGATATGTTTTTGTTGGTTGAAAGGTTTTGGCTTTAATACCACAATAGATTGCAAACACAATGACTATTGAATTTAACATACAATCAAAACTTTCCTCTGTCAAATGAACACTTGAACTTGTTAACCCTGAGTAAAAAGCTTAAACTGCATATGCAGAATAAATAAAAGCTATAATAGCTGCATATTTATAATCTGGACTTCCAAAAATGAATTTCAGTAATTGAGAATCTTGATTTTTTTCAATTTCAGGTTCAAAATGATGATGGTGATCATCTTCATGATTATGATCATCATGATCATGGTGATGATGATCGTGATCGTGATCGCAATGATCATGATCATGATTTTTATGATTATGATGATCCTTATGAGTAGAGGTATCACAAATATGGTTATGCTCTCCACAATCACATAATGTTAATGATTATTATTCTGACATTTAATTAAATAAATAATAACATTTGATGTTAATAATCATTTTGTTAAATTTATTACTATCAGTAGACACGCGTTATGCTGCTACAAAAGTTCAAGATACTGTGCCTTTTAAATAATTTAAAATTCATACTACTGAAACAAAAGTATCAAAAGCAGGACATTAAATACAATTAGTATAGCATCTCATTTTGGAAATTAGATAAGAAAAACCTGATTAAATTGATATTCAAATCTATGATGAAGCAAAAAATCATTTTAGAATACCATCAACTCCTGTATTTGAATTCAATTATAATAGCCATTTGATTATCATGATATTAAGGATCCTCAATAATTTGATAATTATGATTACAGCATTAAAGTAGAAGATAATCCATTTAAAATAAGAGTTTAAAGAGATAATGCAACAATTTTTACAATAACAGATTTAATTTTTAGTGAAACATATATTGAATTTACTCATATTCCACAAAACAAATAAATGTGGGGTTTAGGAGAAAGAAATTAAGTTGGATTTCGTTTTAGATAAGGGATATATACATTATATGCAAGGGATTAACCAAATATAATAGAAGATGGTAAGAGACCTGGAAAACATGTATATTCAAGTCATCCAGTGTTATTGAGTATGGAAGAAAGTGAGAAATTCAATATAATGTTTTATAAAACTTCATCTCCAATGGATGTGAATTATGAGTAGGATTAAATGAAATTTATAACAATAGGAGGAATTATACATATAAAGTTATTTCTTGGTGATAAATCTCCTAGGACTGTAATTAAAAAATACCATTAATATTTAGGAGGTTGGATGCTTCCACCATTTTGGGGATTTGGATTTCATTAATGTAGATGGGGATATAAAAATGGTAGTGTTTTAATAGATGTTGTACAATAGTATTAGAAAAATAAGATACCAATAGATATAATTTGGACCGATTTAGATTATATGAATGATAGATAAATATTTTCAGTTGATAAACATAGATTTCCAAAGAAAGATTTCTAATATTTAAAAGGATTAGGTGTTAGATATATTCCATTATTGGATGTAGCAGTAGGAGTAAAATATGGAGTTGAAGATGAAGGTTTTAAAAAAGGAACAGAATATGATGTTTTTTTATATTCTCCTAATACTGGTTATCGATTTTAGGGTTATGTATGGCCAGGAGATTCTTATTTTCCTGATTTCTTTCATCCAAATATTAGTGAATATTGGAATGAAATGCATTAACATTTATATAAATAAGTAGAATTTGATGGTCTTTGGGTTGATATGAATGAACCAGCAAATTTTTGTGAAGGTGAATGCAATTGGAGTAATAAACTATATGATCATACAAAAAGAGATGATAAATTAAACAAAGAAATAATATTCCCATATATTCCAGGTGAAATACCATTAGCAAACAAAACATTGCCTCCTCATTTATTACATCATGGATAATATTTACATAAAGATGTTCATAATCTTTATGGAATCATGGATTCTTATTATACTTATTAAGCTCAAAAGGCTTTAGGTAAAATACAACCATTTTAGATTACCAGATCAACATTCCCAGGTACTGGAAAATATGCTTAACATTGGACAGGTGATAATGGAGCATCATGGGATTTCCTATATTTATCATTAGGATAAATATTTTAATTTTAAATATTTGGAATTCCTATGGTTGGAGCTGATGTTTGTGGATTCATGGAAGATACAAATGATAAACTTTGTAGTAGATGGATATAATTAGCTTTATTTTATCCTTTTTTTAGAAACCATAATAATGATTTATCAAAACCATAAGAATTCTACAAACTTGGATTTCATGTTATTTAATCTGCTCAAAAAAACATCCATTTAAGATATTCATTATTAAAATGGTTTTATTCCATTTTTATTAGAGAATAAAATCATGGTTCAAGTATATTATTATAATAAATAATAATTAGTAATTAATCCCTTATTTTTCATCTTTCCTCAGGATTATCTAACATACAGAGATTTCGTAATGGATACTTAATTAATTATTGGAGAAGAATTGATGGGTGCTCCTATCTTAAATGAAGGAATGACTAGAATTGCATATTTTCCTGATTCAAACTGGTATGATCTTATTACAGGATTAGAATTAAAGGGTTAATAGGATCATAATCTTTATTGTTCATATAATGGAATTGTACCTATATTCATTAGAAGTGGATACTTAGTGATATAAAATACTAAAGAAACAATTAAGAATTTAAAATCTTTAGATAATCATTATAGAATTATTGCTGCTCTCAAAAATTAAGAAGCTATAGGAGTATTTGCAGATTTAGATGATTTTGAAGATGAAGAAAAAGCACTTCAAGCAACTATCATTAATTTTAAAATTTTAATTGATGAAAATGATGTTACAATCACAATAACTCAAAGCCATTCAGAATTAATAATTGATGAGATATTAATTTATGGATTAGAATGTTCATATAAGTAATGCATATCTGGATATTATAAATATAACTCTATATTTAAAGGTCCATTTAGTTTGGGACAAGATAAAACAGAATTAAAACTAAAATGATATATTTATTGTTCAGTAAATAGATTTACTTATAATTTTAACATTTAAAATAAAGATGATTTTATTAAATAAATAATTTCATCTTTTATGGTGTTTCTTATGATGTTTATCTTTTTTATGTCTATGTTTTTTGTGTTTCTTTCTTTTCGATCTACTTCTACTTGAATCTGAGGAGGAATCAGAAGATGAATCACTATCTGAATCAGAAGAACTACTGCTTTCAGGTAATTTTTATTTGATTTCTCCTTATTTTGTAAAAGTTTGTTAAATCAATTATGGTTGTTATTAAACTTATTATTATTATTATTATTATTATTATTATTATTATTATTATTATTATTATTATTATTATTATTATTATTATTATTATTATTATTGTAATTATTATTGCTGAGATGGTTGTTCTGTAATTCCCCATCTTAATTCTTCCTAGAATTTTTCAACATAAGCATAATCCACTAATTTTAATTTAAGTTTTTCATTTTTATACTCAAATATTTTATTTCGATCATTGATTAATCTTTTAGCATCTCTCTCATTCTCATATCTAACAAATGCTACATTTCTGGTATTACCTGTTTAACGGTCTATAGGTATTTTTAATTCTTTAATTTTGCCCTCTTTTCTAAATAATTCCATTAATTCTAAATGACTAGCTTTTTCTGGTAAATTCTTGATGAGAATCGTATCTTCCACTGCTCCTGAAAGTGTTGCCTTTAATTCTTCTTAAGTCATTTTGCCTTTATTAATTCGTTCTAACTATCTTAAGTCATTTCGTAACTTTTCTATTTTATCCTTCAACCACTTTTTACAATCATCATAAGATATTAAAACTTAATATATTCTGGTACTCTTTGCAAATTTGATTTTATCCTCATTAGCTATTACAACTGGTAAATGAGGTTCAACAAATTAATCATTATGAAAAGTACCTCCTTTTGAACCTAAATCAACTAAACAAACTTGTGATTAATTGTTCACAAATATAGCAGCATGTCTTCTAGATATAGAAGGATGAGCTAAATGAACATGATTTCGTTAATGAGATCCAAAATATAAAAATGCTGAATGTTTCATCTCTATTTTTGGTAAGTTCTCACCCTCTTAATAATAATTAATTTATATTTTACCTTTCAAAACTTTCAATTCTACTTTAGGAATCATTTTCGATTCTTATTCTATTGGAAATGTCATCAATAACCATTTGTCTTAATCTTCATAATTATTAATATCAGTTCTAATTTGTTCAAGCAATCTTCCAATTTAATTCTATCCTTTTCCATCTACCACTCCCCAATATTAATTACTAGGAGTTAAATGAGTAAATGTATGAATTAATTAATAGTTATTTGTGGCTCTTAATGAATCTCTGATATCTGCATTCCTTCTAAACTTGTCTCTTAATAATACTTCCATTATTCGTAATCTTTATTTTGTCCAATGAGGTGGATCATCTATATGTTGAGCAATCTAATATACTTCTTATACAGATTATGCCTATTCTAATCAATTATTTATATTTACACTAACAAATTTCTATCTCATCTCCTCATCCTATGTTCTAGCAGATTAATATGCAGCATATACTGAATTATAAATAAGTCCCTATTTTATATATATTCATCATTCTACTTAATAATAAACAGCACATGGATATTCATTTGCTAAAAATTCAAATTAATCTGTAAATGACTCAATTCTCTCCATTCTCTACTTTCGAAACAAAAAGTCAGCCTACTCCTCATATCTTTACAGCTCAGCCTAAAATTATGCATTCTTCTCTATCTAAGCAAAAAGAGACATCCTAATAATTATTTTATAATAATAGTTTTTCTTTATATGATATTTCTAATGTTTTTTCAATTTATTATTAATCTTTCATCTAATATTCTTTTCTTCAAAAATAATTCAAATATTTAACTTAAAAATCTCTAAAATATTATTTATCTCAAAACACTTTCAGCAAAATATAAACAAATAATTTTCACTCAAAAGACAGACTAGTTTGTATTTTAGAATCTCCATTAAACAACAAAAAGCTTTTTTGATGATAATTAAATTTAGATTAAATTTATTAGTATTTCAATTATCAAATAAGAAATGTATTTTAAGATAAATTATTATTCAAAAGTTAATAAATTTATCGATTACTAGAATAGCTTCAAAATCTTAATGATAATTTTATTAGGTTTTAGAGAAAACGATGAAAATTATTATATTTTATGATGGTTTTATTTATTTTGTAAATTATTCTAGAAATTTAATGCTATTCAAAAAAACCCTTTTTTACATTCTAATAAAATGTTTATTATAATTTTTATTTAAACTGGACCAGTCAATTTATCCACCTTCATACAGAAGGATTAAATAATAAGAAGAAGAAATGCGAAAAGGGTTGACAGAAGAAGAAATTAAAAAATTAGAAGAAAGTACATAGAAAAAAGCATTGGAAATGATAGAATTGCTAAAGGTCTAGCCTGAAATATATAAATAAGAAAATAATTTGAAATAAGAATACCCTCCATCAATTTATGAGGTAGTCAAAGAATAATAGGATTGTGAAATTTTATCCTCTTTGAATGAGTCAGATCAATAGAGTATATCTTAAATGAATAGGAAAAAACATGTAAGTAATTAGTATGGTAAGCTATGTACAAAGAATACATTTATGATAAATAAATTAAAGAGAAAAAAAAACAAGAATAATAATAACAAAATTCTTAGAATGGAAATAGACAATAAAATTAAGGGAACAAGGTGTTCATAATCTATTTTCATAATATAATTATTGAGAAGATCCAGATTTATTGATTTTTATTATCCAAATTTTATGAACTTTTAGATTATAATTATAATATTTTTAATGATCATTTTCATTACTTTTTTGATTAAAACCAAACTTTATTAAATCTAAAGTATGGTTCCACTTCAACTTTGTTTTCTTCTAAAAAAATACTTCCCCACAAATATTGTCCAAAAAACATTTATGCTATTTATTTTAACTTGACACAACTTTTCAATGAACTTTCTAATGTTTATTTACACGCTTTCTCAGGTTTAGTAGCTAAGAACTTCTTTATTTCAGGATTCTGATTTATAATCGTTTATGAAAAATGGATACCTAAATTTTTTATAAATATATACTAATAAAATGTTTTAGGGCTCTTGTAAAATTTTTAGGAATGTTTTTACTCTCTCCAGGAAACATACATATTTGATTGTTTTGTTTGTCTTGTTTTATCTCTTGATTTATTTGAATAGGCTTCTTGGGTTATTTTTTATCTTTTTGGATTAATTTTACAATTTTAGGTACAATATATTTCTTAGAATTATCTTAAATTATTTAAGTGCTGGGATTTTGATCCTCAATATTTGAATCTTCTTCGGCTTCATAATAGTTATTTTAATAATCAGGGTTAATTTAATAATCAGGGTAAGAGTATGAATCAATATTCAAAAAGTTTTTGGGTACTTAATAAGCCAAACTCTCAAGTTAATCTTCATCAAAGTTAATATCACCTAAGCTATCTTAATTCCATTTTTTCATTTTTTTTTATATTTACTCTTATCAAATTCATAATACTTTTATATAACAAAAATGCCCAATAAAATTATATCTTATTTTTTAATTATAGTATTAATTTATTCAATTATACATAATTTATAAATAAATGGAAAATTATTTATTCGCATTTTCTTGAGTTTAACTAAGATACATAAATAAACTTAATTGGATTGAAATTTTATTCAATAAAATGGATTCAGTTTAAATTTTTGAAAAATTAATATTATTATTTGACATAATTATCCTACAATAAGATTAGTTAAAATTCAACCTCAATTTACTTAAATAAATACTTATACATTAAATAATCTATTTCTAATGTATTTTAACTTTTTAACATAAAAAAAAAAAATCTGATTAAAAATTATAATTCAAAAATTGATAAATTTAATGTTCATTATTAGAAACAATATTTAGATCTTTCATATTATAATAGGTAATCCTTAATCCAAAATAATAGAAATATAACTATCATATAATAATTATTTATCATACTAGCAGAAAAAAAGATTTCAGGATCTGTCAAGAAGTTAAGGATGAAAAGCATGATACAATCTAGAATAAAGATTTAAAAGCTTGCCATAAATTTAGCAAGAAAATTCGTTAATATAAAATTCAATTAGCGATGAAATTGGATTCCTATCTCTGATTCCTATAGAAGTTATTTAATTGTTATAAAAATAACTAATATTTAAATATTAATAATTTTAGTTAAAATAGAAGTTGAAATGAAAAAAAAAAATCAATTTTATGTTCTAACAAATAATTACAATTTGATAATAAAATTAGAATAGATTAATAATTAATTATTTTTAATGTTATTAAATTGATAATCATTCCAAAATCATCATTTTATCAATTATATTATCAATTGGAAGTTCTCTATTGTGCATATTAAGGATTTTAGCTTTAAATTATTCACTACCATCTATTGTTTTTATGTTTGGATATTGTCTAATATATTTTAAATCTAATTGTTTTTATTAATCATGATTAATAGAAAATTTAACACTTTATTTTATTTATTTGTTTACTTATTGTTATTCAATTTGTTGAGGTTATTTTTTTTAAGGTTCAACCTTCTAACTTTGAGTCTCTTTAAAATGTTTGAGTAATTATTCAATTTTTTTCAATTCTTCATTCAAATGAGTATTTTCTTCTGTTTTTTCTCTATTTTATCTTTGATATCTCAAGATTTTGCTAGTTTCTTCTTATTTTAGTTATTTTTTTTCAGTTTCCCCTTCTCCAGGATCTTGGATATCTGCAATAAATTCTTCTCCTTGTTCAATAATTGATTTGTTGGTGGAAATAAGATTTTTGATAAAATTTTAGTAAACTGGTAAATCTCTAAAATGAATATTAGATTTGGGATTTTGGGTCCATTTAGTGAGATTGTAGTTAATTCTTTCTTTAATTTGATCATCTGTTAATTTGGTAGTAGATTTACAAATATCTCTAGTTAAAAATAAATGTATGGCATTTACCTTTCTTTTTTTTATAAAAATTCTTTAGTGGGTATTTGAATTCCATTTTCTTCACATCTTTTTTACCATACAACAAATTCTTGCTTTTGAATTTATTGATTGGAAATAAGTGTAATATGTCTTAATTTAGCTTCCTTAACTTCTCCAAATTATAATTTAAGTAATTTGTATGTTGAAGTTTATTCCAACTGATAAGATTTTTCTCCTTCAACAACAGCTAAAACCTAAGCTATGGCATAACTTTATTCTTTTCTTCTGATGAGATTGGGCTCATTAATTTTAACAAATGATCCTTCAATTACATTATCACAAAAATGCCTCATCAAAAGATAATAAATTTGATCTCTTTTAAGTTATGCATTTTGGATTAATTTAAAATAGTTATCTAAGAGTTCATTATTTGGTTCTGGGATGATTGGTTTTTCTTCTACTTTTTAATCAAATTGAGGCTCTTCTTTTTAAAATTCATTTTCTGATTGTAAGGAGTCAGATGATTCTGATTCACTTGATATTTTTTCTAGATTAACTTTTGAAACTTAAGAATTTTAATTCTAGGAATTGGATTAAAGAATTGATCTTTTATATTCCTCTTCCTCTTTTTATTTTCTAATTTCAGCCCAAGCCTTTTCTTTTTCTAATTAAGTTTTGGCTTTAAGAAACATAGTTTATTAAGCTTAGGTCATATCATTGAAATTATAAGGAAGATTTTACTATTTAGACATATTTAATAATAATCATTTTTTATTAGGTTTATTTAACTTCTTAGAATTTTTATCTTTAGCTTAAGCTCCATATTTCTATTTTAATTTAGCAGTGACTTCTTAATCAATATCATCTTCAATTTCACCATCACTAACATCATCATCTTCTTTATCTTAAATTCTAACTCTTATATTTCTACTAACATTTTCTGGTTTAATATCTAAAATAATAATAATATAATAATTAAACTATTATCTCTTAAATTAAGATTAATAAATTGATCAATATGTTCTTTATTAAAATCTTTCCAAGTTTATTTAAAATCTTAAGCACGATATGATGCATCATTTTTGATTAATTATAAAATTAATTTCATTTTCTCAACAACTTAAGCTAATCCTTCAACTAAAGTATCATCAGAAATAACAATGTTTGGTTTTCCTTCTAATTTAAAGAATTCTAATTTTTCATATAAATGTTCTATTCCAGCCTTTACATTAACTAAGATCTTTTGTACTCTTTCATATTTCAATTTAGTTCTTTCACATTTGTTAATAGCATTATTAACATTATTTTCAATCTATAATAAAATATTAAAATAACTTCATCAATTTATTTTCTTGTTAATGCTTCTCCACCTTCATATTTTAAATCATTAAGATGATCTCTTAATTTCTATCTTTCTGTAATTAATTATTCTATTTTATCTTAATACTCTCCCTTAAGATCACTTAAAGATTTGCTTGTTTCATCTTGACTAGTAAATTTTTAAATAATATCATTAACATCTCTAAATCCAGTAACTTCTTTTAATTTATGAAATGCTTCTTCATAATCTGCTAATTTTTATTTTTAAATATTAGTATCAACATTTGGATTAGATGATTCTTAAATAGGAATATTTGATGCATTATATTCAACTTAAGTTTAACCATTATCTTTTTCTCTTTTTTCTAATTTCTATATTACTTTTTCTCTTTCTTCAATAGCCTTTCTTTTTGCATCTAAATATGTTTTTCTTAATTCTCTAACAGCTGCTTTTTTATGTTCATATTTTTTTAATTCTGCTTATGCTAATTCTTTTGCATGAGTAGCATCATGTGCTAATAATAATAATTCTTCATAATCATGTTCTTTTCCTTTTAATGATCTTTCTATAGCTGCCAATTAATTATCATATCCAACTCTTTCTTCTTTTAATCTCTTTACTATCTATTCATACGTCTTTCTTATAGATTATGCTTCATTATATTTTATCATAACTTTATCTAAATTATTTTCTAATATTCGAATTTATCTCATTAATGGTGATTCTTCTGGTACTCCAAATTTAGTATCACTTACTTCATTCAATTTATCTTATAATTAAATTAATCTTTCTTTCTTTGCTTTTGTTAAGTGTTTTGCATCATCTAATTTACGTCTCCAATAATTCTCATCTTTTATGTCTCCAGACCAAGATATGAATGCTCCTTATGTTTTTGCTAATGAAGCACTTGCACCCTACTATTTGCTAACTCACATACTCTTTTATTTGCAATTAATTCATCTTACAGTTTCTTTAAATCACGATTCTCCCTTTTTAATTATTCAATTATTTCATTGTTCTTTCTCTTTGTCTCTTCTGCATTATTATAAAAATTCTTTCTATCTGCATCCAAAAGTCCACTCTTCTTTATTTAATGTTCTAATTCCTCTTCTATTGAACGTATATTTTATTAACTTTTTGCTGTTTGAACTCTAGACATTTTTAATATTTAATTTATATATATATAAACATATTTTTTTAATCATGGGATCTCTATATTCCATATTCACTTCTTAACCCCCATTATTTATTATGTTTGGCTTATCTTAATCAGGAAAAAGAACTTTATTATAATCTATCTCTCTCAAATTCAAACATGTTCTAACTTATTCAGGAGATATCTTAACTACAATTAAATATTCTAAATTTAATATTCTCTGCTTTCATTAACCTATCAATAATTCAATCCACAATATTTTAAACTCAGCCTTTCCTAAAATAGATGCCTTTATTTTTGTTGTAGATTCATCAAATCTTAATGATTTATAAAATGCTTAATCACACTTTCAATCTTAATTAACTTTATTAATTGGAAAACCCTTACTTATAATTATAAGTAAATATAATTTAGCGTAAATTTCCATTTAGGATATCGTTATCTATTTTCAACTTATCAATTTGAAATAACCATGGTTTGTTAGAACTGTAGGAATTGATATATCAGATTTAGAACCTGGTCTACAATGGCTCTATGATTAAGTTTATAATAAAATTATAAAATGAAATTTAAATATACTTTTTATTCCTATGAATTATTATTTTAAATTATATAATTTCCTTGTAGGATTGTGAAGGAAATTAAGGACATTTTTAAATTCAATTAATTTCATAAAATTAATTTAAATGGGAAATCTCTTAGGAAGTGATAACAATATATAAAAACCTAAGCTAATAATGACAGGATTAGATAATGCAGGAAAAACTACTATTTTATATTAATAAAAGCCAGATAAAATAGAAAATTTAATTCCAAGAATTGGATTTTTAGTGGAATAATTTAAATCAAAACAATTTGAAATATTTGCTTGGGATGTTGGTAGAGCTGATAGATGCGTATATATTCATATACCAAAAGATTCCAATTATGATGGATTAATTTATGTTGATTATGCCGATAAAGAGAGGATGGAATATGCTATATGTGAGTTATAAAAACTATTAATTATTGATGAGATAAAAGATTTACCTCTTTTATTGTTAATAAATAAGAAAGATCCTTGTTAAGTGAACATTTAGGAGATTGCTTTATAATTTAGCCTTGAAAAACTATGCAAAAATTGGCATATTTAACCTTGTTCTGCATTGACAGGGGATGGAGTTAAGGATGGGTTAAAATGGATGTAAAAATAGATTAAATGAAATGAAATATAATTTAAGTTTAAAGTAATATAAAGACAAGGAATCTTAATAATGTAATTAAGTTGTTGAAAATGTGAATAATATATTATAAACAGAATAAATGTTGTATTTTAAAAAATGAAATTTGTTTAGTTTTTTGTTTTTTTTCTTGTTTATTGATAATAATGATAATTTGAGTGGGGTAAAGTAAAAATTTGAATGAAATAAAAACGTCGAAATAAAAATGTTTATCAGTTGAAAGCTCAATAAAATTTATTTAAAATTTGAATAATGAGCCGCGGCAATGAGTTAGACGACTTACTATTTAAGAGAAGAGATCAAAATTCAAAATAAGGTGAAGAGTTGAAATAGATTATAGAGAATATTCCTTATCCTCATGCAGATATAACAATAACTTCTTATAGTGAATTTTCAGATAACACACCATAGAAATATCTACATAAATTAGTACATACAGAAAATACTGAAATTCAACCTCAAAAAGTTAGAAGACATAGAACTTAAGTAGATGCTTATGCAACTGATAGTGAAGTTGAACAAAAAGAATAGAAATAATAAAAATTAGATTAAAAAAGAAAGCCACTTTAATAGTAATCAATAAACTAATAAGAAATTAAGCCTCCTTTAATACCTTAATAATAATAATAATAATAATTATAAGATTTTTACGCATCAGGTGGATCTTATTTAGAATCAATGACTCCATAAAGAATGAATAAAATAGTAGATTGGTCAAAATAACATGTAACACCAGGTGATGCTAAAAATATATTTCCTTAAGTTATAGCTCCAAGTATTGAATTTTCTAATGAGAATTCTTTATCTCTTTAATTTAAAAATGTTGATCCTGAACCTAAAAAACCATAAATACTATCTCATTAAAATTAAAATACTTAAAATTCTCGTATTGAAAATAGAGTTTGGGAAAAATAAAAAAGATATATGGAAAGTGAAATTTAAGGAATGAAAAAACAATAAAGAAAATTAGAAAATGAGAATTTAGTTCTAGCATAAAAACTTGAAGAACAAGAAGAAATGATGAAATTGTTATAAGAAAAACATAAAGATTATTCATGTTTAGAAATATTACGTGGGAAATATTTAGAAGTTACAAAATAGTAAATGAAATAACTTAAGTAATAATTGGATTTGAAAGATTAGAAATTAAAAGATTTAAATGAATAAGCAAAAGGAATGTTAGAAAATGAGAAAAGAATGTAAGAAGCTATTGAATTAGAATTGAGAGAACTTCATTCTTAATTGGATATGAAAGATTAAATGGTTAGAGCACTTAAGAATTCATAAAATAATGAAGATAATGAAAGATAAAAAGCATTATAAGAATATGAGAAAACTATGAGTGATGGTAATAAATTCATAACAAAACTAAAAAATTAAATTGAAACTTAAATGAAAGCTTTAGAAGAGAAAGAGTCTATTATCACATCTTAAGATGCTTAAATTTAGAATTTATAAGTAAGATTACTTAAAGAAGCAGAATACAGAAAGTAAGATGAAAAAGTTATAAATGAATTTAAATCTAAAGAAGCATTATTATTTTAATAAGTAACTGGAAATGCTATTCCAGAGGTACATAATAGAGCTATTGAAGAACTTTAAAGTGAATGTATTAACTAAAAGATTTTAATTTAATAGCTTTAAAGTTAATTAACATAATAGATGTAAATTCATTAATTATAACATCTGAATTCTAATTCTTATAAAGAATGTGAATAATGCAAATTATGCAAAGATGAACTTGCTAATATCATTTAAGAATGTTCTTTAGAAGAAGAAGCAAAAACTATTGATGCTACTTAGAGTATTGCTCATATTGCTAGAGAGGTTGTTACTCTTTTATTAACTAAATAAAGAGAACAAATTGATCACGCTTTTATATAATATGAAGAATAAATTAAAGAGTAAGCCTAATAAATTGATTATTTTAAAGAATAAAATGATGAAGTTATGTAGGAGAATTAAAAAATTTCTGATTAAATTTAATTAGTTTTAGAAAAAAAAGAAGAATAGGAATAATAAATATTTGAAGAGTATGAAAAACTTAGATTAATTAATTAAAATCTTTTATCTGAAAATAAAACTCTTAAACTAGAATTAGAATAACTTAAATAATAAATTAAAAATGAAACTTAAGCTCATTCTAATGAAATCTAGTCATTAAAACATGAAGTTTAAATTAATAAATAATCTCTCCTTTAAGCTAAATAAAATGAATCTAAGTTAGTCGTTCAATAAAATCAATTGAAAAGTGAAGAAAAAATGTTGATTTCATAAGAAATGGAAAATATCAAAACTGTTTTCTAAAATTAAATTTAAGAATTATATAATAAATTACATATATAAGATGAATAAATTTAAGAATTAACAAAAGAATTATACTCTAAAAAAAAATAGATTGATGAAATGTAATAATAATAATCATCATCTATTAAGAAGTAAAGAAAAGAAAAAGAATAAAAAGAAAGTAAGGAATAGACTTAACTTAAGACTTATGCTTAATAATTAAATGAATTAAATGATGAGAAAAGTAAATTATTATAAAAAATCTAATAATTAGAATAATAATAAAGTTATCAAACTAAAAGATTAGATGAAGAAAAACATGATAAATTAGAAAAATTAAATTAATAGATTAAAGAAAAGGATAAAAAGAATATAGATCTTTATAATTAAAATAGAACTCTGTAATCTTTATAAAAGGAATTAGATGATTAAATTTCATCAATGAAGGATGAGATAGAAAAATAAAAAAAATAAATCTAATTGAAAAATTCTGAAATTAAATAATTAATAGAATAAAATAAATAATTATCTGATAAGAATTAAGAAATTAACAATAGATTGAGTTTACTTTAACAATAAATGAATCAATTTGAAAACGAGATTAAACATTATGAATAAAGTCCTTAAATACCTGAGAAATTAAGATCTTAGGCTTCTGTGAGAAGTTTTGATAAAACTCCTAATGCTGTAATAGAATTAGTTGAAGGATTCAATCAATATTAATAAGAATTTTATCATTTAAAAAAAATGTTTACTGAAAAGTTAAAAGCATAAGAATAAGTATTTTATTTATTTTTATATATTTGTAGAATTTGACATCCTTACAATTAACAAATCAATAAATTACACAATAAAATCTTAAATTGATTTAAGAAAATAATACATTAAAAGATGAAATATCCTAAGCTAGTCATGGAAAAAACTATGAAGAAAGAGGATCAGCTTAAACTGGGGATTCTCTTAATATTCGTTCCTTTTTGGATTAAGATCATAAAAAGACTCTACCTTGTAAATCTCCTCAATAAAATTTTTCAATAGTAGAATTAGTTTAACCAGAAATAATGTCTATTGAGGATACAATTATGATTTTCAAGGAGATTTTAAGAAGATCAGTTAAATCAGTAGAAATGATTAAAATGATATGTCCTTTACCTGAAATTAAGGAATTATTGATGATCATTATTTAGGTAGAAGAAAAAATGCAGTAACAAAATTAAGTAACTGCAAATAAAAAATCAAAAATCATAAATTCAATACTTGGAGCATCAAACATAAAAATGATAGATTAATCAAGAAAAAAGAGTGCTTGTGGAGGAATGAGGGTAAAACAAAGTCATAGAAGTGAAACAGGAGTAATTGAATTTTATGAATGATTTATAAATATCTTTAATAGAATTTTCAAATGATTCATCACTTTCCTATAATACAAACGTTGTTTTATAATGTTTGACGACAACTGTCATTTGGTATTTAAATTAAATAACCTTTGTCTTTATCAAAGTTATCAACATATGCTAAAAAAGCCAAAGGGGCTTACAAAATTAATTTAGAATTTAATTCAGTATTATTTTCTTCAAGCTATGTTTTCTTAAGATGAAGAACTGCAATTGTCAGTTTAACTATATTAGTAGATTTAGTTTTTTCGAACATTATTTATTTGTCTTCTCTTACTTACATTTAATATAATTCTAATTAATTTTCAGGAATTGATTGACTACTTTAGAAAGAAGTATAATTTAATTATTCTAATTCTTTTAGATTATAGGAATCAACAACTCCTTTAAGTTTTTCCATTTTATATACAATAAGATCTTAAATTTTATCAAGATCTCTATAAATGTCTGGTTTATCAATAACTATAACCATGTTGATTTTAAATTTATCAATTAAAAACTTAATTTATTCGATTATTTAATTATGTAAACCTAAAAAATTTGGACAATTAACGAAGATTCCACTTGCATATATCTCTTTTTCATCTTTATCTTCTTATGATTTCATATAAATTAATTCACATAATTTCTCTATTAAAATAAATGCGAATTATACAATCTTTAACTTTTCCTAATTAATTTAACATTGATAATTTCAATTCCTTAGCTCTTTCAAGGTCTGCCTACAATTTTCTATCTACTTAAACACTTAATTCTTCTATTAATCTATCAAATAGCATTCTTTTTGAAATATCTCTAACTACATCTTTATCTTTTCATTCTTAAATATTCATGTACATTAATATCCAAAATAATAAGTAACTCTGTTTTTCAACATTTACTCTTTAACACAGGTTTAGACTTCAGCTCTAATTGAATGAGGATATTCACTTTATTGATTATCTGGATCAATGTCTACATAAATTGGTTTCCAACCATAGACTAAACTATAATTTATAAGAGTCTTGCATAGCGTGTCTAAAATATAAATTTATTTATACTTTTGCCACAAGAATGACTTCCTAAAACTAATAATCTTGGACCTATTTTATCAGTTAACTTCAAAGACATTTGCCTTTATGCTTTAATTAATTTACAATTGTTACATTCCAAAACATGGTTGATTTTTAGAAAATCATGCATCATTTTGTGGTAATTCAACTCTTCTTCATTAAAGATATATCCAGGCTAATCTTCCTTAGTTTTATATTTTATCTTTAATTTTGATGGAACCCAACAAAATAAGGAAAAAGGTTTATGTGGAGGAAATTCATATAGTTTTTTCTAATTTATTAAATATTCAATTCTACCATTAATAATTCCTAGCCAAATATTTCAACAGCACCTTCTAAAAGGGTAACTTATACAATATCTGTAGGATCTTATATTCGATATGCTTCTTCCTCCTTTAATTCAACTATTTCCATAAAAATAAATATTAATAAAATAATATAAATTATGTAATTTATTCGATTATATAATATTTTTAAAATAATAAATAATAAAGTAAGATTTCATCTATAAATAGGATATAATACTAAAGGTTTAATAGTTCAAACATAGCAATTTATATATCGAAAAATAAACATAAGAATAAGTTTGAATCATATCAATTCTTTATGATTTAGAAAAATATAAATTTGAAAAGTTTATAGATTTAAGTTTTTATATGGAGCTCGTAGGATTTATAAGGTAACAACAGCCAAGAATCTTAAAGTAAAGTGATATTATTATAAAATGTATTAATTTGAAGTACTGATTAATCGATTGTTGGTATTATTAGTTGAAAGATGGATTTTATTAATTTTGGATTAAGGATAGAGATTGAAATAAAATATATAGAGTATATTTATAATTAGAAGAAAGTAATATATAGAAAAATGAAATAATTATTTATAAATAGTTATTGTAAATATAAAGTTAAGATTAGTATGAATTTTATATTAATTTAAATATATATATTTATTGAAGAATGGAGCAAAAGCATATGATGGTATAATATAGTGAATATTATTAAAGAGATATTATGTAGAAGAGTAATAAGCATTACATAGAGCAGCTGCAGTTTATGGTTCTGGGTTGGCTATGCAATTAAATTTGGAAAGAAATATATTAGGAGCTCCAGGATAATCATCATATATTCATTTAGAAATAGCTATGAATAAATTGAATGATATTGATGAATTAGATTTTATGGGAAATAAGAAATATGAATAAGAGTATGTGAAAGGCTTTAAATAAATATGAAGTTTAATAATATTACAAAAACATTGAAATTTTAAAGTTATTATCATAATAATCTCAACGATTTTCTAAGTTATGTAATATCAGTGTTTATATGTTCTTCAAAATAAACATTCATAATAAATTCGCTTTTGTTGGCTCTTTTCAATATATCAGGTAATGTTTCTATAAGTTTTTATTTTTCTTAACAATTTAATTTGAATGATCCAACAAATGCACTTAAGGTTGCTGAAGGTAATCCAAGTTAAGCCATTTCAAACCATTTAACAACAATTTCATCATAGACACTTACATCATACATAAGTAAAACATGAATAAAATCATGAATCTTAATTTAAAATAAGAATTTTACTTCTTTATATCTTTGATAAACATATGCTAATTCTAAATCTGGTATATATTTAACAATCGGTCTTTCTCCACTCGAGAAATCTCTTTCCTTCATAAATTTTCCATATTAATAACTAGAATTGAGTAATAATCAATAAATACCCAAATGTATTTTGGTCTAATTTCAACAATTCTTCTATTTTGAATGTTTCAGGAGTAACCCTAGGTTTATCTTTAAGTATTCTTTAACCAATAGGATTTTAGAGCATTCTTTTGTGAATATCTTCAACGCAATAATAACCTGATAATTCTCCCAATTAAGATAGATGGTTACCACTTTAAAGATTATGATTATTATAATTTACTTTAAGGGATATTTATATGCATTTATAGCACATTGAAATAGAGTAGATAATCTCTCAAAATTACTTTTTAAAGGAGTATGATTATTAATTAAATCTCTTAACATTTTTAATTAATGTATATAAACTCTGAGAATTTATTACCAAAATTATAAGGTGATGCATTTGGTATCGATATTGAATTTAGCAATTAAAGAATCTGTCTTATACAAATATCTGATGGAAAAGATATATATTTGTTTGATCCTATAGTTTTAGATTTAAGGTAATATATGATTGATTTTTTTAAAAATGATGCAATTAAGATATTTTATAGTGGTGCTTAAGATTTGAAATGGTTAAAAAATGAATATTAAATAGTGGTTAATAACTATTGTGATTTAAAAATTTTAGCTTAAAAAGAATCAGATTAAAGTTTAATAGCATTATGGAAAAAGTATTGTGGAGTATAATTTGAGAGAGAAGACAAAAAAAGATTATAAAGAAGTGATTGGTTTATAAGACCCTTAACTGAAGAATAATTATATTATGCTGCTTTGGATTGCAAATATTTAATTGCATTAAGAGAAATCTTATTATCGCAATATACAGAAGATGAAAAGAATTTGATTCATTTTTCGACTGATCTTAAAGAGCCAAAACTATTAAGATATTTAAAAAAATAACTTGTTGATAATGAAGATGTTCTTTTACCATAAAAGATTTATAGACATATTAAATTTGAAGATCCATTTTAAACTGACGATTAGAAAATTATAGGGCTTATTGAATAATTAACTAAGAAACATCATGAAGATTATAAAGAATAGAAGCTTAAAAGATTTTTATAATTTTAAGAAAAATTTACGACTCATAAACCAGTTTATAGTAATTGTCGTATATTTAGTTTGAGTGGTTAATAATTATGTTTTTGTGATTAAAAAAAAATTTAATGGTATGTAAAAAATGGTTTAGGAGAATATATAGATGAAAAGAGTGTAAAATTGAATTTTGATCCAGTTTGTGAATTTGATGAAAAAGAAATGAAATTTTATAATGAAGAGAGGTCGAATAGATGTGTTATATGTGGTGCTTCTTCAAATATATTAAAATACTAAATTATTCCTTATATGTATAAACATTACTTACCTAATAATTACAAATCTCATAGAGCTCATGATGTTGTTATATTATGTGCTCGTTGTCATGAAAAAGCTTCAGCTCTCCAAGATAAAAAAAGAGCTGAAGTTGCTGTTATATATGGAGTACCTTTATAATATTATGGAGAAGAAAAATAAGTTGTAGATAAATTGACCTATCTTCTTAAAAAATATGAAAGTCTTACTAAAGCAGGAAAACCTTTCGATATGAATTAATATGAATAAATTAGAAATTAATTTAAAGACTTAGTTTAATTACCTATAGAATTTAACAAATAAGAATTAACTAAAATTAATGAAAATTTAAAAAAAGAATTAAAGAATTCACATGGAGAAGCTGTTGTTAAGAAATTGGATACAGAAGAAAAAATTGAAGAATTTATCATGATATTCAGAAAACATTTCTTATCATCTATGGACCCATAATTTTTACCTAAAGAATGGGCTATTGATCATAGATTTAAAAGAAATTTCGGAGAAAAATCAGTATATTTCTAAAAATAAGAATCTAATGAATAACAATAAGAATTTTAATCATAAGAATAGCAGCTTTAATAATAATGATAAATAATATTAGAATTATTATTCTTAAAAATATTATATATATGAATTATCCATTTTCTTGATTTATATTTTATTAATTTAATAAAGTTTAATGAAATTTCATAATATGATTCAAACTCCAAAGAGTGAATAATAATAAATTATATTACCTCATGTAAGAGTTCGATCGAATACATTGAATTAGAAAAAATCAAAAATCAATTATTAGAAGTAGATCTCCTTATATAATGAATCATAAAACAACAGTGGCCATCAATTAAATTCATCTAGAATAAATAACATTTTTCAAATGGAAATTATGGCTCATAAATTCTAATAATTAAAAGACTCATTGTCTCATTCTACTTAAGAAGATATTAAATAATTTAATTAAACAAAGCGAAAAAAATAAAACATAAAAGAAAACACTTAATGTAATGAATCAATTTCTAGAATAAATGAGTATTCAATTTTCAAAAAAAAAATAGATGAGAACATTAAGAAAGAACTTAAATAAATTTAAGAATCTCGCTAAAAATTTATGAGATGTGTGATGGATACTCGTTAAAGAAATCGATCTTTATAAGTATATGGTGATGATTTATCTCCAGTTATCAATAAAGATAAAGAAATTTTTTAAAATTAAAAAAATGAAAAAGGTTATAATTATCTCATTGATAGAATAGTAGGACTTGATAGATACTATTAAAAAATAATATACTCAAAGATCCCCTATGGGTAATGCTTATTGTGGTATTAAAGCCTTAACTAAGAAATCTTAATAATAGGTTATTAAAAGAATGAATTGATTATATTTCCTTTTATTTATTATATTGTATTATTTTTGATTTCGATCAATTTAAATAAAAGAAAATAAAATAAATTAGTATTATGAATAAGTCATAATTCAATTAAATTATTATTTTCTTAGATTTATAATTAATAATACTTTTAGAAAAATTTTAGATAATAACTACCGAATTAAATCAATTTAATAGAATGTATCCTTTTAAATTTCTTCTTATTGAATCTTTTAAATGAATAAGATCATAATTAATCAAAATAAATTCTTACATAATCATAATTCTATAAAATTTTCCTTAATTTTTTCAGCGTTTGACTTGAGACTATATGATAACATTGTTTGATTTCTTTTAGGAATTTTATTTTAATTAGACAGATATTCTGTAATATAATTTAATTCAAGGCTTTTATTCTTTACTTAAAATTTTTATTATAAGGAACTTGGATCACTTATTTTTGTTATAAGTTTTAAAATATTTTTATTCGTTAAATTGATTCTCTTATTATTAATACTATTTTCTCTTGAGTGTCTAGCAGAACTTAACATAGATAAACATGTAGATTTATCAAATGATAAAAGATTTGCTAAAGAATTTTTGTTGAGTGAGTATTTATTTTTGATGAGTTAATATTTTAACTCTTTTTTAAGTTTTGGTGTTTCCTCAGTTTTCACATTATATCTATTTTATGAGTAATCTTCAGTAATTTCATTAATATTTTCAGTCAAATTAATCTGCGATTCTTCATCTATTTAAGTAAGTTGTCTGGGTTCCAATAATGTTGATTCTTCAATCATTATTTATTTGTTATAATAATTTTAGAGGTCATCTATTATAATAGAAATTATGGCTTAAAGATTAGTCTTAAATATTTAAGAATTTGACTTGTAATGTTCAGCTAATTTGAATTCTTTGAAAGGAATTTTCTTTTACTTTGCCAATTTTAACAATTCCTATTTATATCTGTTATGTACTTAAATTGTAAATTTTTGTTCTTCATCAAAAATATCTTTAATAAGTTAATAGATCTTATTTAAGAAGGTATTAGTTAGACGCTTAAAAATGTTCTCAATTTCTAAATATTTTTATGTTTCTTAATGAAGCTTGAATAGATCAATTTCTTGCATTTATAAATATTTATTCGTTAAATTTAGATTTTATATGAAATAATCATACGATTTAAGGCAGTATTGTAGTTTCGTTAATTTATCTAGAGTTTTTTATGTGAGGGATTGGTGACATATTTTATAATAAAACAGGCATATAAATTTTTTTTCTAATTTTTTCTTGTAAAATACTATTTACAGTAAGTTTGTTTTATTTACTACGTGGTAATGATCCTTCTGATAGTATTTTATTTAATGAATTATGATTCTACATAAGATTCTCTAAATCAAGTTTATTGAAATTATTATTAATTTGAATCTTCTGTTGTAAGTCTAGATAAATTTTTATATATTTTTACTGCTTTTTTCATATTATGAGAGTCTGGTTGGATTAGAATGCATAGAATCATTTCCTCCTAGAGTAGCTAATCGTTTACGAGAAGAGGAATCTTATTCATTTTAAGTCTATTGATCATGTTTATATTTATATGTAGGTTTTGGAAAGATATTTTAATAGCTTTTATTTTTTGGAAATAAGATTGTTTTTATCAATTATGCCGAATTTGGATTAGTATTAAATTAAAATTTTTAGAAACATGGTAACTCAAGTAATTATTAAGCATTTGGTCTTAAAGATGTTGAAATTTGCAACATCATTCTAATTAAATTTTATAAATCATATGAATAAGATGTTGGCAGTTTTTAATAATATCCTAAATTATATATATAAATAAATACCTTTAATAACTTTTTTATAAAGACTATCCATGTCTTCAGCTTGAAAAGGTAATTTGAGTGCTGCCATTTCATATAATACACAGCCTAAAGACCATATATCTGATTTGCAATCATAAGGATGATCTTTCCATACTTCTGGACTTGCATAATATGGTGTACCAGTTTATGTGTAAAGTAAACCTTACTTTGCTACCTTTGACACATTTAAGTCTCCCAATTTTACTTCATTATTTATCAAAAAAATGTTTGCACTTTTTATATCTCGATGCATAACTTTCATTTCATGTAGTATATTAAGCGCACTTAAAATCTAAAAAGCGTATCTTAAGATTTCATTTTCTTAAAAGAAACTACCTGCTTTTATGCATTTCTATATTCTCTAATATAAATCACCATCGCTGGCAAGTTCCATTACAATACTATAATATTATACATTAATTTTACCATAATGAATTACTGACTTAATCAATAAAAGCTTCTTTATACATAATAATGTTTTAATGTTATATTGAAGCTAGAATCCTGACTTCATTTAAAGCATTTTACTTTTCTTTTTCAGATAAGTTAGTTAAATTTACTTTTTTTAAAGCATATTCAAGATTGTCTTCTAATCTCCTTACTTTATATACATTAGAAAAAGATCCATCACCTTTGATATCTTAATAAAAATACCTAATTTTGATAATATTTTAAAATTCTTTAATGACATGAGATGTTTATTCTCTAAATTGAATAAATGTATTTGATTATTTTTATAAGTAAATTTTTGTTCTTATTTAATTAATTTATCAATTGTATTTAAATTTGCAAAAATTAATAAAGAATATGAAATAGAAAATTAACAAAAAAAAAATCAGATAAATATTATCTAATAGTTTATTTGTTTATAAATTGGAATAACATTAATAAATTTTCATTCAACCAGAATGTTTTTCATTTTTTTTCTAGTTATTATTATTATTATTTTATGTTTTGTTTGCTCCTCCTTGATAAAATCCAGGTTGACCACCTTATAGAGCAGCCCTTTATTAATCATTTAGATGAACAGTTTAAACACCTGCACCATGAATATTTGGATTTAGACTTTGAAAGGATTTCATAACAAATGTCAATACAGTTCTTNCCTTTAATAACTTTTTTATAAAGACTATCCATGTCTTCAGCTTGAAAAGGTAATTTGAGTGCTGCCATTTCATATAATACACAGCCTAAAGACCATATATCTGATTTGCAATCATAAGGATGATCTTTCCATACTTCTGGACTTGCATAATATGGTGTACCAGTTTATGTGTAAAGTAAACCTTACTTTGCTACCTTTGACACATTTAAGTCTCCCAATTTTACTTCATTATTTATCAAAAAAATGTTTGCACTTTTTATATCTCGATGCATAACTTTCATTTCATGTAGTATATTAAGCGCACTTAAAATCTAAAAAGCGTATCTTAAGATTTCATTTTCTTAAAAGAAACTACCTGCTTTTATGCATTTCTATATTCTCTAATATAAATCACCATCGCTGGCAAGTTCCATTACAATACTATAATATTATACATTAATTTTACCATAATGAATTACTGACTTAATCAATAAAAGCTTCTTTATACATAATAATGTTTTAATGTTATATTGAAGCTAGAATCCTGACTTCATTTAAAGCATTTTACTTTTCTTTTTCAGATAAGTTAGTTAAATTTACTTTTTTTAAAGCATATTCAAGATTGTCTTCTAATCTCCTTACTTTATATACATTAGAAAAAGATCCATCACCTTTGATATCTTAATAAAAATACCTAATTTTGATAATATTTTAAAATTCTTTAATGACATGAGATGTTTATTCTCTAAATTGAATAAATGTATTTGATTATTTTTATAAGTAAATTTTTGTTCTTATTTAATTAATTTATCAATTGTATTTAAATTTGCAAAAATTAATAAAGAATATGAAATAGAAAATTAACAAAAAAAAAATCAGATAAATATTATCTAATAGTTTATTTGTTTATAAATTGGAATAACATTAATAAATTTTCATTCAACCAGAATGTTTTTCATTTTTTTTCTAGTTATTATTATTATTATTTTATGTTTTGTTTGCTCCTCCTTGATAAAATCCAGGTTGACCACCTTATAGAGCAGCCCTTTATTAATCATTTAGATGAACAGTTTAAACACCTGCACCATGAATATTTGGATTTAGACTTTGAAAGGATTTCATAACAAATGTCAATACAGTTCTTCCAACCTAAAAATAATAATAACTATTATTCACTTAAATAGCAATTTTATCCATGCATATAAGATATGGAGTTTAAAGACGAACTAAAGTACCGAATTTACTATTATTATCAACTATAACAAAATTTCCTTTTTCATATTTGATAAAAGCATGTAATCTTGAGACAGAGATATCTGATATTCTAATTTCACATTAGTGTCCTCGACCTAATTTGATTTAATCATCTGGAGTTCCTTTAATGAGATAGATTCCTCTTTAAGCCTTTTTGTCTTTCTCAGATATTTATGTATTTTCAAGAATTATATAAGGTTGATTAGGTCTTTCTAGAGCAGCTAAATCTAAAACCTTTCCTTTGAATCTAATTTATTGAGGTAACAATTCTTAACAAACTTCACATTCTAATCTAAATTAAGTATTAAATTATTGATACTTCTTCCATCGATAAGAAATAGTATTGCCTGATTCTTTTTTATATCCTCTACTTTCTAACCATTGTTTAAGACAATTAAAGTGGACATAAGCACAACTTCCATTACATTTACAAGGAGTGATAAATGGATCATCTGGGCTTTCTTCTTCATTTAAACATATTTTGCATTATTAAATTACATTTCCATCAATAGATGGTGTAATTTTAGCTTCTGATTAAAAGACATCCTTTACTGTTCTTATTTAACCCTTACTATCTCTAATCTCAATAACATGATATTCAACTCTACCTAATTTTAAAAGATCTCCTTCTTATAATGTGTAACCCTATACTATTAAATATATTCATACTTTCTAAACACCATCAGCATTTTTTAAACTACGAACAATCAAATAATTTTCATTTTCTGTTGAGTTTTAATTCGGTTGAATAAAATATTAGTCTTAATCTTAATAAATATGATATACCTCCTTAAGCTTAAATTGATGTTAAAGGTAAGTGTGCCTCATCCTTAGCCTTTCCATCTTATATAACTATTTCATTCTCTATTTTTATATTAACACTTTCAAACCTTCTCTGCTAACTTTACATGATCCTTCAACCCTATGTTTTTTAACGCTTAAAGATTTAGTCTCATAATCAAACAACCCATGAGAATCTTTTTGCCAAGTTACAGCTTTCATTTCCACACTACTAATATAATCATTATTTACTAGTTCTTATTCTTCGATATAAAAGGAAGGGTAGTTGTCATTTATTCTTGTATTATTTTAATTTAATATAAATTATTATTCACATTAAAAAACTCATTTCACCCTAAATATTAAAATCCTCTCGTCATTATCTTATTAATTTCTTTATTCTAATTTCTCATCTAAAATAAATAATTTTAAAATTCTATCCATTCCAAATTTTAATCACTTTTCTCATTATCTTTTTCTTTATTTATTTCATAAAATCCATAATAAACATTAATTAAAAACTCTACCTAAAATGTCAAATTTAAATATTATAAGTTTAAAAATATTATAAAGTAAATTCTCTTTTATTTTTTACAAAATTTAATCATAAATAAGAAATATTAATACTTCTTTTTATCTATTATTTTAATTGTTTTCAAAAATAAATCCTTTTCTCTATTGTTATAGAACTTTTATTGATTTAATCTATTTTAATGATAACAAAAAGAAATTGAGATAATAATATTAGATAAATATTACAAAATTTTGAGATAATAAATCCTTTTGAAAAAAAGGTGGAATTGATAAATCCTTATCTATTTATAAGGAGAAATTTCGATCTTGAGAAAAAAGAAAGCATTTTTCAATATTTTTTTGATAATTTGGCAAATTTAAGAAAATGAGAAATTGAAATGATAATATGAAATGAAAAGATCTTTGAAAGAGAGATTCTTCTAGAATTCAAAGCAAAAGAGAATATATAAGAGAGAAATAATTTATTGATATACTATTTAATTAGATGCTTTGATTTAATTTATATTTATGTCTTGGTTATTTAATAAAGCTTAACAGCCAGCATAACAACTCAAATTGCCAGCATAATTTGCTGAGAAAGTCTTAAATTTAGAATTAGATGTTGACTCTAATGCTGCTACAAAAGATGAGATTCAAGAACTTTTATAACTATATAGTGTAATCATTCACTCCTAATCTTTTAGTAAGCCATAGAATACTATTCCTCAATGAAATCTGAAAGATACACAGTATTTACAAATAAAATTCAAACTTTATTAATGAAGCCCTATGTTAACAAAATTTTAGGGTAAGAGGTCAAATAAGAATAAAAATAAGTCCAATAGTAGAACACTCAGAAAGAATAAATTAAGAATAATATTCAAATTATATAATAGATGGATAGCAATAAGCATGTTTAGTAGATGATTACTGCTGCAATTGATGAAAAAATCAAAATAGAAAATATGATAGCTGACGATTTTAAATTACAAGATCATAGAGTCTAATAAAGAATGCTCATGAGAATTAAGGTATTTATCAATCAAAAATTCTACTAAGGATCCATCTAAATACAATTTGGCTATCTCGAAAAGTACATCCTTAAGACATCTAAAATTAGATATTGAAACTTAGAGTTAGCAATCAACTTTACCAGATACTTAAGAATAAGGTCAAGAAAGCATTTCTGAATAAATTTTTGATAAAATTTCTGAAGTTGAAGCCTAACAATAATTTACTGAATTAATAAGGAATGATATCGAATCAACTGAACAACAATCCAAAACAGAAGAATAACCTTCAAAATTAAATATAGAATCTGATCTGATAAGTTTACCAATTAAACCATCATAAATAAAGGATCGTCATCATTATGCTTATTTTAACGATGATTCCTAACCAATCGATCAGTAAAATTGGACACCATAACTTGGTGATATGACTCATCCAAAAACTAAGAAAGTTAGAGAAATGGTTAACAAAAATCAAGTTCTAAAAAAACAAAAACTAGAACTTAATAATGTTTTACCATGCTGATATTCTATGATTGTAAAGTTTTCTATCATATATAATTATTATTCATAAAAATAAATATAAATTTTTTTTAATTTCTCAATCTATGAATAGAAATACAATTACAAACTTACTCAATAGAAATGTTGAAAGATAAATAATGATAATCTAAGCTTCAGATTCAATATAACCATCTTTTTATTAATCTAAGATTTTAGGTTGAAGGATTTTGCAAGTTTAACATGATCCGTTTACCCACTTATAATTTGCAGCAGTTTATTTAGAGCAAGTATCTCTATTCAAATGTTAAGCATTCTTAGCTTCTTAACATAGTCCATTCTCCCAAACACATAAATAATATGAGGATGATCCTTATTTTACGATTTTAGTATTTGAACAATCTTTCTCTAATCTTTTATCACCGCATGTTAAAGGTACACAATCTCCTTAATTATTTTTTTGACACTCAATTTAGTTTATATCACAAATTTTATATCCAGTTAGAGATGAGCAATCTTTTAAACTCTAAGCTTTACATTTCTCATCTTCTCCCCATAAACATTCAAGTTCATCAGATTATACTCCTCTACATGTTTATTCACTTAAATAATTTTAACATGACTACAAACCATTAATACAATCTTTATTGCTAATTGAACAATTCTTATAATATATTGGACACCTTTATTCATCATAATCTTAACAACTTGTAAATTCATTGCACATCTCAGTTGAATTCCACAAACAATATGGTTTGAACCTAGAACAATCAAATCTATTTTTAAATTGAGAACACTCAAATTTTTAAGCTTCATAAATATTTGTTTTGTTATTCCAATTACAAGTATAAGTATTTATATTTGTTAAACCTTAAACATAACATTCATAAATATAATCGCCACATTAATTATTTACCCATTTACAATTCATTAACGAATTACAATCATTTTCTAGCAATATTTCAGAACAAGCACATCTTAGATTAGTATCAATTATTACGCTATTTCCACTAGTCAAAAGTGTTAATAAGTAAAAAATCATTTATATCAATTTATTAATGGAATAAAATTCTATTTATTTGCCAATTGATCTCAATCAAAATCCATGATGAATTCTTTCTTGTTTACAATATACCATTTAAATTTGATATTCAGATAAAAACATTTCAAAAAGAAAAAAGATTTTCACATTGCTTTTTATTATTTCTTTTAAGAGTTCTAATAAAATACATAAATGTTTAATCTTATTGATAAAGAACTGTCCAAATCTATCATTATATAAATTCAAGGCTAGAATTAAAGCTATGCACTCAATTATTTCTATAGATACATTTATTTAATAATTTTCAAAAAGAAGAATATCAAATATTTTTATTAATCAGAAATATTTTAAAAAAATTAAAGATCAATATTAATTTTTTCATTATAATTGATATGGCTGCTATAATATTATTGTAAATATCTATAGGAAATTTATTTGAAATAAGCAGAGTAAAAATTCATCTTTTGAATTCTTATGCTAAGATTTTGATAATCTCATTTAGTATAATTAAACTTTTTATTTTGAAAGAAAAGCAATAAGAAGATTAGATTCTTTAAATACATATATCTCTGTTATTTTAACAATAGTTCTTCAATTTGCTATAAAAATAAATTTATATAGGATAGTTGAATTTTTAATAACTTTTTTTAGGAATTAGTCTCACAAAAAGAAACCTAAGATATTATTGAAATTAGTTGTGAAAGACAAACCGCAAATTTCATAGGAAAACAGATAATGAAGCTAAAAACTCAATTAAAATGAATCACTTAACTTTAGATAGAGATTTAAAATTTTATTTTAAATTATACTAGATTTATGAATAAGTATGACTTGATTGATTTTTTATTTTTCTAATTTTCTCGAATTTTTTTACTGGAATAATCAAATCTGAAATTTAGGTATTAATAATAAAATCTTGATTGTGAATAAGTTTTTTCTTTGAAAAAATTTCTTTCGTATTTTTTTCATTTCCAGGAAGATAATTTTAATTTTTTCAATTACGATAGTAGATTTTAATTCAAAATATGAAATTAAGTAGACGGTACAAATTATATTGATATTTTTTATTCTTATAATAAAATTTAAATTAGACTATTGGATTTAACTTTTGGTTAATTTTGAAGTTGTAATATTTTACATAAATATATAAATGATATGATTAAACAATTGTTAGGTTTTGAATTAAATAATGCAAAAGTTTAAATTAAGAATCTTAATAAGATTTTCAAATGGGATAAAATAAACATTAAAAGTTAAAGATGATGAAGTTATTTGGTGGTAAAATAATTATATTATATAATTGATAGCTGAGCTTACTTGAGATAGTTCGAAAAAGGTAAATGAAAATTTCATTCAAACTTAACTTTGTTAGATAAGTTTAATAAGATCTTAAAGAAATGAATACATCTTCATTTTTATTTCCTATAATTATTAAATGATTAGATAATGTCTAAAATAGATAATTTTTACCTAAAAATAATTATGATTTATTTGAGGTTCAAATTTAAGAGGAGTAATAGTGAATTTTAAATTTTGAATATTGATATTTTAAACTTGATATAGTTTGTTTGATAAAAAAAAAATATATCCAAAAATAGAAATTATTTAACTAATTGTCTTTGCCTTGGTTATTTTTTATAAGCCAAAAATGTTATTTCTATATGCAATACATAGTATAGTATAAATCATAAAAGGTATATATTTTAATTAGAGTGCATCATACATATTAATAATTTCAAATTTCAAAGGAAGAGGATAAAACAAATGAGTAGAATAACTTCAACAACAATTATTATAATTAGCCAACAATTTGAAGACTTTTAGATAATTGATGCAAATTTGGAATTAACGAATGTCATGTTCTTATTGGTTTTATCTACGTCATCATTTAATTTATTGAGATCAATAATTTATTAATTTATGGTATGGTTAATATTCTATCCTGAGTACTTTAGAGCCATAGCCTTAAAATAAATAAAAAATTTACTTGTTCATTAGTTTAATCCAACAATTTTTCTTATTCTTATTATAAATCTTTTTAGTTTTTAAAAAGTTCTCTATTGGACATATTACTTAATTCAGCCATTTATTTTGATGTAACTTATTGCTCTTATTTTGTTTCAAGAACAGCTTTCTTGAATTATTCAGAGATAATGTCTCGCTAATTTTTAAACTCTTATAATTAATTCCTACGTTTCTCTTATTCTTTCTACATTTAGTTCTTTTCTTAAAGTTTGATCAGATCACCTAATAATACTAATTCACGATCTTCATTTATTAGAGGAAATTATTACCTAAATTAGTCAATTAGCCTCGAATTTCACCTTCAATTATTGTAAACTATTATCCTGCCTTCTTTTTTTATTCTCTTTTATTGATATCAGTTTTAATAGATACTATTAGTTTCTGAATTCGATCAATATCATTTTTATATTGATCGCTCATATTAATAAATATTTATAATTATGATATGAGCAAAGATGTATAATAATCAATATTAAATAAATTTTATATTCAGATGATGAATATAGATTAAAAGAAGATATTTTAGACATAAGGAATTTATAAAATTGAATACAAAGCTATGTGAATAAATAATAATAATTATTTTATAAATAAAATGGTTCACAAAGAATTCGGTGATATCTTTAAAAGATTCATATAAATTCCAATTCTTAAAAATACATTTGCAGAACACTTTTACTAAGCTTTCTAATTTTTACCAGGGCATGCTTTAGAAAGAAATTCTAATCATTTAGTTTTGAGATATAAAGTTCCTTAAGAAATTATGAATATGAATGGATCTGTTCATGGAGGNCATAGTATAGTATAAATCATAAAAGGTATATATTTTAATTAGAGTGCATCATACATATTAATAATTTCAAATTTCAAAGGAAGAGGATAAAACAAATGAGTAGAATAACTTCAACAACAATTATTATAATTAGCCAACAATTTGAAGACTTTTAGATAATTGATGCAAATTTGGAATTAACGAATGTCATGTTCTTATTGGTTTTATCTACGTCATCATTTAATTTATTGAGATCAATAATTTATTAATTTATGGTATGGTTAATATTCTATCCTGAGTACTTTAGAGCCATAGCCTTAAAATAAATAAAAAATTTACTTGTTCATTAGTTTAATCCAACAATTTTTCTTATTCTTATTATAAATCTTTTTAGTTTTTAAAAAGTTCTCTATTGGACATATTACTTAATTCAGCCATTTATTTTGATGTAACTTATTGCTCTTATTTTGTTTCAAGAACAGCTTTCTTGAATTATTCAGAGATAATGTCTCGCTAATTTTTAAACTCTTATAATTAATTCCTACGTTTCTCTTATTCTTTCTACATTTAGTTCTTTTCTTAAAGTTTGATCAGATCACCTAATAATACTAATTCACGATCTTCATTTATTAGAGGAAATTATTACCTAAATTAGTCAATTAGCCTCGAATTTCACCTTCAATTATTGTAAACTATTATCCTGCCTTCTTTTTTTATTCTCTTTTATTGATATCAGTTTTAATAGATACTATTAGTTTCTGAATTCGATCAATATCATTTTTATATTGATCGCTCATATTAATAAATATTTATAATTATGATATGAGCAAAGATGTATAATAATCAAT
This sequence comes from Paramecium sonneborni, assembly GCA_905182985.1. Taxonomy (NCBI): domain Eukaryota; phylum Ciliophora; class Oligohymenophorea; order Peniculida; family Parameciidae; genus Paramecium; species Paramecium sonneborni. The sequence continues at coordinate 226,120 of CAJJDN010000072.1, forward strand.
ATTAAATAAATTTTATATTCAGATGATGAATATAGATTAAAAGAAGATATTTTAGACATAAGGAATTTATAAAATTGAATACAAAGCTATGTGAATAAATAATAATAATTATTTTATAAATAAAATGGTTCACAAAGAATTCGGTGATATCTTTAAAAGATTCATATAAATTCCAATTCTTAAAAATACATTTGCAGAACACTTTTACTAAGCTTTCTAATTTTTACCAGGGCATGCTTTAGAAAGAAATTCTAATCATTTAGTTTTGAGATATAAAGTTCCTTAAGAAATTATGAATATGAATGGATCTGTTCATGGAGGAGCTTTAGCAACAATTCTTGATTGTGCCACAACAATAGCCATTCTAAGAGGAGATAGAAATCTTTCCAGAACTGTCAGGTAACATTAACACTTTATTTAGTATTGAATTGGGATTGTCATTTATCAGTCCTGCTAAGCTGAATGATTAACTCATTGTACATGCAGTTTGTCAAAAAGTAGGAAAGAATGTAGCATACTCTGTATGTGATATATATGAAGAATCAGGAATGAAATTAGTGACAACAGGTAGACATATTAAAGCTGTATTGCCTGGAACATTTTTTGATTCAGATTTCAAAAAGATATCATGAAATATTTATAATAATTTTATTTTAAATTTCATAATAATAATGAGCATTTTATTTGATGATTAAAATAATACTAAAAAATACTTGTGTTTTCATATTATTTTTGAATATATATATATAATATTATTAAAATTAGATATGAGAAATCGTAAAATAGATCCCCCTGAGTAAGATTCTGTCAGTTCAGGTTATTCGACACCAGATGAGAAAAGTGTTTCAAAGCAAGCTAAAATAAAGCATTTAAGAAAGCATGCATTTGTCAATCGGATTTCATTTTTAGATGATATGGATAAGGATTCAGAATTAAATAAGAATAAATTAGTTGGCTTTTACAATATGTTATATGTTGTAGCTTTCTATTACTTTATAATAAATCCAATTATGTCATATTGGAAGACAGGTTAATGGATTGAAACTTCTCTGTATAATTAAATGCGTAGAGATCTATTTATGTGTATAGTAACATGGCCATTAGTATTAATTTATTTTAATGAATAGTTCTATGCTTGGAGTCATATAGCCTTATTGATTTAATATTTAGCAATGATGAATATGCCAAAAATGTTAATCTTTTTAATTTAACATGTTAGTTAAATTTGTATGTTTGTCTATGCACATTATTTGGTATTAACTAGAGATTGGTATTTACCATAAGGTGCTTTTGTAACCTTTTAATCGTGTGTATTCTTTTTCAAAATGCATTCTTATACTATGACAAATTATAAAATGAGAAGAGAGTGGGTTGATTAAGGTTGTCCTAAAAGTACTGATCCTTTCAATTATCCAAATAACATCAATTTTATGAATTTTACTAAATTTATAATGACTCCAGTTTTAGTTTATGAACCTTCGTATCCTTAATCAGGTAAAATTAGATGGTGGTATGTTATTGTTAAATTTATTAATGCAATATCAATGTTAATTATGGGATATATGATTGTTTCTAATCACATTTATCCAATAATTCTTAATGTAAATGCATTATCTTTAGTTGATTCCATATTTTAAATGACTCTACCTCTTATATTTATATGTTTAACCTTATTTAATATGATTTTTGAGAATTATTGTAATTTTTGGGCTGAATTAACACATTTTGGAGATCGTTAATTTTATACAGATTGGTGGAATTCAACAGATTATGAAGAGTTTAATAGAAATTGGAATAGACCAGTTTATGAATTTCTATATCGTCATGTATATTTAGAACTTATTTTTGAATTTGGATTTGGAGTAAGGAAAGCATAGTTAGCCACTTTTCTATTTTCAGCTATACTACATGAATATACTTTAGCAGTAAGTTTAAAATAAATAACTCCAATAATGGTAATGTTTATGATGATTCAAATACCTGTGATGTTATGTACAAAGAGAATAAAAGGAACAAAATTTGGAAATTTATTTTTCTGGTGGGGTATTATTTAAGGATTACCATTAATTTTAAATTTATATCTTAGATTCAATGAATTACCGAAATTATTGTTTGAATGAGTATGTATAAATAATGTATATATTTATATATATATAATAATAATAAATCATTTCTTTTAATCATAACTAAGCAAGGCTTTTTGTAGAAGAATATTTCCTTAACAGATCTTAATTTATAATTCAATTTGTTATTTCAATATTTGACGATGTTCTTCTATTCGTTTTAAGAATGCATTTGTTTATTGATTTATAAATCCAAAAACTTAAGGTCTTTTTTCATCTTTAACAATTTGAGAATATTGATTAAAAATTCTTTGTGCTTCACTTTGCATCAATTATTTTGTATCAAATTTAGGTTCACCATATTACAAAACGAAATTGGCTATTAATGAAGTGAATAAAAATAAATACCATTGGATAGTTTAAGTTTTTTAACAATTACATCTTCACTCATAATATTAAAATATAAAAAATAATCATTATTATAGACAACTGAGATTAGAATTCACTTTAATCTGACTAGAAATTCCATTGACATTCAATTTCTTATTTACAAGATACACAATAGTTATCTATAAAGAATTTAGAACCTCCACTATATAATATACAATCTTTTTCATTCATAGGCAAAATTTCAATACAAACTTCACCAAATAATCTACAATATTTATAGTCTTAGATTTTAAATCCTTTAATTGGTTTACATGAAGTTTAATTCAGATTTGAACATTCAAGATTTCTGCATTAAGCCGAATTTTAATCGAAATAACATTTATTATGAAACATATTTTCACAATCTTCCCTAACAAGTTCAGAACAATTATTCTTAATTTATTAAAGTTATTCAAACCTATATTATAAACAACTTCCTTCTAAACCAATTTAAGTATCGTTTAATAAAGTACAATGTTTTCTAATTTGGCAATTTTCATCTTAAAATGTCCATAAATTACTCATAGTTTCACATTCATATTTTTTTAATAATCCTCTCTCTCTATACCTCAAACATTATCTTCTATCTTAATTCCAAACACATGGTTAATTTTATAAATTTTTGAAACAAGTTGAATAACTTGTATAACTTCCACATTCAAATGAGAGATTTACACATTAATTACTAAGAATCGAACAACCTCGATTCTCTTAACAATATTTCTCAATAATGCCCTCTCCTTTCTCAACATTAGTAATTTAAGTGCATGAAAATTCTAATACATCATAACATATATTATTTCGAAAAACACAAGTTGGTTTTAATTTCTAACATGAAGATTTATTTTATAATTATGAACACCTAGTTGCTGATAAACATATATTTTAATCCTAATTCCAATAACATGGAATATTAGAATTTAATTATTTATATTATATACATTCTTATTATGAAGTAGCATTAATACATTCTTATTTATTAAGTGTACATTATTAACATTGACAATCTTTTTAAACTATAAAAATATTAGAACATTATTATTAATCAATTTTAGTACATCCACTATTTTATTATTCACATATATATAAATTTTAGCAATAATCATCAAATATTTCCATTTTTTAATATAATTTATTTTCATCATGTTAACACTATAATTTTATACATTTTTTATTTTATAAAATGCAAATTCCATCTCTTCCTACAGAGCCTTAACATAATTCTTGAGATTATTCGGAACATAATTTTAAAGATTTTTATGAACAAGTTCTTCCATCAAAATAACAATTTTATTCTATTTTATTTAAACATTATGATTTCTTACTAACATTATTATTTTCACATTTTTATTTTTATTAGCATATACTTTATTCATCAAGATAACAATCTGATCTATATTAAATGCAATTAACTGAATTATAACTTCCACATGTCTTAGCTTTACAATTAATTTAAAATTCACATAATCCATCTACTCCTATTAATTAATCACAAGTTTCTTTTGTTGTTGAATATTAATTACAACTTGATAAATATTCTGTACATTAAATTCCATTAAAAATACATTGGCTAGAATATTTAGGACAGCCTTCCTTGCTTCTCCATATTTAATGAGCTTCATTACAAATTCTTTATTTTATAACATTTCCATCATTATCATAGTAAGGACTACGAATACATCCTTACTTTTCATCATTCCACATACAAAGATATGATATTCTTATACAATCTTAATCTGAATATGACTAATACGCATCACATCCTAAAAATCTTATACAGATATCATTATAAAATGAACAGCCATAAGTTAATGAACATCTCTCAAAATTCTATGAACAATAAAGAGTTGTTTATTATGCATAGAGATTAATTTATGGCTTAACATATCCTTCAACACAACTATTTTGCGTCCAAGAACATAAAGGTATTAGTGAATCACAATCAGATGGAGTAGTAAATGTTTTGCAATCAAAACAATAATTGTTTGATGAGGCTTTTAATATCCCAATAAAAAATAAAATAATCATAATTATATAAATTTTATATTAAAACATTTTCAATAAAGATTTTAGTCATTATTTAGACTTGAAACAATCTTAAAACTATATCTATATATATAACTATAAAGTATATTTATATCTTATATTCAAATAAAAATTACTTTATAAAAATAATAATTAATCTCAAACTTCTTTCGATGAACAGAAATTCGAATATCCATCTTAATTATTATTTTGTTAACATGAATTAGTCTCTGTTTTTATACAGTTTTAACATGTTACACTTCTTAAATCAAGTGATATGTAGTAAGTTTATGAATTTGGACAATCAAGTTCCTCGCATTACATTGAAAATTCATTGAACTTGCAAGTATTAATGTATTTTTAATCTTCACATTACTTCTATGTAAGTATTTTGCAAGTCATTAAATCCATACATGATACTCCATTCCAAAAACATAAATTTGAAATTGATTTATAACATTAAAAGTCTCTGTAATCACTACATCTTGATTTTTTTGTAAAGCATTAATTGTTGTATTCAAAACACATGTTTTATCTGCACAATTTAGGATCCACACATAATCTTTTAGAATCACATTCTTATTTTTACAAATCTAAATTTTCGCATTATTTTACAATACAATATTTTTTTTATTTAACTGAAATCCAACTGCAAAGACTTCCATCTAATTAAAAATTACATTTTTTCTCTTCATTATAAGCAGAACATTATTATTCAGCAGTTTCACACACTTAACCATTTGAATTACAAAAATTTAAAGCCTTATAACAAATTTTATAATCAGAAGATTGAAGTTAAGAACAAAATGTCATTGGTATACATTATGAATTTACATTTACACATTGAGTATCATCATATTATCTCATTTCTTAACAAAAACTACTATAATTCTTACAAGCAGTTTTTAAACGACAAGTTTTAGTCAAAGAACTATACATTAATTTATCAGAGAATATTTGACATACTGTATCTTCATCACCTAGTATTTTTGCTAAGTTAGGAAGATAAGTTGTTAGATTTCTTACATCATAGCAATTTGATGATAACCAAAAGCAATTTTTAAATCTGCAATCATCTTCATTTTTTAAATCTTCACAAATTAACTTATTTCTGGTTTAGCATTTATTACCAATAAAAATACATTCAGCTAAATTGTTACATTAATAATCATCATTAGAATAATCTTCGCATTTTTTGTATCTACAACTATTATTCTCCCAAATACATGCGTCTAATAAATTCAAAACAATATTTGAATTATTTGTACATTCTTCTTATAAAAAATAACCTGAGCACCCTTATATCGTAACACAACATCCATGTTTATTTTTTGAACAGGATATTTATTTACAATTTAAATTTAAATTACTACATGCATCCTCTGTAGAGTCTATTCTGAGCACATAATCAAAACACGAATTGATTGTTTAACAAGAATTTTAAATCCATTAACATTTTTTCAATTCTATTGTCTCACTTAAATTACAATCGTATTAATTTAAGTTAATCTTACAATCTCTTCTTTCTAAATTATAATCATCTAAACAAAATTTAATTGTGTTATCATATTTATATGTGCTAATGCCAAAACATTCAGATATCTTTAAAAATTGATCACAAGACTTATTTTTCATCTCTTTAATACATTTTCCTATTTATGTTTAATAATCAATTTCAAGGCATAAACCTTCAAATTTATCCCTGTTATAAACACATTAAGATCCAAATTATCCAAAATGTTTTTGACATTTCTCATAACTATCTTCAAAATAATTATAACATGATGCATTCATACATTATTAATTAGTAGTATTAAATTAACATTTTCCTGTATATGCTATTATTTAATTACAATCTTTCAAATACGAAGAACATTCTAATAATCTTATTTTACATTCTATTCCATCAAATTTACAAATTGAATGAAATGATTAACATTTTGATTGAGAGAGATAGCCAAGGTTATTAATCTTTTCGCATCCTACAAATTGGCATTTATCATCTTTCCATTCACAAGATTCCTTACTGCCTTATTAATGATCCATCTGACCACAATATTTCATCTCAGATATTTATAAGCAATTGAATGGTTTTTACATGCAGACAATCTCATCTGTAACTGAAATACAATTAATTGAAATTCTTGGGCAGTTTGACCCATAATTCTAATATGCGCCACATCCAAAAAAATGCTCACATTTATTATTATAAAAAGCACATTATGTATCCTATATGCATAATTCTTCTTTTAAAGGATTATTATAGGAATTACAATAATTATTATTAATTTATTTTATTTTACAATCTTCATTTTCCCATTTACAAATACTCTATTTTTCACACTCATCCTTATATATAAATGTGTTACAAGGTTAATTTTTTTATTCTGATATATTAGTGAGTAAAAATAATATAATTATCATAAAATTTAATAATTAAAATTCATTCATGTTATTATATAAATTTTGAAGACATTTATTTTTGAATTATTATAAAAATTCTATTAAATATATATTAATCAATCAAACACTACTGATAAAATTTTATTTTAATGTTTCTGTAATCTTCAAAATCAAAACTCTCCTTTAATAGGGTTAAAAAATTAAATTTTCAGTCTTTATAAATTCTACTTTTTCATTTTATAGAATTCTTTCTCATCTTTAAAGGCTGTTTTTAAATTCTATCACAATTTTAATACAAACCAGGTTTATTGGAGAAATTAAAAAATATATTTTGATTAAGAAAGATTTATTAAATGTCCTAAACTTATGTAATCAAAGAAGAAGAATAGCAAACTCCAGCAATTTAGGAAACATATGTATACTCTTATTAATTACCTAAAGGTTTTAAACAAATCATATAATTCTACTTTTTTATAACATGAAAAAATAATAAGAGAAAATTTTTTATTTGCTTTGAGAAGACTGCAAGAAGCCTAATTAAAAGAATAGAATTAAGAATTTCCTAAATATCCTTTTGTCTATTAATATAGATAGAACGAGATGTTGGTAATATATTTAAATAACTTTTCTTAGGTCCATTTGGGAATCTAAAATGTTTTCTAAAGGGAGAGATAAGATTTTAACAAAGAAAATTATCAGTTACAACATTTTTGCTTAAATCAAAAACCCATTCCTTCAATCAAACTTTCTGTTTAAAAACGAAAAGGCTTTTCGATATATGATTAGAAAGACTCTAAGAATATCCCAAAGAATTACTGTAAAGCTATTATTACTTTTGCTTAAAAAAATTAGTAACTTTGTGTAAAAATTCTTGGAGATTAATTAAAAGCTACTAGATTTATAGAGCATCTAACCTCTCACAAGAATAAGTTACTCAATATAAAGGTATTTAGTGCATTATTGTAATAATCTGAGAATAAGACTCATGAAGAATTCAATAGAACTTTTAGAATAATTAGGTATTTATTTCTATTAAAATAAGTAAAATTTTTGTGAAAAAATTTGCTATCAATTATATTTATAATTCAAAAATTATTTAAGATAATTGGCATACTAGATATAGAAACAAGATATATAAGGCAATTAAATGTCCAAAAAAATTTTCACACATTAAGAAACTTTGAAATATAAAAGTTATCAAGTAAATAGTTTAAATGATTTATAATATGTATAACATATGAATCAATCTGTTAAAATGGAAATATAATAAATTTTGAGATTATTTTTTTTTTTTAATTCTATAAATTTAAAGACTAAATATTCATAATTCTATTAATTAAAAAAATATAGAAATTATAATAATAGTAATTAATATTTTCTGAAAATATATATATCGCAAATTTATAAATCACAATTGTCCATCTTTTTTACTAATATAAAAATGCATTATCTATTCGATAAATAATCACTTTTGATGCAAGAGTTGCATGTATTAAATATGACAAGCATCCTTAATTACAAAGAGAGTCTGTATTATTATTGACATCTAAGTAGTAGTGATTATTGAACATGAAGAACATAATAAAGAAATATTGTTATCAACAAAAACTAAACATTCGAACCAGAATTAGGAACTTTTACTCAGTCACCTATTTTGAGTAAAAATAGAGTGATAAAATTATTTTAATCAGGCACTAATACATAACCCTCTATATGTTAGCTTGGAATTTTTAGTTTTATTATTGCTATATTGATTATTTTAAGCATATATTTATGAAACTGTATAAAAATAGTATCTATTATTACATATTTAGTGAGTTAACTCTGTATTGTCAATAATCATATTTTATAATATATAGTATTCGATAAATATTAATTTTTTGTGCATTATAAATAATAATCTTTCAAATTTATTTGTTGTTTAGATTTTATTATAAAGAATGCAACTTGAATTTTTTAAATTATAAGCAATTTTCAGATGAAATTTTATAACTACAGACGAAATGTCTCCTTTTATATACATTATTTTAAAATTCTTTGCTTCATTTGCAACTTTTAAGATTTAAATCTAAATTATATAATATACTTACTATTTTATTTATTTAAAAGGTTACTAGATTTTGAAAATTGATGAACAGTTCTCCTTATAGTACCTTAAACCTATGAATTATTATCTTGAAAAGATAAGAATTACTAAAAGAAGCATTTATGGTTTAATACTTAAATATATATAACACAACTATTCCTTTACATTCACAACAATTTTTTTAAACTCTAATCTAAATAATTTTTTTTGGAGCCTTTATGATATATGATGCAAATGTTATTTTTTCATAAGCCCAACTGAAAAATTAAATAAAGTTTGGCATTATATAAATAATTATAAATTCCAAAATCTCCAAATTTACGCTTTATAAATAATAAATCTTATTCATTTAATATTTCAATTTTGGAATAAAACTGAATTGATTTTAAAATCTAAGAAAAAAATTAATTTGATGGGAATCATGTAAAATTTATAATACAAATAATAATAGTATTATTTTCATTAAAAAATTATAATAATGAGCTCAGAAATCAACATCAGACAACTGTTATATTATAAGTCTCTAAATCCTAGTATTGTCTCAGGATAATTGTTGAGGTCCTACTTAGTAATCTCTGAGAACAGTTAAAACTACGCAACATAGGCTTAATAAATTGAGATCAACTGCTTATAGTGATTTTAGGCTAACGACACTCCAAACATAAACACCAATAAATAACTTTAGATATGGATTTAATGTTGATGAATACGAGAATTATAATTCTTAAATTCATTTTTTGGAAGTTTATGAACATCCAATAAAATATATTAATGTAATCATAGATTTATTCAGAGTTACTTAACAGAGAGTAAAAAGAACTTATTATAAATTTTAAAATAGGAAATTGATTATTGAAATCGAATATAGCCTAATTAAGTGATTAATCAAATCGAATACGCTTAGAGATTTCTACTATTAATTAAAAGTATGAATTGAGTTAAATCAATTATAAATTTATTTTCGAGAGTCTCTCAACTAAAAATATAAATTACTCAAACATGATAATGTATAATTTATTGAAGAACAATACAAATTGTCAAAAGAATATCAAAGATTAGCTAAGGTAAAATAACTTATGGAAGAAAAAAATTAATAATTATTAAGTCGAGTTGTTCAATTGGAAAATACTTTATAGGGAGTTACACTTGAACTATAGCAGTGATTAAAATTTTAATATTATAAATATGAAACAATATTCTTTTTTGAGTTTTTGATTTTAAATAGATCAAAGATGATAAAAATTTAGACCAGTAAATTAATATTACAGAATCCAAAAAGGTTGAGGATTAAAAATAAATATATATAAAAATAATTTAAGCAGATAAAGAATTATTGTGCTAAATACATAATTAAATGAATTAGTAATAATAATTTGTTACTTATTTAAATTTGTTACATCATAATAAATGCCAGATATTCTTGTTCAAAATGATTTAGGCACACCATATGAACTGCATAATGTATTAGCTCGTGAGATTTTGGACTTATATTGATTATATGTAAATTAACTCACTTAACTAGCACATTCGGATTCTTCAGTATCAATAACTGATTATTCCAAACAACTCTTAGAAAAGAACTTAAATCTCTATGAGATTAATTAATTTTTATACGCTATGCTCCAAAAACATAGATTAAGGTGTAATCTTCTTTTTGGACAAGGCTTCAAAATCAATATCATCAAAAAAAACATGTTATTTAGCTTATTAAAGAGTAAATCTAGTATCAACATTCACATCTAGCAAATGTGATAGTAAATCTTTCGCTTAATTTGAAATAAATGCGTTTTCAAATTCAATTTAATCAGAATCACATCCAATTAGCATTTGATAAAGAACAACACCAAAACTCCAAACATCGCACTTATTTGTATAGCCTTGATTACCCAATACTTCAGGCGCTAAATAATCAATAGTTCCGCATTTTGAGAATTAAAGTCCATCTTTTCTAGTTGATAATCCAAAATCAGTGAGTTTAATATATCCTTTTTCTAATAATATATTTTAAGGCTTGAGATCTCTATACACTATACCATTTGAATGTAAATATTCCAAAGACAACAAAATCTAAGCAGCATAAAACTTTGCTACGTCTTCTGAAAATTTTCCATAATGTTTCAAATACTAAAATAGCTCTCCCCCACTCATATATTCTACAACTAAATATAGTTTCTATTATGTTTAAAATGCCTCTATTAATTTTACAATAAATGGACTGTCCAGAATTTCCAACAATTACCTTTCTGTTTTAGCACTTCTTCTCATCCATTCAGATGTTAGATTTCTTTTGTTAATTATCTTCATTGCGTATAAAAAGTCTATTAAGTTATAAATATATTAGTTACTGTTCTTTTTGTGTTAAACTAACATCACTTTTCCAAATCCACCTCTTCCTAATACTTTAAGTAATTGATAGTTTTTTATACTAGCTTGATTAAGAATTGGTTTAGTGTTCTGATCATTTAATTACTTAAATGCATAAAACTCATCAACAAAAGCATTTCTGCAATCCATTTCACTATGATGAGGTTTCAGGCACTTGTTTCCCATTAATAACTATTTATATTTATTTAATTAAAAATAACTATGAACCATCAAGCCGATATAAAAAGTATAAATGTTTATGTTCCCTTCATTGAAATTTATCTTCAGTTGGAAATTTAGATTAGCAATAAGCTAGGATAATTGGCTGATCTTATTTAATAAGTTACAGGCAATGACAATGAAATGAATATTTTTAGGTAATACTTAAATCTAGAATTAGATTTAAATTTAGAGGAGAATTGCTTGGCATGAATCAAATTATATCTGAGATACAAGGAATTACTTTTGGTGACCCAAAATGTTACTTAACAGGATACGCTGAAATGACTGGAGCATGATTTATATTAAATTCTATAATTAATAATTACAACCCTGTAATATTGCTTAATCATTAGGTTTATTTACAATTAAATAATAAAACAAAATAGTTGTCAATTTCATTCTATGATTAAGGAATAAAATATGAATTTCCATAGGTTACTTGTATTGAAGTGGCTTCAAAAAATTTTTTGTATATTTAAAAAAAAAAACTTTTGTCAATTTTAAAGTTCTTGTTAGTTTCAGATGTCGACTTTAAAACTACAATAAAAAATTAAACTAATTTTATGAAATTTTAGATTATAATATTTTTAATGATCATTTTCATTACTTTTTTGATCTAAACCAAACTTTATTAAATCTAAAGTATGGTTCCACTTCAGCTTTGTTTTCTTCTAAAAAAATACTTCCCCACAAATATTGTCCAAAAAACATTTATGCTATTTATTTTAACTTAACACAACTTTTCAATGAACTTTCTAATGTTTATTTACACGCTTTCTCAGGTTTAGTAGCTAAGAACTTCTTTATTTCAGGATTCTGATTTATAATCGTTTATGAAAAATGGATACCTAAATTTTTTATAAATATATACTAATAAAATGTTTTAGGGCTCTTGTATAATTTTTAGGAATGTTTTTACTCTCTCCAGGAAGCATAAATATTTCATTGTTTTGTTCTTATTGTTTTATCTCTTGATTTATTTGAATAGGCTTCTTGAGTTATTTTTCATCTTTTTGGATTAATTTTACAATTTTAGGTACAATATGTTTCTTAGAATTATCTTAAATTATTTAAGTGCTGGGCTTTTGATCCTCAATATTTGAATCTTCTTCGGCTTCATAATAGTTATTTTAATAATCAGGGTAAGAGTATGAATCAATATTCAAAAAGTTTTTGGGTACTTAATAAGCCAAACTCTCAAGTTAATCTTCATCAAAGTTAATATCACCTAAGCTATCTTAATTCCATTTTTTCATTTTTTTTTATATTTACTCTTATCGAATTCATAATACTTTTATATAACAAAAATGCCCAATAAAATTATATCTTATT
>CAJJDN010000072.1:241791-380259 GCA_905182985.1 Paramecium sonneborni
TTTTTTTTATATTTACTCTTATCGAATTCATAATACTTTTATATAACAAAAATGCCCAATAAAATTATATCTTATTATTAAATTATAGTATTAATTTATTCAATTATACATAATTTATAAATAAATGGAAAATTATTTATTCGCATTTTCTTGAGTTTAACAAGGATTCATAAACAAGTCTAATTGGATTAAAATATTATTCAATAAAATGGATTAAATTAAAATTTTCAAAAGTTTAATATTCTTATCAAAACAATAATTCTATCTTTTATATAAAATTGATAATTGACTTTGTTCAACTTAAACATGAAACTTAATGTATTTTTTCAATCCTAAACTGATAATATATTTGAAAGTCAAGATCAAGAAAAATATATTAAAAAATTCTGCAAAGGATTCCATTTATGTACAAACGAATGTTATTATTCTTTTTTGATCCAATTCAATATTAAAGAATTTTCTATTATTCAAACCCAATAGAGCAAAATATTTAAAAGAGAAGTCATAAGATGCTTAAAAATAGATTTTATAAATAAAAAGATGAAAAAGAATAATTATACATCTTCACAAAAATTGAGCTTAAGGATAAAATGTTCAATGTTGTTTTTGGTTGCTTAATTTTTAAATATGTGCAGAATGGGTTTAAGCTCAATTAATGAATTTAAGTACATTCATAAAAAATAAATTTCCAAACTAAGTATCGAATTCTTAAAAATATTCTGAAGTTATTTTCTTAAGTTGATCAAGATTAATGTGAATTTTACCAAAAAAAACGGTAACGAACTAAAAAAATAGTTGAAAACGAGAGAGTTACGTTTTAGAATTAATAAACTATAAATAGACAATTAGATATTTTTGGATGAAGCAAGTATTATTACAACAACTATTAGAATTTCAGAGTTTGGTAATAAAAGCACATATAATATCTAAGAAAAGAAATTTGATAAAATATCTAGCACAATTTTTAGTTTAATTAAGTAAATTTTTTTATGAATGATATTATAGATAATAATATTATCAAATCAAACACATATTTATAACAAATGTATAAAAAAGTTTACCTAATTTATATATTCTTTTTATTTGGGAAAATTTTTTTACGTAACTTGATTAGAAAATATCAAAAAATAATATTTTTATTAATTATGTTACTATTCAATTTTTGATGTTAATAAGTATTCTACTCATTCTTCAAAGAATTCTTCATTAAATTGCAGAATCTTTTTTTGAACCATCATTATTTATTGTTGTCTATTAAGAATAAAATATTTGAATGAATCATTTTTTTTACATTCTGATTTTAGTAAACAAAATTATTTATTTTATATATAATATTTATTGAGAAAAATATTAGATAAACTCTTATGATAAGTTAGAAACAAAATAAAGATCTCAAACCAGTGTATCAAATAAAATTAAAATAAAAACATTTAATCCTATAAAAGTGAACAAAATAAATTTGGAATATTCTAAAATAAATCTCTGAATTGTTAAAAATGTTTAATTCATTGAGTTATTTTGTTATAATATAATATCTATTATTCTTGTTAATTGAAAGTAAAATTTTGAATACAAAATGTGTTTTTTTAGTGTATTGATTTCTAAAAAAGAATCAACACGTTGTAGATTTACTCTATTTGTATAATTAAGTTTTGAAATTACTTGAAATTTAGTATAATTAAATATGAAATAAAATGATAAGCATCCAATAAAATCAAAAATTCCAGTTTCGAAGGGCAAACATGCTTTTGAATGCGGAGGTAAACTATTTTTAAAAAAATTAAGGTCAGACCTTTGTAGTAGATGAAAAATATGAATTCATTAAGTAAATAGGACAAGGTGCTTATGGAGTAGTATGCTCTGCTAAAAATAAAAAGAATGGCTAGATGGTAGCGGTTAAGAAAGTATTTAAATGAATTAGTTAAGATTCCAAATGCATTTGAAGATTTGGTGGATGCCAAAAGAATAGTAAGAGAGATCAAATTGTTAAGTAATTCAAAATAGTTATAATTAGAGTTTTTTGATCATGAAAACATAATTTCATTGGTTGATTTACCTCGACCAGAATCAAAAACAGGATTCAATGATATTTATATAATAACAGATTTAATGGGAACAGATTTGCATAAAGTCATTTATTCATCACAAGCTTTGACAGATGAACATATTCAATATTTTGCATATTAAATGTTAAGAGGGTTGCTTTACATTCATACAGCAAATGTGATACATAGAGATTTAAAGCCTAGCAATATCCTTTTGAATAAGGATTGCGACTTAAAAATATGTGATTTAGGATTAGCTAGAGGTTATGAAAGTGAGGAAGAATTTAAAACTGAATATGTGATTACAAGATGGTATAGAGCTCCAGAGGTAATATTAAATGCATCTGAATATACAAAAGCAGTCGATATTTATGCTGCTGGATGCATTATCGCAGAACTTTTAGGTCGAACTCCATTGTTTCCTGGTAATTATAAAACATTTAAAATAAGGTGAGGATTATCTAGATTAAGTATAGAGAATAATTTCAGTTTTAGGAACACCTACTCCTGATGATATGAAATATATAGGAAATCCTAATGCAATTAATTATATTAAAAGTTTACCTAAACGAACAAAATAATCATTCACTTAACTCTATCCTAAAGCTAATCCAAAAGTTTGTGAATTATTAACTAAGATGATTACATTTAATCCAGATAAAAGATACACTGTTGAACAATGTTTAGAACATGATTATTTTGATGGGTTACATAACCCAGAAGCTGAACCGAGATGTGATAAAGTCTTTGATTGGAGTTGGGATAACTTTGAATTAAAAAAAGAAACTTTATAAAAAATGGTTTATGAAGAATCTTTATAATTTAATCCTGTCAAAATGTGAAATAACTATTAATTTTAATTTTCATTTCTACTAAAGATCAAATATTTTGTGATTCCAATATCCTTAATATTCTTATTTCATCTAATTTATCTCTTTTATGATATTTCTAAAAATAATTAAAATTTTTACTCTGTAGATTATTAAAGATTCTTATTACTTGATTTCCATAATTCCCATATCACTTATTATCCCATCTATTAGTTATTATCTTAATATTAATCATAGATGCCTTAACAATCTTGAAGGAAAGGTTAGATTATTTCAAAAAAGGGTTTAAAAGTAGGTCTAAAATTAAATGTATGAATTGATAGGAGACAATGGATCACTAAGGATCTCAAAATATTTATTTATCGAATCCCTAAAGGACAATTTTATAACTCTTTTGATACTTTTGATATTTCATCAAGTTATTAATATATTTAATCATTTTAAATTTGTTTTTTTATTAATTCACTCACACTATTGTAATGAGGAAATATACTATTAAAAGTTCCTTAAATTCTATGAAATTCCTCTTACAAAATAACTAAATTTGGTTTAAGATTGATATTTGGTAACTCTTTGCATTAAATTACCCTATTTAAATTAATTGATAATGCATCTAGTTTAGAGATTAATTAATCATCAATGAAATTCTAAATAACATATTATATATCTTACATATTATTATCTATTACTATCAAATAAATTTATTATATCAGATATGCAAGCATCCACTTTAGATAGCATTAATAAAACTTGCTTTTAAGTGTTATTCTTTTATTCGAATTGCACTTCCTGTTCATGTAATTATTATGATTAAATGTATCTTAACCGTTCTAGCTGTTTATCACAAAAGGTATTAATTTTATAAGCACCATCAAATGTTTCTTATATGTTCTCCATTGCTTCTTTCAAAGTAATAAGCTTGTTATAAAATGCTATACTTAATTTTCCAATTCATATTAAATTTATCTTGTTAATTAAACTAGCTAACTCATTCGAAAAATTTATTATTGTTTGCTTATAATATTTTATGACAGTATTAAGAATCGTCTTTAATTGTAATGCAAAGTACTTTTGATTATTTTTTCATTTAACACTCTATTTAAATAATAATCTATATCATACTCTTAATATTCCCTATTTTAGTTTTTCATTTATATTAATTCCGACTCATAGGTTTTTACTTTGTCATTTAAAAGTTATATTTCTCTCTATTTTTCCTTCAATTTAATTTATAATTATCTTTCATTTAAAGTTGAAGTAATTTTAGAAGACTCTGCTTAAGAAAAATTATTTTATTGGGTTATTTCTTCTTTTTTTATTTATGTTTATTTTTCGAAGCCAAAATGTTTTTCAGCTTCTTTTGTTAATGGTGGTTTCCCTTATTTCTTTTCTTATTATTTTGCAAGTGGAAGCTTTTTATTTAAACTTGTAGACTTTTAATCTGATCTTTAAGCATTTGAAGCTTTACTAATTAAATCACTTGTGCTTAACCCCTCATTCTCTTAAATAAATTAATTAACTTTTTCTTCTAATTGTTTTTTTTCCAGCTTAGAATTGCTTAAGTTTGAATTGTTTTTTTTAGATTGCATATAAAAAATATAATTATAAGAAAATATTTTCCTTATGAATTTTTTCAAATTTGACTCTTCGAATTCTGGTTTTCTTGTTAGATCGAATAGGACTAACAAAATTTTATGGGAATTAAATTAATGATTTAATTTGATCCATTATTTCATTTCTACTTCTTAGATTTTAAGTTAAAAGATCCTTTATTGATTAGAAATAAATTTGTAAATAAAAGAAATATGATCATAAAAATCTCTTAATTTGACTGTTTAAATCTTATTTTCAGACCTATAATTGGAAATTAATATCATATTAAAATACAAATCAAATAATTCAAGATTTATTTTTTTAATTTAAAAATCAATATCTATTTAATAAAAAAGGAATTGAAAATATGTATAACTTTACAAAATATGAATTTTTTATAATATATAGAGGAATTTAACCTTAAAGAACCTAATCTTATTTTTTTCTCTTTGTGCAAATAACATTGTAAATTTGCACATAAACTGTAGTTACATTTATGTATATTTTTGATAAAATTTTATTTTTTCCTTATCAAAAAAAAATCATTGTGATACATAAATTAAAAAGAGTATAATAAGAAAGGATCCTTATTGTTACTCCATAATTGATATTTTCTTTACTTAATTAGATCGTTTACAAAAATTGTTTTAAATAGCATTGATTTTAATTATTTATAAAACCTTTTGCAGAATTTAAACATCTTAGCCGAGAAAATACTTATTTTTTATTTAAACACCTATAATCATAAGTGATGGTTCGATTAAAGTTTCTTAACTAAGTGCATGAATATCCTTCTGTTTTTTGTATTGTTTTCAAAAATTTTAAATTATTATTTATTATTGTTCCCTTTTGATAAGTAATATTTTTGGACTTCCAATCAATTGATTATTTAAATGAAGTAAATATGAAATTAACATATCTTTTTTATGAAGATCAAATGGCATCACCTACTTTAACTTAAATTAAATATTATAAATAGTTTATAAATAAATATTATGATTTAAACTCAAATCAAAATGAAAAGCTCTTGGTTAAAAATTTATGATAGGATAAAAATCTATAATTTCAGTGATTTTAAGTTTTTGATTGGATAAAATTTTAACAAAAAAATATCTCAATAGGTAAACTTTAGGAGGAAAATTTAAATGGATATTAAATAAAATTTTATTTTTTTAATTTTCTTAAGATATAATATAGTTTTATTTAACAATAATTATTTAAATAAGATCAAGCAATAGAGTTTTAAATAAGTTTTAGATGCTTAAAAACAGCTCAATTTAATAAAATTGAAAAAATAATTTAATTTTTTATAAATAAAAATGTGATTATTAAAACTCAATTCTTTGTATTATAGAAAGATATTTTAATTAAATATTAAATTAGCTTGGGAATAAAAAAGGAGAGATAACAGATTTTTGAAAATACGTAAAAAGAATATAAGAATTAAAATGAGATTTATAAAAGCATAAAAATATATGGTAAATTCTTTGTGTTTATCTTTTAAATTCAAGATTCCATGCAGAAAAAATGGGAAAGCATGGTATTAAAGATTTTCAAATAAAAATGTTTAAGGATGCATAATAAATTCATTCGAAATAAATTTGAGATGTTTCAAGTCAAAGTTACAAAAAGTTTCAAGAATACCTTTAGTGTAGATTCTAATTTTCCATCTCGAATATATAATGCAATAGAGGAAAGTAATTATAAAATTTTATAACAATGTAAAACTAATAGATCTATTTTAAATTTAAATTTTATAACAAATTTAAAGAAGAAAATTATGAAAGAAATTAAAAGTATAATTATAGAAATGTTCTATTTTTCAAGATAAGAAGGATCTAGAACTTCAGAATTAACTTTTGGTGGATGGAATTAAGATCATTTTTAAGGAGAATTGCATTTTCATAATGTCGCAAATAAATTTTCTTGGTTATTGGAAGTAAATAATATTTAAATAAATGGAAAAGATATTTTGGTTTATCTAAAGGGGGTTGCAGCGTAATAGCAGATACTAGTAAAATGGGTGATACAAAAATGACCAATCTAGTAGAATACTTATTAACATCAAAAATTGAATAGTAACATAATTAATAAAAATATTATTTTTTGATATTTTCTAATCAAGTTACGTAAAAAAATTTTCCCAAATAAAAAGAATATATAAATTAGGTAAACTTTTTTATACATTTGTTATAAATATGTGTTTGATTTGATAATATTATTATCTATAATATCATTCATAAAAAAATTTACTTAATTAAACTAAAAATTGTGCTAGATATTTTATCAAATTTCTTTTCTTAGATATTATATGTGCTTTTATTACCAAACTCTGAAATTCTAATAGTTGTTGTAATAATACTTGCTTCATCCAAAAATATCTAATTGTCTATTTATAGTTTATTAATTCTAAAACGTAACTCTCTCGTTTTCAACTATTTTTTTAGTTCGTTACCGTTTTTTTTGGTAAAATTCACATTAATCTTGATCAACTTAAGAAAATAACTTCAGAATATTTTTAAGAATTCGATACTTAGTTTGGAAATTTATTTTTTATGAATGTACTTAAATTCATTAATTGAGCTTAAACCCATTCTGCACATATTTAAAAATTAAGCAACCAAAAACAACATTGAACATTTTATCCTTAAGCTCAATTTTTGTGAAGATGTATAATTATTCTTTTTCATCTTTTTATTTATAAAATCTATTTTTAAGCATCTTATGACTTCTCTTTTAAATATTTTGCTCTATTGGGTTTGAATAATAGAAAATTCTTTAATATTGAATTGGATCAAAAAAGAATAATAACATTCGTTTGTACATAAATGGAATCCTTTGCAGAATTTTTTAATATATTTTTCTTGATCTTGACTTTCAAATATATTATCAGTTTAGGATTGAAAAAATACATTAAGTTTCATGTTTAAGTTGAACAAAGTCAATTATCAATTTTATATAAAAGATAGAATTATTGTTTTGATAAGAATATTAAACTTTTGAAAATTTTAATTTAATCCATTTTATTGAATAATATTTTAATCCAATTAGACTTGTTTATGAATCCTTGTTAAACTCAAGAAAATGCGAATAAATAATTTTCCATTTATTTATAAATTATGTATAATTGAATAAATTAATACTATAATTTAATAATAAGATATAATTTTATTGGGCATTTTTGTTATATAAAAGTATTATGAATTCGATAAGAGTAAATATAAAAAAAAATGAAAAAATGGAATTAAGATAGCTTAGGTGATATTAACTTTGATGAAGATTAACTTGAGAGTTTGGCTTATTAAGTACCCAAAAACTTTTTGAATATTGATTCATACTCTTACCCTGATTATTAAAATAACTATTATGAAGCCGAAGAAGATTCAAATATTGAGGATCAAAAGCCCAGCACTTAAATAATTTAAGATAATTCTAAGAAACATATTGTACCTAAAATTGTAAAATTAATCCAAAAAGATGAAAAATAACTCAAGAAGCCTATTCAAATAAATCAAGAGATAAAACAATAAGAACAAAACAATGAAATATTTATGCTTCCTGGAGAGAGTAAAAACATTCCTAAAAATTATACAAGAGCCCTAAAACATTTTATTAGTATATATTTATAAAAAATTTAGGTATCCATTTTTCATAAACGATTATAAATCAGAATCCTGAAATAAAGAAGTTCTTAGCTACTAAACCTGAGAAAGCGTGTAAATAAACATTAGAAAGTTCATTGAAAAGTTGTGTTAAGTTAAAATAAATAGCATAAATGTTTTTTGGACAATATTTGTGGGGAAGTATTTTTTTAGAAGAAAACAAAGTTGAAGTGGAACCATACTTTAGATTTAATAAAGTTTGGTTTAGATCAAAAAAGTAATGAAAATGATCATTAAAAATATTATAATCTAAAATTTCATAAAATTTGGATAATAAAAATGAATAAATCTGGATCTTCTCAATAATTATATTTTGAAAATAGATTATGAACAGCTTGTTCATTTATTCCATCATTTAGATAATTTTTTTTAACCGATTCTTCAGGGGTTGCAAAAGATTATTCAACTTTCACTTTTTTTTTACCTTAATTTTATTGTCTATTTCCATTCTAAGAATTCCGTTATTATTATTCTTGTTTTTTTTTCTCTTTAATTTATTAATCATAAATGTATTCTTTGTACATTGCTTACCATACTAACTACTTACATGCTTTTTCCTATTCATTTAAGATATACTCTTATTGATCTGACTCACTCAAAGAGGATAAAATTTCACAATCCTTTTATTCTTTGACTACCTCAGAAATTGATGGAGGGTATTCTTATTTCAAATTATTTTCTTATTTATATATTTCAGGCTAGACCTTTAGCAATTCTATCATTTCCAATGCTTTTTTCAATGTACTTTCTTCTAATTATTTAATTTCTTCTTCTGTCAACCCTTTTCGCATTTCTTCTTCTTATTATTTAATTCTTCTGTATGAAGGTGGATCATTTACTGGTCCAGGAATTCCAGTTTCAATATTTTCAATTTGTTCAAATTATTCTCTTGTCAACTATGATAATCCAGTTTAATTAAATTCAGCTAATCTTTTTCTAATAGTTTCATCACAAACTTGAACAGTTTTACAAACTTAAGAAGTTGAAACATTTTCTCCATGAAATCTTGCAGATATTAATAATGCTGCTCCACATAAAGATGATGGTCTTCTTCCATAAGCCATCCAATCTAACATCATTCTTTTTATTAATTTCATTGCTGTATCAACTATATTTTTATGCTTATCTCGACTAGACATTATTCAAATTTAAATACCTTATTTCCAATAAACGTACAAACTTAGGTATGTATATTGAAGGATCTAAATATTATAAACTTTTTGCTAATTGAACAATTTAGGGAACCTTTGCATCAACTCTAACAAATTTTAATAATTTCAAATAGCATTTTGCTACTTTGGTTGCAGAATCCTTTTTTATCAATTCTGAAATCTCTATTAACAAATAAGGGGCATTTTTACATCGAAAACCAAAATATAATGCTTTTAAAAATTGTTAAATTTATTACCTGCTCCAGCAAAATATTATCCATTTCTGATTGCAGTTTCACTTTTATAAAATTTTAATAGTCTTCTAGCTATTTCAAATGCTTCTCTATACTCCTCATCTACAGCTAACTCTGAATCTAATTATTTTAAGGTTTTTTCAGTTTCATGAGGTAATTAATCTTCTTCAAAACGGTGCTCTTTTTAATGAGTCAGCTATCCACCTTAATTAAAGTCTGCTTATTCACAATATTCTGACATTTTTTATTTAAATTAATTTATTTCTTATTTATCTATAAATTCTTAGTATTTATCCTAATTTAATTACCTTTTTTTAAAATACATAAAAGTTTAAGGCAATTTATTTCAAATAAATTGATTAAAAGAATAATTTATAGCGTCAATAATTAAATAAGTTTAGCTATTTTCAATTAATTTCAACTATTTCGAAACATTTAAAAAAAATAATAAATAAAAGTAGTTTTTATGGTTCAATTTGTTTTGTGGGATTCTGAAAAGTTTAAAATTTACTTGATTGTTCATCCAATTTATTATTTTTATAATTATAAGTATTATATTCAAGAAAAAAGGTATAGGATTAAGTTAAGCGATATAGAAGCCAATCAATAAATTATTTCTAAGTGTCTATTTTATAAATTAATTAATAAAATGATATACATATTTAACTAATTTAACTTATTTATTAAGAACTCTTTAAAAAAGATTAAAATGAGAGTTTTTTTTTTAGTTTATTATAAATTATGATTTATGTTTTAAAAAAATATACTCTAAAATCTAAATTCAACTTCTAAATTGATATCAAAATTTTTTTTCAATCATTTTAGAAAATATTATTGGATATATAAATCACCTTGAATAATTTATTTAGGATTATTGTTAAAGTAATCTAATTGATTTTGTAACTTTGAAAGTTTAAATTATTTGAAACCGAATAGAGAACTGTAAGCTTTAAAAGTAAAAGGGAAATATAAAAATAAGTTAATCATAGTAATTTAAATCATAAATGAATAAATAAACATAGAAAAAATACTGAATTAATTGAAGGAAAATAATCAGGGTATATTTAGGAAAAAAATAAATATTTAAAGTTGATTTCAATATAAGAAAAAAGAGATGTATAAATTGATTGATAGACTTCTATTTATATTGTTCAACCAGATCTTATTGGATAAACAACAAAAATATGAGCCTAAATGTTTTGTTTTAATATTTATAAATTTATTCTATTCTCTTCTTAGATGATATAAGTATTTGATAATATGATAAAATTATATATAAAACTTTAATAATTTGTTAGTAAGAGAACCTTTAATTGTTGTTTGCAAAAAGCTAAGATATATAATCATTAATTTTTAATGTTTCCTAAATCTTGTGATGAATTATTTCAATGTCGGCTCTTTAAAAAAAAGTTTCTGGGAACTTCGACGAGATTTTTATATCTTTTTTGGGATAAAGTTGTTGTAAATAAGGTTAGTTAATGATTAACTGTTTTAATAGGACTCTAATCGCAAGAAAGCTGATCGTATTTTTAATATAGAAAATACTAAGAGAATAGTATGGAAATATACTACAGAATAGCCATTAAAGTTAAAAGGAATCACATTTGACAATGGTAATGTTGAATAGGAGTACTTTGGAGAAGAAGATGTACTTCGTGAATTAAAAAAACATATTTCAAAGTTGTTCTTTTAGGCAAAAGTACAGGAAGAATATTTGGCTTTGTAAGTAATTGGATAAGGAAATTACGCTTTAGTATAAATAAAACTCATTTATGTATAGGTTCTTGAATTATAACATTTACACTCTAATCAAAAATTTGCTTCAAAATGCATTGATAAGAAAAAACTTTAAACAATAGAATAAGGAATGGTAATCTTCTTTTTTATTTTTAATAGGAATCTGTATTGAATGAAATATAAATGATGAGAATTTTAAGTCCTCATGAGCAACTAATAAATTTGATTGAAGTTTATGAAGGAGATAATAATATATATTTAATAATGGATTTAGCTTAGGGAGGAAGCTTATATAAGGAAATGAAAAATAGGTTTACTCTTTACAATAGAAAAGAAATTTAGAAAGTATATATTAAAATTTAATTTAAAGATAATGTATTAAATATTATCTGGATTGAAATATATTCATTCTAAAGGAATTATGCATAGAGATTTAAAACCAGAAAATGTTCTTTTTAAAGAAAAAGGTAATATCGATTCTTTAACAATTGCTGATTTTGGTTTATCTGTAAAAGTTGATTCTTATCCATATCTTTATCCTAAATGTGGTACTCCTGGCTTTGTAGCACCTGAAGTAGTTAATATGATAGATAAAACCTAATCTTATACTACAGCTTGTGACATATTCTCTGCAGGCGTTATTTTTCATATTTTACTTTTGGGAGAAGGTTTATTTGTTGGAAATGGACATCAAGAGATATTAAAAATGAATAAATAGTTTTAAGTTGATTTTGAAAGAAATAAATATTAATAAATAGATTCTGATGCCAGAGATTTATTGTAAACTTATATTACTATAATTAGGTTTAGAATGATATCTTAAGATCCTGAATAAAGGTATACAGCAACTTAATGTCTAATTCATCCTTTTTTTCGAAATGAAAATGCTTCTTAATTTCTAATTAAAACATAAGATTCTCCAACTAAAGTTTCTTTTGATCACTATTTAGACACATATAACAGTCCTGATCAAAAATTAATGAATAAAGGTAGTAAAAACTTATCTATTGTTACTCGAACTCCAATCTATGCCCCTAAAGCTAGTACACCTGAACTACCTAAATAAAATTCTATTATGGAAGAATTGAGTCCACTAAGTTCTTTTTCTTTAGATTAGCAACGTAATGAAAAAAACAAAGAAGATTAATTTTAATTTCCCATTACTAAATGATTATTATAAATTAAATATCTTCATTATATATTTAAAAAAAAAACATTTAATTTAGTTTTAATTTTATAATAAAAATTGATAATCTCTAATTTATTTAATATTAGAAGGTCTTCTTAAATTGAAAATTCTTGCATTATTATTTTATTAATAAAATTATTAATCAATATCTTTTAAAATGAAATTACTTATTTATGTAAAAAAACTAATAAATTAAAAAATACTCAAATCAAAAAATCACAAATTATATTCTTAAATAATTTTTTATACTTTGTCTTTTGAAAATGGTTTTATTAAGAACTATTTGACTCCCAATTTATAACCCTCTTATTATATTTTATCATCATCATATCCAGAAACAATAAATATATTAATATCTGGTTTAGTTTTCAAGATTTATTTAGAAGCCTCCATTCCATTCATAATTGGCATTTCTAAATCCATAAATATTGCATTGTAACCAGTACATTTTTCATTGCATTTTTTTGAATTTACAAACTATAATGCTTCCAATCCATTAAATGATTTATCAATTTTGGTTTTTGTACTTATAGAATTAATAAATAAATACAATTAAGATATTTGCATTTCTAGAATATTTTGATTGAATACATTGTCATCAACTATTAAAATATGCTAACATTACATTTTAGTGTCTCTAGTACTACCCTTTTAAGATATAAGAGCATCAAAAGTTGTTATATTGTAATTTGGAAGATCTTCTTCTTCATAAATAATTGGAAAATCTATAGAATTACTTAATTGATCTATTTTTATTGATTTAACTTTTAAATGAAAATCCTAAATACTTAAAGTTAAGTAAAAGAAAGATCCATGATCCTTTTCTTTATTACAATTTGAAATTACTTATAAACCTTAATTATTATAAGATAATTATTAAGCTATTTTGTTACTTATTACTAATCCTAATCCTACCCCTTATTCATTCAACTTTTGATGTTAAACATCTTTAATTTTTCCAAAAGCTTTAAATAAATTTTATTATCCTTCCTCAGAAATTCCTATACCAGAATCTTTAACCCCAACATCGACTAATAATCCTTTTTATTAGAATATTATTATAATTGAACCTGATTATGTAAATTTCATTGCATTAGCAATCAAATTAATAAATATTTATTTTAATCTATTTCTATCGGTAAATAAATATAATGGTGTTATATTTGTTTCCTTTTTCAATTCAATTTTTTTTTATTCTGCCTAAAGCTTAAACATTTAAAGACATTCCTCTCCTAATTCTAATAAATTGAAAGTTTTTAAATTTAAATTAAATGTTTCTGATTTAATTTGAGCTAAATCAAGTAAATCATTTGCTAAATTTAACATATATGCAGCATTTTCTTTAACTATCTAAATGCTTTTAAAAAGATTCTTATTCTAAAAAGAAACTTCTTTTAATTCACTTAAAATATTAAGCATTACATTTAGTGGTGAACGAAACTCATGACTTACAAAAGACAAAGTCTTAGATTTAGATTAGTTTATATCCAAAAGTTCTTTAATATTTTTCCTATGAACAACATCACGAGCTAAAATCAATAAAATGTTTTCCCCTCCAAAAGTTATGATTAATTCAATCAATTTTTTATTATTGTCTACTTCAAAATTTGTCTCCAAGATCATAGCTTCAACTTTACCATTGATCTCAAATCTTAGTTTTTTTTTAGTAAAAACATATATAAGACATTTTAATACTGTATTAAGCTAAACTATAGTTAATCATAATTTACTTAGTATGATAATTATGCCATACCAGGAGATTATGTATGAATATTATTAAATTTACAATCCTTCTTTGTATCTTAAGCAAATGTACAAACAGCATTCAATATTGATGCTCTTTTATGAATATTTTTGTATTATTATGATGCAAAACTCTGTAATAAAACTAAGGAACTCCTTGCTAATATAGGTTATTCATCTTAAAGAACTTCAGTAGGTAATTTTTCAAATAGTTATAGAAGATCTTCATTTGTTTTCTAAAACATATTTTTACTAATTTAATTTTAGTATTCAATTTAAAGATTAGGTAAATTTGGATCATCTGATTTTTCAAAATGCACTAATATTACACCTTCTTAAAGTGCATCCAAAATCAAATTAAAATCAACATTTTAATGAATGACTCCTTTACTAATTGTTTAAAACTCTTCTACTATTTCGCTTACATGAAAAGAGGATGATTTTTATGTAAAACAATGTTTTTTTTAATTTTCATTTTAATCATTGATAAATTTTAATTATTCTACTTTTATAGATCCACTTTTTTATATTTATTTCTCTTTATCAATCTTTTAACTCTTAGAAAGTAAGAATATTATAAGTAAAATATTTAATTTGTAGTTTACTATTGATATATACTCCTAATTTAAAATTTCCTTTTTATCTTCACATTCCACTTCAAATTATTAGTTAAGAAATAACAAAATTAAAAGAAAATATTTAAGAATTTATTATTTTGTTTTTGATGTATTTTCATTATGTATATCTCCTTAAGCTTAAATAAAAATAATAAAAAAAAAATTTTAATGAACATCATTAAAACCATACTTTATAGTCTCGACTTAAAAGACAATAATATCTGCTAGTATTATAGAATATTATAAGATTTATTAAATAAGGGTTTTTTTTGAATAGCACAAGATTTCTAGCATAATTTACAAAATAAATAGAACCATCATAAAAGTAATAAATTGATCATTTTCTCTATATAAGAATAATAACCTAATAAAGTGGAACACTAGTTAGATTATCATTGAAATTTAAAGCTTTCTTGAAGTCGATAAATTTATTTACATTTTAATAATAATTTATCTTATAAAACATTTTAATATGATAAATCAAATGCTAATTAATTTAATCTAAATTCAATCATCCCCAAAATAGCTTTTTGTTGTTTAACAAAGATTCTTAAATCAGTAGTCTGCCTTTTTTAGTAAATAGTGTTTGCCTACTTTTTGATTAAAGAATTTGCAGAAGAATAATATTTTAGTAGAAGATAATATTAAATAATGGAAATATATTTGAAGAAAAGATTTAAGAATCAAAAATTAATAAATACATTATTTTATTTGTTAGTTTGAATTCTAAAAAATTTTGTTTATATTTTTTATAAGTATTATTTTAATTATGGATGTAATTATTGTAGTAAAAAAAAAAAGTTTATAAAAAAATTTAAAACTTCTCCCTCACTTAATTTTTTTTTTAATTTTATTTGAATAGATTGAGGTACAATTAATGATCATTAATACCAGACATAAAGATTTTGTATTTGAAGTAACACATAATGATTACTAATATTTTTATATAATTAAAATCAAAGTAATAATCTCTTGTTGTAAGTTTTTTCTAAATTGTTTATATATTCCTAATGATGTATATAAAAATCTTCAATGAAGTTAGGTGGTAAATTGTAGCTGTGTTTTGGCTCTATGTCATCTTAATATTTAGCTTCCAATATTTTTTTCTAAGATTAAACACATTTAATTACTGCTAATTCTTCTCTTTCAATTTTGGATCCTCCATTATGTTTAAGTCTTATATGTAAATTCAATGAAATATCAGTTCCATAGATTTTGTCGCATTTTTCATAAGGACACTATTTAAGACTATAAAAAAAAAGTACTTAAAAATCTCTTTTGATGAGGTTGGCAGTTCTTCTTTTTTTTTTGATTTCTTATTTTTATGGTTAAACTAGGGTATAATGTTCTGTGATTGATTCCTAACAAAACTTATCTAATATAGCTTACTTCTAAATAATCAAGGCGTTTAGCCAATTGATTTAAATCTTAATCTAAATCATCAATGTTCCTGGAAATTTATTAAAAGTTCATCATCAGCTTCTCTATTGTACTTTTAGTACAAACTGGTGGTTTTTTACCTAAGAACTCTATTTATTCTTTTTCGCTTAACATACTAATTTTCTAAACTATTAATTAAATTGAGGATCGTTTCATACTTGGTATTTCTACCATATTTCAATATTATTACTTGATAATATAAAATCGCTCAACAAAGAGAATTGTTTGAATTTTAATTTATAAATAAGAGGGCAAATATTCATTATAAGTATTAGAATATTAAAATATTTTCTAATGGATTTCGATAAACTTTATATAAAAATCAAAAATTACCCATCATAATGGAAATAGAAAGAGGTTGAAACATGGTTGGCAGTGGCTGAACTATAAGAATTTTAATTTAAATTTATTTCAAATTAAATAGATGGTGCAATTTTAATGAATCTAGAAGAAGATGATTTAATTAATATAGGAATTAATGAGAAATCAGAAAAATTTCCAAATTTACTTCAATGTAGAAATTGTATAATACATAGGGATAAAATAGGGATTAAAAGATTATTCATATTATTTAAAGGAAAAACTAAATTAAGAGTATACTATTTAAGGAACGAATGAAATTGATTTGAGTCTAACAAGAAATTAACGTTCTTCATTGATATCTTCATATAATTATGAGAAAACTATTTAGAAAGTTGTTACTTTTTATGAAGATGAAGGGACAAAGACTTAGATTGATAAATATAAATACGTGAATGGAAAATAAGAAGGAAATTCAATAGGGTTGATTTTGATTTAATATTCAGAACCTCCAAAATAATATAACTTTTTGAATTAAGAAATAACAATAGGAAGAAGTTATGATAATACAATAGTTTAAAGTGAAGACTATGTAAGTAGATATCATTGTAAAATAACATGGAATTCAAATAATCAAAATTATTGTTTGTAAGATTTAGGTTCGACATCAGGAACATATATTTTATTAATATATCCAATCTTATTATAAGAATAATTTATTCTATAAATGGGATCTGCTTAATATAGAGTAGAGAAATTAGATATATAAGGAATTAAATGCTCAGTATAGATGAAAATAGTTGAAGGGAATAGATTAGGTTTTACTTTTTGTTTTGAATTAATAAAAAATTAGAATTGTTTAATCTTTGGAAGAAATTAATAATTATTTGCTGAGGATCCTGTAATTATTTGAGTTTCATGTATATAGAATCTAAGTAACATACATGCTTAATTTTAATATACCGATGATGGTCTAATAATAGAAGATCAAGGAAGTAGAAATGGTACTTGGCTTAGACTTAGTGTACCATAATAGATAAGTGAGTAAATAAAATTGATTAATGGAAGAAAATTTAGATTAGGATATGAGAAGGTTTTTGAATGCATAGTTGATTAGGTTTGAATAATTTATTTATTAATAATAAATATAAGAATGAAGATATAAAATAATGTAAACTGTATTTTAATAATGATTCTAATCAATTTGCAATTAATTTTCTCTTGAGTTATCCTAATTTTGAAGAGATCAAATCAACAGCTACAGCAACAGATCTTTTTTATTTAATTCTTATAGAATAAATAAAAATAATACCTACTAGAAGTATCAGTTTCATATTCTTATCTTTTTAATCTACAATCATTTTCTCTATTTTCTTTTTCTTTAGATTTAGTGGTAATCTTTTAGTCGACTTCAAATTTTTCATTTTTAGCTTATTAGATTCTATTAGATAAGGAATCAATCAATCCTAAATTTAATATATTAATTGATACCTTCCATATATGTTTTATCTTAATTAGCTTTAACCAATTAATCAGATAAAAGTGTTCTTAAATCTTCAAATGAACTTTATCTAAGATTTTCAGCTTAATCTTCTCTTATTCTTTCAGATTGAATGTAATTTTCAATTTATTTAAGAATAGATAAGACTTTTCTTGTTAATACTTCACATTAGCTAGGTTCATCAGCTGAAGTTTATGCTTAACTAGCTAATTAACTCAAAATTTCAATCATAGATTTATAACCTTCTAAATGAACCTATCAATAGTTTTGTTAATTACATGATGTTTTAACTTATTAACTTTTGAAGCAACTTAAGCAAATGAAGAAATTCCTTTAGTATCAATATCTTCTTATATATCTTCATCATTATATTAGAAATTGTAATCTTCTTATAGGAATGATGGTTATGGTTATTAAAATCTATTTCTATTCTTTACTAAAACATCCAAATATTTATTGAAGTATCCTTTAACTTAATTAACTCCAAATAATGCTTATTCAAGATTATCAAGAATTGTTTAATAAGTAGCTGATTCCTTTTATCTCTTTAATGTTTAATAATCTAATTCTGCTTTCAAATCTACAATTTCTAAATTTTTTCTTTCTAAACTAGCTACTGCTTATACTTTCTATGGATTTAATGAATCTAAATCACTCTTTAAAGTAAGTGATGTGACTGTGCTTGTATTTATTATCTCTGTCAATTAACTCAAAGCAATATCACAGTTTTATTTGAACCTTGCTATTCTTTCATCATCTCTTTTCTACTCACCTTCTAATGTTTGTTCTAAATGTTGCATTATATCAACCAAATTTGATACAACTGGATCATCTGTTTACATCTCCATCTAAATTGTTTACAATATTGTCTATCCAAATTAAGATTCTTCAAGTTCAGCTATTTAATCATCAAATTCTGTTCCCAAACATCCCATTATCAACAATACAATAACCAATTCTTTTTTCATATTTTATATAATTAACAATAAAAATCCGTTTTATACTATATTTATTAATATACTTAATATTAGATAAACTTAACCTTACTATTACTCTATCTACTCTTTTTCTTATTCTATCATATTCTCTATAATCAACCTTATACAAATTATTCAATTAATTTATTACTCAACATAGGTATTTCTAACTTATATAAATTTATATTATAAATTCTACTTAACTAAGTAAAACAATTTCATTTGTATACTCAATAATCAAATATCCTATGTCTCTTTTAAATTTTACCCATCTCTAGAATTATTGTAAAATTTAAAATATATAATAATCTAAAACAAAAATAATATCAGATCATCAAATTTATTCAATTTACTTATGCATCTAAAATTGTTCAATATATAATTATTCTAATTTAATTAACTATTTAAAAGTTGATTTATATGCAAAATTTAGAATATAAATTTAATTTTAAAATGAACTCAGAAATAATTGAAGTGTGTTAACATTAAAAAGACAATATTTTAGTCAAGTTGAAGAATGGAGAAAAGAAATGGTTTAAATTTGATGAGGTTCTTAAATAAGAGCCTAAGATGCTAGTATAATGGCTAGAAAAACAAGTATTTTTCAGGGAGGTGGAAGAAGATAAATTATATTGATGTGTTTATGTTTTAATTAAATTCAAAAATTTAAAACTCAATTATAAACTCATTCAACTCATCTCTAATGCTCATTATCTTAATCACGAGCTGCTTACTTTATTTATTTTTTTATTTTAAGCAAGTACAATTAACTTTCAAAAATTAGTTATCAAACTAAAATTCCAAAATAAAAATACATAATAAGGTAAAATTATTTTAATATTTTACAATTTAGCTTCTGGAAATTTTAAGACAATCTAATTCCTCATAAATATAGTTTTTTAAATTTAATTTATCAACTAAAATCACTTTTTTTTATCTTAATCTTATCATAAAATCAATATCGGCATTTATATATAATTTTTATTTTTCAATTATATTTCTCTCTTTTAAGCAAAAATAATACTCTCTTGTTACAAAATTTTTTCATATTAGTTATGTAATATGTTCAAGGTAATTAAAATTATTTTTGCTTAATTTTTATAGATTTTCAAGATTGCTACTTTTTCTAGTAAATTCTTATATATAAAATAATTGTTCAAAGAAACCAACAAAAATGCCTTTTAATTCTATCAAGATACATGAATAATTATGGCTACATAGTTTTAATAATTTGAATATAAATTACTCAGTCTAAGAAATATATTCTTAATTATAATCATCAATAAATTAAAAGGATATAGTAAATCATATAATTCATGTTTTTGTTAATAATATCATTCAAAAAATATATCAATTTATTAAAACAACAAAAAATCCTAGAAATGAAAAAAGAGGAGAGGAAAATAAATGATTTTACTTAACCAAAAAGTGCATTAAAAAAGGAAATAAAA
Organism: Paramecium sonneborni; assembly: GCA_905182985.1. Lineage (NCBI taxonomy): Eukaryota > Ciliophora > Oligohymenophorea > Peniculida > Parameciidae > Paramecium > Paramecium sonneborni. The sequence continues at coordinate 262,282 of CAJJDN010000072.1, forward strand.
AAAGGAAATTAGAGTATTTAAGATCAAAATAACTTAAGTTAAAAGGTATGATAGAAAAGGTTAAGAAATTAAATAAGGTTCAAAATATGAGATAACAATCAATGATAAAGCCTAATTATTCACTCTTGATAGTGAATAAAATCAAATTGTTAATCTAGATTTATTGAATTCTTCGAAATAAGAGAATAAAGAAAGCTATTCCAAAACTAGCTTTATGACTTCGAAAAGTTTAGAACTAAATTCAAAAGAAGAAGCGTTTTTAAAGATGCTGAGTTATAATTTTGAAAAAAATAAGAGGAAAGGAAAAAGAAAAGAATGCTGTATTATTTGGTGAAAAACCATCACTATTGTATATATTAATTTAATTTATTAATAATATAATAATGGAATCAAAAATACTATTACTCTATGTATATATATAAAATTTTAAAACTTTTAAAGTGAAAGCGACTTTTTTAAAAGATAAGCCAAATTTGAAAGTTAACAATTTTATCAAGCCTTTTCTAGATATTTGATTTTCGAAGTGATGTGCTGGAATAAAAATAATACTAAAATTTACTTAAATTTTTCAATACACATTATTTTATTGAAGAATTTAAATTTAATGAATAATCAAATCCTAATCAGTTAAATCATTTTACTTTTTATTTTCAGGTAAAGTTTTCTTAAAATTCAATTTTAAGAGGCCTTGATTGAGTATCATTTCAAGTAAGCTAAGTCTTTTGTCATTTTCCAATTTATAATTCAAGAAATAGTTAAGACATCTCCTTTATGTATAAAGAATATAAGAAAAATTATTATTTCATAACTCATATTTGAGACATCGTCAACTTTATGTATTATATCTATTGCTATAATCCACTAATTAATGCAATCTTCTCTTCCAATTCATTTCGAAATACTTAATAATAATTTGGAATAGTCTTNTACATGAATAATTATGGCTACATAGTTTTAATAATTTGAATATAAATTACTCAGTCTAAGAAATATATTCTTAATTATAATCATCAATAAATTAAAAGGATATAGTAAATCATATAATTCATGTTTTTGTTAATAATATCATTCAAAAAATATATCAATTTATTAAAACAACAAAAAATCCTAGAAATGAAAAAAGAGGAGAGGAAAATAAATGATTTTACTTAACCAAAAAGTGCATTAAAAAAGGAAATAAAAAAAGGAAATTAGAGTATTTAAGATCAAAATAACTTAAGTTAAAAGGTATGATAGAAAAGGTTAAGAAATTAAATAAGGTTCAAAATATGAGATAACAATCAATGATAAAGCCTAATTATTCACTCTTGATAGTGAATAAAATCAAATTGTTAATCTAGATTTATTGAATTCTTCGAAATAAGAGAATAAAGAAAGCTATTCCAAAACTAGCTTTATGACTTCGAAAAGTTTAGAACTAAATTCAAAAGAAGAAGCGTTTTTAAAGATGCTGAGTTATAATTTTGAAAAAAATAAGAGGAAAGGAAAAAGAAAAGAATGCTGTATTATTTGGTGAAAAACCATCACTATTGTATATATTAATTTAATTTATTAATAATATAATAATGGAATCAAAAATACTATTACTCTATGTATATATATAAAATTTTAAAACTTTTAAAGTGAAAGCGACTTTTTTAAAAGATAAGCCAAATTTGAAAGTTAACAATTTTATCAAGCCTTTTCTAGATATTTGATTTTCGAAGTGATGTGCTGGAATAAAAATAATACTAAAATTTACTTAAATTTTTCAATACACATTATTTTATTGAAGAATTTAAATTTAATGAATAATCAAATCCTAATCAGTTAAATCATTTTACTTTTTATTTTCAGGTAAAGTTTTCTTAAAATTCAATTTTAAGAGGCCTTGATTGAGTATCATTTCAAGTAAGCTAAGTCTTTTGTCATTTTCCAATTTATAATTCAAGAAATAGTTAAGACATCTCCTTTATGTATAAAGAATATAAGAAAAATTATTATTTCATAACTCATATTTGAGACATCGTCAACTTTATGTATTATATCTATTGCTATAATCCACTAATTAATGCAATCTTCTCTTCCAATTCATTTCGAAATACTTAATAATAATTTGGAATAGTCTTTTTGGGTTTAATGTCGCTTGATTCTTTTTCGGAGTTATGATTTTTTTCTACTTTTTTCAATACCTTCTACTTCCTTATTCGTTTTTATGCTTGTTAAGGGGTCAAGAGTTTTTAAGAAACAGTACAAATATTTTTCAACTGCTAACATATTGATTTTATTTTTTCTTTCTCTGTCTATTTTTTCTCCATCTCTGAGTTATTCATTATCATGCCATCTTGGATTATTTGCATTCTAAATTAATGATAAGGAAAATTTTTGGAAAAATTAAATTATATTATTTTCAATACAGCATTTAATTAATCCGTTTTATTTTATATAAATAATAGACACATAGAAAAATATACTAAAATTTGATTACTATATTATTATAAATATATAATTATAATATTTACTACCAATAATAATAATGAATTATTAGTTAAATTATTAAAAGCCAAATACAATTAATAGACATAAGAAAATTCACTTTTTACTGCTCAGCCTAAGCCTGAAGGTATTATTAATATATTAGTACAAATTTGTGAATCTCTATGATTTAGCATATTTAATTCTCAAAATAATTATAATGATTATATTACATAATAAATTAAATTTTTAATTGGTTTACATTTATATTCTAATTTATGAAGGAATGAGTAAGAATGACGATTTAGATGATTTACTAATAAAAAATTATTTGTTAAGAGTAATAGAATTTCTTATAATCAGAACTATTAAAGAAGATTGAACTTTTAGGTAGATTAATAAACTAAATATATAATAATTAATTAATCAAAATTAAGATTTAAAATGTTCAAACTCACACCATCCATAAATTCATAAAGATCTACGCCAAAATCAATAAGAAGATTGAGCTCAATTAATCATTCTAAAGGAGATATACTTATGAATGAGTATTTTAACTTACCAATGATATCAACGAAAAGTACAATTGGAAATAATAAAAATAATGGATTTAAACCTAATACAATCTCAGTAATAGAAGACTTGAATAGAAATAATCATTAATATTCTTAAAAGAACCCCAACATTCCATTAAAATAGTTATTGGGCTTAACAGAAAAAGATTAAGAGTGTTAAACCTAAGACCTTCTTGAAAAGTATTATTAGAATAAGAAAATTGTTTAAGAAAGGAACTTAGAAAAAAGAAAATAAAACAGAATATAAATAGAAGAGAAAAGTAGTAAATAAAGATGTTATAGCCTCTACTAAACTAATGTACAAAATTTCGACAATTCAACTGAGAGCTTAAAACACTCTTTAAGAAGGTATACAAAGATAGAAGAGGATAAATATAATTCGATTAGCTTAAATTAGTCAACAATAATAAACCATTTTCCACTATATTAAGATTAGGTGATCTTTAATCATTAGATTAAAGAAAATGAGAGATTAAGAAGCAGTACAAACAATTCCCGTAGAAAACTGAAAGCAGTGTTTCTATTCGTATTTTCATCTATGGTGATTTCAAAAAACTATAGTTTACGAAAAAAAGAGGAAAAAAAAACAATAACTCTATTAAATAAAAAGCTTTAGAGTTGTTAGAAGGTTATAAATTCAAATGGCATAAAATCCATAGAAGCATAATAATAATAGTTCGTTTAAATTATTTCAAATAAGGTCGTTCACTACTTAAAAAGTTAAACATATATTGATGAATGTAATTCCATTGATGAAATTTCTAACCCAATTTAGAATAAGGATTGGAAAAAACTTAGAGTTCAATGCTTTTCTAGATTGATTTATTAAAATTTGGAATTGCTGACTAGAGAGTGCAATATTCCAGAACTTATAAAATGCTAATTAATTGCTAGTCTTTTTAAAACCTCAAAATAAGAAACATCATATTTTGTAGGAGAGAGATGTCATTTTTATTAAGCAAATAAAATTCATATTGAAAGGGAATAAAAATTGGCAATAGCAACAGAATTCTTGCTCTTTTAGATAATAATTCCAAACTTATTATAAATAGTGAATAATTTACCTACTTATAATTAGAAATATAAAATTTAAACTTAATAAATAATAGTAATAATTGCAAGTTTGTTGCATAAATAATTTGTGAATAGATTTTAAAATATGAGAAAATTGAAAAATCCTAATGGCAATATGGTCTATAAAAAATTGTCAATATAATATTAAAAAGATGGTTTATTTTGTAATGAAATAAACATTTAATAAAACACTGGTGATAATAATGAAGTATTAGAAGGATTATTATAAAACGAAAAACTTGAATAACTAGAAGGGTTAAAACCAATATGGAAAGAATAATTGGATACACTATTTGAAAAGATCCTTTAAAATGTAGAGACTTTAATAAACTTTTGATTTTATTTATTCCTTTACTTTCTTAATATATAATATGTTAATAATCGTTTTTCTATAGTTGGTTTTATTAAATTCAAGTGTAATAAGAAGATCGGAAACAAAGATAGATGAATAGGGGAGAAAGTATCATTATAGTGAGAAATATGAGGAGGAATTTTCGTATGAAATTTAATAAAGATGTTCAGATAATGATTCTGAAGGTTAATTAGAATTTGAGAATGGTATAAAATAAATAATATAGAGATTTGAAGTATGATGAAGATTTGGAAGGATTTGGGGAAGGGAGAAATATTAATGAAAATATTAATAAAAATGAGGAGATTTAGAAATAAATAGAAGAGAATGAAGATGATGATGAGTAAAAAAAAGGAGAGGAAAATGTTGAAAATGTTGAAAATATGAGAATAAAATAAAAGAATTCAGATATGGATAATAAGATGATATTAATAAAAAATTAGAATAGAATAGAGTAGAGTTTAAATTGATAAAGTAAAGAATGGAAGATTTGATTAAGATTGAATATATATATTTAGATAATGTATGATTTGCATAAAAAATAAGAGATGAAGATTATAATAATTAGAGGAATGAAAATAATTAATTATTAAATTATATGAATTAAGAAGTGGATATCAAAGAGGCAAAAGAATAGAGAGAGTAAATTGAGTAGGAATCTGATGAGAATGAGAGAAATGATAAAAAAGAGTCAAATTTGTAATAATAAGAGTAGAAAAAAAAGAAAAAGAAAAATAAAAAGAAGAAGAAATGGGGAGAAGAAGGTAATTGTAAATAAGATAATTAGAGGAAATTCTGACTGATTTTGATGATGATTGGTAGAATAAGGTTAAGAGTTCTAAGATTTTATAAGATCCTGATTTACCTTAACATATAAAAGAGAAATATGCAATATATGAGAATAATCCTTATATGATGATAGTATCAAATGTTCCTTTGAATGTATAACTAAAAGAATTGGAGGAATATTTTAATACACTTATTACATCACTAGATCCAAAAATAAGTATTTGTAAAATAATATATAAGCTGAAAGACCTATAAAGACAATAGAATATGGAGCTACAAAATCATGGGTTGTTTTGGAATGTAGTTCTAAGGAAGCTAAGAGAGCATTAGTAACTTAAGATTAAGTTTAATTTGTGAATAATTGTAAAATAAAAGTAGAGAGACCACGAAAGTTTCTAGAAAGGATTTTAAATCCATAATCAAGGGAAGGGGAGTTAAATGCTGAATAGAAATAAGAAGATAATACAAGATTGTATTTAGGAGGATTACCAACTTATTTGAGAGATGAGGATGTTATGAAATTAATTTAATCTTTTGGAACAACTAAATATTTTAATTTAGTTAAGGATACTACATCTAATACAGAGATATCAAAAGGATATTGTTTTTTTGAATATGAAAATACAGTTTCAACAGCAAAAGCTTTAAAAGCATTAAATAATTTATAGATTGGGGACAAGAAATTAAAAATATGTAAAGTTTAAGGAGAACCTTAACAAAATAAAAAAATTAATGGAAGAGATTAACCTTCAAATTATGCTGGTTCATTTTTAGCATCTTGTGATTTATTAAGAATGCCATAAGTATAATAGATGTTAACAATTCCTTAATCTTCTTTGATACCTAGTAAGGTTGTACAATTTTTAAATATGGTATAAATTATATGATATAATGATAGTGTTCAGTTGAGGATTTGTATGAAGATGATATTTATGAAGAGTTAATGGAAGATATTAGAAGTGAATGTATACGTTATGGATAAATTGAAAAAATAGAAATACCAAGACCAGATAAAGAATCAGGGTAATTAATACTATATAATTTAGATTTTGTAATCCAGCTGTAGGAAAGATATTTGTTAAATTTTATTATTAAATACCTGCAAAGAAAGCTAAATTTCATCTTGCTGGTCGTACATATAATAGGAGAACTGTTATTACTTCTTTTTATCCAGAAGAATAATTTGATTATAAGGATTATTTAATAAATGGATGATATTTGAGTTATATATAATATTTAATGATTTTATCAAATTGTAAACATGAACTATTTTAAAGTTATCTTTTTATTTGGTAATTTAGAAAAGATTAATGAAATATGAATATAATTAGATTATTGATTATAATCATCCTCCTCTTCTAAATCTTCTATCTCTTTTTGGTAAATCAGCTCCGCTTCCTGCACAATTTTATTCAGAATAAGTATTCAAATTTGGATAAGGTTATCTACCTGAATACTTTCTCATATCTTCTGTAGATTGTTCAGCATATTTTGTTAAATGTTTTCTTGCTTATTCTGCATATGTTGGATCATGTTTTTAACCATTTAAATCAGTAGCTGGTAAACAATCTAATTTCAACCACTTTCTTTACTTGTTTACATATAACTAATCTCTTTGGTTGTTATCATAAACACCAAAACAATCATTAGTAAATACTTCATGATTGAAAACAAAAAACGATATAATTAATAATAAATCATTTCTTTTCTTATTCATATCCTTATCTTTAATGAGCAACCTCTCTTGCTTTGGCCAATCCTTATTCTCTATAATTTTACCATTCATATCCATGGTATTTTGTAAATGATCGTCTATATAAATCTGATGTTGCTTTTGTAAATCCTTTTAAAAATTTTACTAAATCAGCCCTACAAATATTAAATCTTATTTACCTATCTTCTGCACTCTCTAATAATTCTCCTCTTTGTAAACATTTTGTACCCTTACACATTGCTTATGGATCTTTTGCCCACATAAATAAATTATAACTATTCCAAAATATTTTAGAATCTAATAAAGCCATTGTATATTCCTCATATACTCTTTAACTAGCTGCTGGTTTATTATATATTTATGCTAATGATGGTCCACTTGATTCTTAAAATGAAAAATCTGCAGCATATGGTTTTCCTGTAAATATTTCTAATGAATGACAAGAAGCACATGCTCTCATAAATACTTTTGCTCCTTATTTTAAATCACCATCTACTGGTACTAATTTCTATTTATCAGCATTTGTATTTGGATTAGTTAAATTACGATAAGTCTTCTTTGCTTTTATTGATTATAATAAAGCCTCTCTTGTTATTGCTTCATCTATCATTTATTATTCCTTATGCATTGCTCTTATTTCATTCTGTACATCATCCTTACTTTTACCATAAGGATTTAAAAGAATCTTCTTCCATTTCTCATTTGGATCTTCTGATGTCATTTTATTGTTTAATTTATTATCACAATTAAAATTCATATTTTCAATTCATCTTTCAATCTCTTTTCTAATTCTTCATCTGTCTCCTTTCTTATTATATCTTCCTTATTTTCTACTAATTCTTCATAAATGTATCCACTCACATCTTCTCCTGTTATTATATCTTATAATAATTTTATATTTGGAATCTCGGCATTATCTTTTGTTACAAGTACTCTCAAATCCTCATATAATTTACCATCATATTATGTCTCAAATTATATAACATAATTAGATTATCTATATTTTTCATTCTTTATAATACTTTATTTGTTACCACTTCTTCCTCTATTTTATTTTTTGAAACCTAAATAACATCGCTGATATTTAATATTTCATTATCTATAACATTCACTTCCAATACTTTTCCATTTCCTAATTCAATCGAACATTTTTTTTAATCCTTTTCCAATGTTATTGATTTTACCAACTTTCCTAAGTATTTCCTTCCAGCCACATAAGATGATATTGTTTAAATTGAAAAAAATACTGGAATCAAAGTTATCCAAGGGTTAATGTATAAATAGGAAAGTCCACCTACCATACCCCATATTGAAATATATATTGTTGCAGATCTATTCAATTTAGTTGAAAATCCTTTATTTTAAGCAAATTCTAAGTACCATCTACATTTGTTTTCGTATAGAAAACTTTATAATTGTTGAATATTTTTTTATCCTAAGAATTAAAGTCTGCAGCCATCTTGTCAATTTGTTTTGTAAGATATTCTTCATGATCTAATATCTTATCTATCTTTTCCTTTGAAAATCTGAAAATGACTCTTCTAAACAACATTATTAAAATTTAATGAGAATTGCTACTTACAATATTAGAAATACATAAGATTAATATCTTAAAAGAAGAGAGACATTAAAGACCATTATACAAGGATTAAATGCTGATGTTATTTCTCTTTAAGAAGTAGCACTTCCAGAATTGGATTACTTAGCTGAAGATTACTAAAAATTCTTTGCTCCTATTCAACTACAATTCCCCTTACATCCTGATCCTGAATTTAGAATAGATGGAAATGCAATCCTCGTCAGAAAAGGCATTGAAGTTAAAATTCATGAATTTGTTCATATTAGTGTATTTAGAAATATATAACATATTGTAATTGGAGATGTGCATATTTACAATACACATTTGCATCATGTTATTGGTGATGATCAAGTTCGAAGTCATCAAATAGATAATATTTTTACCTATCTTTTGAGCTAAATGAATGAGAGGATCTTTTTAATGGGAGACTTTAACTTAACTCCTGAATCTTAAGAATACAAAAAAATGAATCAACATTTTAAATCAACTTATGTCTTGGCAAACTAAAAAGAACCTGAAATAACATTTCCAACGGGTTTAACAGGTCCATTCATGGATACTGACCCTGCTGGAACTTTTGATTACATATGGATTAGAGGAAACAATATTCAAGTTTAAGAATGCCTTCTTTTTGGATCTGATAAAATTGCAGAAGGAGTTTATCCAAGTGATCATCTAGGAATTTTAGGAGTATATAAAATATGAAGAATATTTTTATAAATTTAATTGTATCATTAAAGATATTTAAGTATTCGATTCGCTCTTTGACATGTAGTTTCATTTTTGCAATTTATTACTATATCATCCAAATATATTGCGAGTTTATGTTATTTTAAAAAGTTCAATATACGATTATCACTTAAATTGTGTTGGATAACAGCAAAGGTTACTAAATATAATAAATAGATTAATTACATTTTATTAAAACTTTACTAATTATAAAATCCTGCCATTCTTTCATTTCTTTATATAGAGATATTAATAGATTTAATAATCCATTATTATATAAATCGATGCATTACTAAAATGAGCTACTAGAACATATGAGAAATAAGGCATCTAATTAATGATATAAGACTTGGCGATCCTCTAACATAAAATATATAATTACTTTCTCTTTCAATCAATTACAAAAATTGTAATGGTATTTAATTTAAATGAATATTCTAAATAATATATTAAGATTAATCGCAAAACAATTATTTCATAATAATAGATGCTTAAGTTCTTATACATTTATCAGTAGCTTTATTACTTGATGAATGGTGATCGATAATTGTAAGTAATTGAAAAAAAATGTCTGGATGCTTTTCTATAATATCAAATTTTAAATTTTGATCATTTAGTTTCATCGATTCACAAATAACTTGTAATGCACTCTATCTTAATGAGTATTATTCTTGAACTATAAATGCTAAAGTTGTGAGGATTATCCAAACATTTTAATAGATTGTTAAGTTAGCAGTGAATTGAGATTTATCAATATAATATCGAAAAAATAGGAGGATTCTACTAAGAAATGAATGCTTTGTTTCAGAATATTTTTCATTGTTCTCTAAATCAAATTCTATGTCTAAATAATTTATTCCTCGCAATTTTTTGCATAATTTATCTAAAATTGACATTAGTGGTTTAATATCTTAAAATGGAATTCTGCTGTTTGGTTCGACAAATGTTGTTATTATGTACATAAAAGTTGACATATAATTATCATCGGACTCAATTTCTACTTCCACAATCTTATTAAGAATTTGAACAATTTAAAATTGTATAAGTGAAGCTTAGCATAATAATGAAGACTATGATAGAATTCCAAGTAAATATAATTATTCATCTAAAAATTCTAAATTTTGTTCTTTTTCGCACTGCTCCAAAATTTTTTACCCTAAATGAAAATCTTCAAAAAGTGTTTCTATCACCTCTGTCTATTAAGTTTCTTGGCATTTTCTCACTATCAATTATAACAATAGTATTCTTTAATTTGTTAAATCTCCCTTTAAAATTTCTTTTAGAAGAGGAAATTTGGAAATGTTAAAATTTTGCTCTGTTTCTATTTAATTGCAAAGACTAATTATTTCCTCATCCATTTAATCTTAACATTGCTGAGTATCACATTTTTAAATACTTCTTTTTCTTATTTCCATAAAAAGTTCTTCTAATCTTTGCTTCCTAATTTACTACCTAAATTGTTCTTTTTTTTATGATAACATAAAATTATTAATATTATAATTCAATAATTTTTCCTCAATTTTGAAAATACAAAATTTCAGATTATTTTATAGAAAAATAAATAATATTTATAAATGGATTAGATTGAATCATAACCTATTTTTGATGAAATTCCTTCCAAAATAGATATCAATATATTACCAAAACATAAACCAGAAAAATTTATAGAAGCAAACCAAAATAAGTTGATTGATCCTGTATTTGAAGATGGTCATGAAATTGGCTTTATGATCAAAGGAGAAAACACTCTCTATGAGTTAGACTATGAAGAAGGGTGAGTTTCACTTTGCTTGACAATAGATTTTTTGAGCCAAATGGATGCTACTATTCTCGCGATTTTGTTCCAAAGGGATGGTGGATATTAGATAAAGACTCATAAGAATACTTCTATGATATCGATGGAAAATTGGACGGAGAAGATGATGAGGAAGAAAACCAAAATGAACAATTGATATAATAATAATGATCAAGAAATAAAACCCCTTTCCGATTAATTTTTTCATTTCTATTTTATTTAATTTATAAAAAATCTACATTATATTATAGGTGTATATATGAAAAATGAAAAAACTAACACTTTTTCTGTCTTATAAATATTGAACTCAATAATTATCTATTTTAGTGATTATATGAAAATAAAATTTTCTTTAAGTTTTCTGAAGCTTTTTCTTAAAGGTTTGAATTATGTCTTATTAAAAGAAAATAAATGAATTATAGACAATTAATAAGAGTTGATTATTATTATAATTGTTTATCTTTGTAATAAATTTAAATTCAATAATTTATAAATTTACAATAAAATGAAAATATTCTTACTTATAAAATAATACTTAAGATTATTAGATAGATTAACATTAGTAAATATGGATAGATTATGGTTTATCTAGTTGAAAGTAATTTTTTAAGAATTATTTATTTTCTTTATATATTAAACAAGGCTAATCATTTTTTCATAGCATTAGCCATCCATTCCATACCTTCACTTAAACCTAAACCTGTTAAAGCACTACATTTAACTCTAATATCAAATATAATAAATTGATACATAGTCCAATTTCGTGATTTTTCTTCTTCTAATTTTAAGAACTCACAAATTTCAGTTTCGCTCAATGCTCCTTACATATCCTGTAAATTTATAATAATAACCAAATTAAACTTGTTTATTTGCCAAAATTAATAATGGAACATTTTTAAGTTCTTCTTCTTATAATAAGGTCATCAATTCTTCTTTTGAAGTTTTTAGTCTTCCTTCATCAAAAGAGTCAATTACGTATATAATGCCATTGGTATTTGGGTAATAAGATCTCCAATATAATCTACACGTATAAATGTAATGAATACCTAATTGCATTTTGACCTCCCAAATCCCAAACTTGGAATTTTAGATTTTTATAAGTAAGAGTTTCTACATTGAAACCCATAGCTTATTAATAAAATATTGATTTACTTGGTGCAGTTTAGATTACCTCATTCAAATGCAATTTATCTTTAAATAGATTAATTATGAATACATAAAATAGTTGTCTTCCCTGAGTTATCCAATCCTAAAATTAGAATACGCATTTCTTTCTATCCTATTAGAGAATTGAATATTTTAGAAAACACAAATCCCATTATTAATTTAATGAATTAACTCAATTTGGATAAATTGCTTTATCCAATTACGATGACAATTCGAGGTCTTAGGAGCTATTTTAAGCAAGATGATGAAAATAATCGCATAATCTTAGTATTGATTCCTTAATGATTAAGGACTGCCAAAATAAAGTAGAAACCTTTGTTCTTTCTATTATGCATTTCATACTTGACTTAATTGTGAATGGATTTGATCATACAACCATAAATTTCAATAAAAATGTTCCATCATTATAAACAGAATTAAAGAACAAAGTTGATTGCATATTACAATTTGTATAATCCAAAGATGTGGAAATCTTAAAAAGAAATATCTAGAAATTTTATGATTTTAAAGAAGGCTTTAGTGAATCAGAAAGTGAAGATGAAAATGTTAGTTTGCAAATCAAATTGGTAAAAACTAGCTCCTCTTATAAGGCAGACTGGTAAGATGAAGGAGTTTAACCCTGAAATACAGAGACTTCGACTTGAATTAGACAAAAAAGAATCCAAAATCCAAGAATTAATTTAGAAACTTGAACATGATTAGAATAACATAGAATTAATGGTTAATAAATCCTAAAAGGAAGTCTCTCTACTTAAAACACAGTTTGTTTAAAATCAATAAACCGATGATTCTGCATCTGTTTTTAATATTAAATATTTTGACTAGACATAAATAATTGATCCAGAAATTCTTGTTCTTATGAATGAAAAAATTAAGGACATAAAAACTCAATATGAACATTATGTTAAATAATTTATGGATAAATTATAAAGTTAAAGGGTATCTCATAACAATCAAGATGATATTAAAAAACCGTTCATTGATGATTTTACAACCAAAGATTTACTAAAAATTGCACTTGAAAGAGAATCTAATCCTTATATTATCTTTAAGTATATTTAAGATCTAAAATCTATTAATTATATTTTAGATATTTTACGTAATTAATAACATCATTATGGAATTGATTATGAAAAAATTAATAATGTCTTCAAAACCAAAAATGAAGATTTAAAAAAAATAATTGATACTCGTATTATTATGGAAGATTATCAAGCTTAAATAAGTGCTTAATATCTTATTGATATACAAAAAAAGAAAGAAGAAATTGATGAATTACACTTAAAGATATCATCATAAGAAAATGAATATAAAGAATAATTAAAATTATTATAAGATTTAATATTAAATTCGAATGATAACTGTAAGTAAAATGAAATAATTTTAAATTAATAATCAAAGATTGAGTAAATGAAAACTGAAATTTATAATCTATCAAATATGATCACGAATGAAAAATAGAATTCTTATTAATTTAAATAACAAAATTAGTTTTTGATGACTAATTTAAAACATATTTTAAATCTATTGCTGAAGAAATAAGGCTAAAGTAATCTTAGATTAGATAATTGTGATTTAATGAAAGAGAATTCTACTCCAATTAAAGATATTCTTAATAAATTAAATAATTTGGAAGGATTTGATCTATTTAAATTAATTTAAGAAATTAAACTAATTATTTATTAAATAGAATCTGTTAAAGCTGTGAATTAAATTTAATAAAGTGGAAAATTAAATAAATAAACTTAAACGATTTAAATAAATAATGAATTAGTGGGAAAAAAGGAAGAACAGAAAATTAAAGAAAAAAAAGAATCAAAATCAATTATTAAAAATTTAGAACAAAATAAATATGAAACTATTAAAAAAAGCAAATAAAAGGTTGTCTCTACATAAACTGATATAATAAATGATTATAAATCAACCTAGTATCAAGAAAACCCAGAAAATCAAAAATATGTTATTTAATAGAATGAAAATTAGATAGCTGTTTCATTAAATATGTTATTAAAATAGGCTTAATGTTCATTAGAATATAATCATAAAAAAGTTAGAGACTTAACTCCTGAACCTTCTTCTGAAAAATAAAGCTCAATTTTTGACAGATTATACACTTAATAAAAGTATGAAAATCCTAGATGGCATTAGTTGAGACCTTTAATTGAAAAACTTACAGAAGAGGAATTTCTTGAAGTTATCAATACTTTAGGAATATATTCATTTAGGCTTAAATAGTAAATAGAAAGCACAACAATGGAAATACCACAATATGATATAAGTAAAGTTTAATAGTAAATGATTTATTAAGGGATTAACAAACGCAGAAGAGATTCAAATTTTAACTAAACAAAGAAGTATTTTATTATTATATTATGAAGTGTATTTATAGAATTAGATGAATAGAGAGAATAAGCATTAAAACTTTTTGAACAACAGAGGATAGATACATATCGCAGGAGAATAAAAAGACTTATTCCTGTGTAACCTAGTTAATGTTTATAAGTTGAAGAAAAATTAAGATCAAAAAGTTAAATTAGAAGTAGTTAGCAAAAGCCTGGTTACTGATTATATATATATAAAATCATTTTTTAGATAAAAATTTAAGTAATTATGAGGTTTGGTTGTTTTATAGACGAGAATTTGAAAGTTATTTTTGTAAGGCTTATAAACTTTTACCAACTTAATCAAAACTTTGGCTAGATAATGTTTATTCTGGCTTTTACTTTTTTAGAAAATAATAATACTCTTATTAATGATGATTCTTTTTTTGTTGTTTTATTATATTTATTTTGTTTCTCAGTACTTACAGATTATTAAGATTGTTCATTTAATTTTTCTGATTTTTATAGTCGATGTCGTTTTTCACCTTTAGAATCACTTTATCTTTTTTTTTCTGTCAATTTAGATTCTAGATTTCTTTATAAATACATTTCTATACTAAGTTTCATCATTTACTCTTTTATATCCAACTTCTCTTTTAGCAGATAACTGTTTTCTTCCTTTAGATATAGAACGATCTTTTTCTGTATTACATATTTTTAATAATGCTTTAAAATTGGCTTAATTATTTGAGTTTTATAAACTTTTTTAAGATTTATTTGAAACCAATTTACTCAGCCTTTCAAAAGCAGAAGGGGTTTTTTTATGCAAAATCTCTTTAGGTGAACTATCTAAATATTTTTTATGTTGATCCTAAAATAATTATAAAATTTAACTTTAATGACTTATTCCAAAGATTTTATTTTTTCTAATTATTATTTTATAATAAAATCTTTTTCTGTAATGATTTCATCTATTTTTTATATTAAAGCATCAATTTGCAATTTCTATTACTATTCAATTCCTATATGAGTTCTAATTGATGCTTCAAGTTTTTAGATCACTGTTTCATAATCATTGTTTATTTACTCTTCTAATTATAATTCATATAGATTTTTCACCCTTTTCAAATTGATTAGAGTGTTACCTATTCAAATGAGTAACAACTTAGAGTATATAATCATATTATATTTTTTCTGATTACTCGTAAATTTACTTTACATTTACTTAATTGATCTGTTGGCATGTTTTAATTATTTCCTAATTCAAAGAAGATGTATTACATCATCTACAATTTCTGTAATATCCAACAATAATTACTTTATAGTATTACTTTGCATATATATATATATTAATTAATCAAAATTGCAAACCAGATCTAGTTAAATGAATATTACTATACTAAGGAATTGATCCCTTTAACTATAATATAATCTTTTTAGTCTTTCTCTAATCAACACTTACTTACTCATCCCTTTATGTCTAAGAACATGAGTAATCTTATTTAACAATAGATTATTAGAGTCTGCTCTTTTAAAAGCAAATTTATCTTTTCTTATTATCTTATGATAGTAATTTAGTATCAATCGATTTTCTTAAAGGATAAGACGTTTTTCTTTAAGAAAGAGAACGCTCATCTTAATTTAAGAAACCATTTACACTAAGTATATTCTATTGAGACTTATTTGACATTAACTTATTAATTTTCTCGTAAGCTGATGGTGTTTTCTTTTATGTATTCAAATCCAATTAAGAAAAATGGTTTAGAAAATTATTTTATAAATTTCCTGTACTTTCAGTATGTTTCTCTTACAATTATAATTACAATTTATGAATTTTATCTTCAAATTATTTCCCCAAGATATCTTTTTCTTTTATTAGTTCTTCTATTTTACTATTTAGTAATTCAATCTAAAGATTCAGTTAATATTAGGTTCTAATATGTTTCCTCACAGAGGCTTCTAAATTTTAGATTACTGTTTCATAATCATTTTTAATATGCTCATTTAATTGTTATTGCAATTATTAGCGCATCTAATCAATTGATTTAAAGAGTTAAATTATGTTAAATTATAAAGATGTATCATCTTGATTAACTATTTATGACTGATCAATATCATTATCGATTATGCTCTCTAATTTATGTTTATTCATACATTATCCATCTCTTGAAGTAAATCAAAATACAATTATGCTAAAAGTGTAGGTTTCTTATTCTTTTTATTCATTAATATAATATAAATTCTTAAATTTATACTTATATATATAATTTCTTCTTATATATTTATTTAATCACTTCTTATCATTCGAAAATGTTAGATTCAAGGTTATTAATTTCCGATTTAATTATAATATAATGATAAAAACATTAAATATCTATGATAAAATCTATAAAAAAATTAAGGATTCTCATTTAATTTTTTATTCTAATTTGACTTTACATTATACTAAGTATATGCTTAAATTCTTTTATTAAGCACTAAAAATTTTATGATTTATTTCAATTTAAATTAGATAAATATTTTATATAACAGAAAAAATTAAGAATGAAACTTATATATTAATTATTATTGTTCTAATTTTCTAGAACAAAGTTTATAAAAGACATGGCATAAATATATGGTTATATATATGAATATATAATTTTCATCCACTTTTAAAGAGGAGGATGGCAACTTATCCCATATAGAAATAAATAAAATGTTTAGTTTCATGTGTTACATATGAACCAAAGTTTCTACCAACAATACAATGCCAAGTTGGATTATATTTTTTATCAAACTCTTTTTTAATGAATGCCTAATATTTAACATTTTTAGTATACAGCTATATCTTTTTCAATGTTGAATTTTTCCAATGCCTGATTTGCGCAATCTATTGCATCTTGTTACATTTCTTCTGACATATCAGCATTTTTAACAACTGCTTTTCTATCAGCTTAAGCCATCTTTATATTTTATTATTATTTAAATTTATTAATAATAATTTTTCAATTTCCACTTCAGATTTATACAAACTGGGTAAGGTATTGCTTTTGAATTCTTTCTATTAGATTTTTTCAATTAAGAATCTTTCTCCTATTCAATATTCAATTTTTGCGATGAAAAATCTCTTAACTTCAAGATGTTTCTTTTCCTTATATTTTTAATTTGAAGTTAGAAATAATATTTTATGCAAGAATATGATATGTTTAATTAGTTATTATAATAAATAAAATAATAGAAAAAAGAATTAAATTATGAGCATAATACTTCATTAGAATCTTGTCATTTAAGGAAAAACTGAATATAATAGAATTTCAATAATATGTAAATTTAATATAAAAATCTTCTATTAGTTTCACTAGATATAGATATAATTTGATATGAATTATTATGTTAAAAATAAATGTTTAATATCAATCAATAGGGTCTAGGTACATTAGTTTATTCTTAATATCTTTTAGTTTTAGGTTTAATTTCAGAAGCCTTGAATTCAACAATACTACTAGCTTCACTAATCGGCATCAATTATTATTGTTGAATAATAGATTTACTTAGGTTGATAATATAAGAATGAGTCATCTATTTTTCTTCTGGAATTTCTCTTGATTTTATATATTGTTTATTTGAAATATTGTTGGAAAAGAGTGAACAATCTTTAAAGTGATCGAAATTAATGTTGCATTTCTTTCCAAATAGGGCAAAAGTGAGTAAATCATAATCAAAGTTGTTAAATTAGACTTTTTTATTTTTCATATAATTTAATAGAGTAGAGCAAGTTATTATATCATTTTGATCACTAAGATTTTAAAAGATCTTTGAAATAAATCTATAATAAGTACTTTATAAATATTGAAGTCATCATTGTTAATTATTTATAATTTATTGTCTTTAATTTGTTTAATCACCCTTATTTATTGAATGAGTAATTTTAAAAGCTAGACTTAAAGATCATTGTTGGTGTGATCAATGATAGTGTTTGATTTATGAAGTAAAAGTTTTGTTAAGTAATTCTAATCTTTTTAAAAATTAACAATTACATTAAATTATTGTTTACTGATCGTAAATCTATCTTTATCGCCTATAAACCATATGAATTCAATAATATCTTTATAATTGATAGGATGTAGATTCTGAACAAAAAAGTTTAACAAAGAATTCTTAGTGATAGTATCTTCATTGTTCGATAATAACTCAAAAGATCTAAATATATTATCCATATTATTGGAATAGAGGGTTTATTTGATCGTTTATAATTTTTGTTCATAATAGGAAATCATTTTCAGATAAAGTGCAATTTATTAGTCCATGATTAATTTAAAATATATAAATTCATATGATCAATTCTTATTGTTATTGTTATGAATGTTCTGTGTCATTAGATTTTATATCAGAAATACGCTTATCACTAGACAAAGATTATTCTAATTTATCAAATTTGTTCAATCTCAATCTTAAGTTTAATATTTTATCACTTAATTTTAATTACTCTTCTTTAGTATCTTGAATCTTTTTTATTAATTCTTATTTCTCTAAAATGCAAGTTCTTGTTATCTCTTATATCTAAAATGTCAATTATTCTATTTTTTTAGTGTATTCATCTATTAATAATGTTTTTTCTTATAAAATTTCATCTGGTGTCTTTTATATTATAGCTACAGCATTTGGTTTTTATTTATTTCGTTAAGCCTTAGGCATTTCATTAAAATCAAGATTAGGTTATTTTTACCTGATTTTTTATTCAGTCTTTTTATAATATTCATCAAATAGTTAAATTTTTTTCTTCAATTATTATTTTTATGCATTCAATTTTAAACTTAATCCTTGTTAAACTTCCAATTCAAAATATTATACCTTATTTAAATTATGTAACTGTATTGTCTCTTATTTCAATTATTATTTCTTTTCTTGCAAAAATTTTATTTAATCAGGAGTTGGATCATCTCTTTTACCTTAACGTACTAATTACAAACAATACTCCTTAATTAGATCTTCCACATAATCATTCATTTGATCTCCTTCCTTTTTGTAAAGTTCAATTTTTTTCTCAACCTAAGAATATTCATGTATTTTTTCTTATAAATAGTCCTATAACATTTTAATTTGCTATGCTAGATGTATCAATTAAAAATACATCTTTTCTGCCTAAAGGTTACAAAACTTATTTATTATTTTTATCAGATATTATAGATTCTAATGATTTCAACTTGGCTGTGTTAAGTCTTTAATAATCTATTCTACTCGAACCAAATCCAGTAGTTTTATTTCCTTATTTCTCGCTTGTTATTGACTTTAATTGCATTTTTTTAATTTAATTTATAAATAAAAATTTACTATTTGATCTTAAACTTAGTATATAGAATTTATAATATTCTTTATATAACTAATTACTTTTATCATTATTTTAATTGCATTTTCAGCATTTTATTCTTCTCTTTTATCATATCGCAACTATCTTATTCCATGTTTAATAATTGTAGATTTGTTTTAAATTGATTTCAACGAAATCCAAATTCTTATTCATATTATTATAATATTCATTTTAATTTTTTTACATTCAATCAAAATAATATTTAATTTTTCCGCTCATCGATCCCTCATTTAAAATTTAAGTATTACAAAATCTTTTTATTGAAAAATTCATCAAGCAGTTAGATTTACTGTAATCGAGATTGATAGTCTTTTTTCTTCTTTTCTAATTACTCTTTTCGGTCATTAGTAATAGACTGAATTGAAAAGATTTTCTTTAAATTAATAAAAAATTTTAATTTTAGGAGCAAATTATTCAAGTTCCAATAAATCGTTAAGTTCTTATAAGAAATAAAGTTGCTTTAACTTTAAATTATTATAATTTTCTTTTTCTTTTTTAAGAACTTTCAAAGCCTCAACAAATTTTTTTGATTTTACATTATTAATTTTAAAAAAAATTTTTAATTCCTTAAGTTAATCCTCAATTAAATTTTCTCTATCTTAAGATTGTTCTTTTAAGGAGGTTAGTTTGAAGGATTTTTAAATCAACTTTGGTTTATTCAATTTTCTTTTGAAATCTAGAGATTTCACCACTCTAAAACCCTATAGTTTGAGCATCTGTATCGATTAATCTTTAATTAATTATAATTAATCATTTAATTCTGCAATTTTTTTTTCCAACTCTAAAACTTATGAGTGATTTATCCACTTTAAAAACATTTAATTAATTCTCATGCTTTTCAATAATTAATTATTGAATGTCCATTTCAGCAATCAATAAATCTTTATTTTTATTTAATTAATTTAGAGTTTATTCTAATTAAACAATAATTAATAATTGTTCATTTCTTCTATGTTTTAAAATAATATCTTCTTATGATAATTCTAATATTCTTAATTTAAGATTTCATTTTTGAGTCTTCATTCTTTTTGAAGTCCAATAGCTTATTAAAGTTAAAGATCTTTGAATGATCCAATTTAATTGATTCTGTATTTTTTTCATTATGATTAAATGTGCATGAGAGAGGTCATCAAATAGAGATAAGAGATGATAAATTTTTAAGTAAAGTTATGATGTTGACTGATGGATTAGGATAAAATAATTACTTTTATTATATTAATTTTTGATTTGAAAATATGAATTGAACAATGTTAATAAATACTTTTTATAATTTATGATATCAGGAATCTTCTCTTTCCCACTTAGAAACTACCTGTAATAGCGTTTCCATTTTTTATTTTTCATATTCTTCCAAAGGCATATTTTCAAATTCTTTTGGTACTTTGGCATCTGGAAAATTAGATGGTTTTACTCCAGCTAGATGGATATGTCAGAATTATTACATTTTGTTAAATTAGGACTTAATTTAAGTAGTGTAATTCCACCATGAGTATCACCAACTAAGATTATGGGATCTCTTTAATTAAAGGCAATATTTGTTANTCGAGATTGATAGTCTTTTTTCTTCTTTTCTAATTACTCTTTTCGGTCATTAGTAATAGACTGAATTGAAAAGATTTTCTTTAAATTAATAAAAAATTTTAATTTTAGGAGCAAATTATTCAAGTTCCAATAAATCGTTAAGTTCTTATAAGAAATAAAGTTGCTTTAACTTTAAATTATTATAATTTTCTTTTTCTTTTTTAAGAACTTTCAAAGCCTCAACAAATTTTTTTGATTTTACATTATTAATTTTAAAAAAAATTTTTAATTCCTTAAGTTAATCCTCAATTAAATTTTCTCTATCTTAAGATTGTTCTTTTAAGGAGGTTAGTTTGAAGGATTTTTAAATCAACTTTGGTTTATTCAATTTTCTTTTGAAATCTAGAGATTTCACCACTCTAAAACCCTATAGTTTGAGCATCTGTATCGATTAATCTTTAATTAATTATAATTAATCATTTAATTCTGCAATTTTTTTTTCCAACTCTAAAACTTATGAGTGATTTATCCACTTTAAAAACATTTAATTAATTCTCATGCTTTTCAATAATTAATTATTGAATGTCCATTTCAGCAATCAATAAATCTTTATTTTTATTTAATTAATTTAGAGTTTATTCTAATTAAACAATAATTAATAATTGTTCATTTCTTCTATGTTTTAAAATAATATCTTCTTATGATAATTCTAATATTCTTAATTTAAGATTTCATTTTTGAGTCTTCATTCTTTTTGAAGTCCAATAGCTTATTAAAGTTAAAGATCTTTGAATGATCCAATTTAATTGATTCTGTATTTTTTTCATTATGATTAAATGTGCATGAGAGAGGTCATCAAATAGAGATAAGAGATGATAAATTTTTAAGTAAAGTTATGATGTTGACTGATGGATTAGGATAAAATAATTACTTTTATTATATTAATTTTTGATTTGAAAATATGAATTGAACAATGTTAATAAATACTTTTTATAATTTATGATATCAGGAATCTTCTCTTTCCCACTTAGAAACTACCTGTAATAGCGTTTCCATTTTTTATTTTTCATATTCTTCCAAAGGCATATTTTCAAATTCTTTTGGTACTTTGGCATCTGGAAAATTAGATGGTTTTACTCCAGCTAGATGGATATGTCAGAATTATTACATTTTGTTAAATTAGGACTTAATTTAAGTAGTGTAATTCCACCATGAGTATCACCAACTAAGATTATGGGATCTCTTTAATTAAAGGCAATATTTGTTAATCTAGGTTATTTAGAGGGTTTTTATTCAGCAAGTTTACCAATTTTATCAACATTTAAATCATAAACAAAAATTTTATCTTGAGTGGCACAGGCAAAAACTAAAATAAATTATTTAAAAAAATACCTGTGGAACTGTATGGTGCCCACATAGCATCAACAACTTACATTCCTTATTCAAAACTCATAATTTAGGAAGAGATTTTAGAATCCCAGATTTTAACAGTCCAATCAGCAGAAGCAGAGATAAAAGTTCGAGGATGAAAATTATTCCATTTGACTTTATAAACTGCTAAATTATGACCCTATTAATAATAATAATAAAATGAATACAATATATGTTTCTTAATATTGTCCTGAATATGCTCTTGAACATTTATGTATCTTACCCTCTTCAGTACCAACTAAAAAGATATGAGGTTCAAATTTATTAAAATCAAAACATAAACCGCAAGCTAAACCAATCAAAGTGCTTTCTTCTTCATTTTTACCAACTAATCTCAATCGAATAACTTCTTCTGGTTCTAATTTATTTTTCATTAAAACCCAATTCATAACTCTTCCATCTGATGATATTGAATAGAAATTATAATTTTTAGANTTCTAATTAAACAATAATTAATAATTGTTCATTTCTTCTATGTTTTAAAATAATATCTTCTTATGATAATTCTAATATTCTTAATTTAAGATTTCATTTTTGAGTCTTCATTCTTTTTGAAGTCCAATAGCTTATTAAAGTTAAAGATCTTTGAATGATCCAATTTAATTGATTCTGTATTTTTTTCATTATGATTAAATGTGCATGAGAGAGGTCATCAAATAGAGATAAGAGATGATAAATTTTTAAGTAAAGTTATGATGTTGACTGATGGATTAGGATAAAATAATTACTTTTATTATATTAATTTTTGATTTGAAAATATGAATTGAACAATGTTAATAAATACTTTTTATAATTTATGATATCAGGAATCTTCTCTTTCCCACTTAGAAACTACCTGTAATAGCGTTTCCATTTTTTATTTTTCATATTCTTCCAAAGGCATATTTTCAAATTCTTTTGGTACTTTGGCATCTGGAAAATTAGATGGTTTTACTCCAGCTAGATGGATATGTCAGAATTATTACATTTTGTTAAATTAGGACTTAATTTAAGTAGTGTAATTCCACCATGAGTATCACCAACTAAGATTATGGGATCTCTTTAATTAAAGGCAATATTTGTTAATCTAGGTTATTTAGAGGGTTTTTATTCAGCAAGTTTACCAATTTTATCAACATTTAAATCATAAACAAAAATTTTATCTTGAGTGGCACAGGCAAAAACTAAAATAAATTATTTAAAAAAATACCTGTGGAACTGTATGGTGCCCACATAGCATCAACAACTTACATTCCTTATTCAAAACTCATAATTTAGGAAGAGATTTTAGAATCCCAGATTTTAACAGTCCAATCAGCAGAAGCAGAGATAAAAGTTCGAGGATGAAAATTATTCCATTTGACTTTATAAACTGCTAAATTATGACCCTATTAATAATAATAATAAAATGAATACAATATATGTTTCTTAATATTGTCCTGAATATGCTCTTGAACATTTATGTATCTTACCCTCTTCAGTACCAACTAAAAAGATATGAGGTTCAAATTTATTAAAATCAAAACATAAACCGCAAGCTAAACCAATCAAAGTGCTTTCTTCTTCATTTTTACCAACTAATCTCAATCGAATAACTTCTTCTGGTTCTAATTTATTTTTCATTAAAACCCAATTCATAACTCTTCCATCTGATGATATTGAATAGAAATTATAATTTTTAGAGATATCTGGATTCCATCTAACCTACCATACTGGATCTGTATGCTTTTAAGTTCTTACTGTAGATTAATATATAGGTTTTTTATGTTTATTTCTAATATCGTAAACAAGTACAGTTCCATCATATAATCCTACAGCTAATAATGCTGGACTTTATGGATGGAAATCTAAACACATAACTCCAGCTTCACATGTAAATGCATATTCTGGATGAGTTGTATTTTTTAATGAATATAAACAAATTAAACCCATTCTTTATTTAGAAAATTCGTAACTACCAAAACTAACAGCAAATAAATCCATATATCTTGGATTCCAACACAAAGATGTAACATGCTTTTTCTTTTGTTTCTCATTTGAAAATTTCCATATAGGTAATAGATGTCTAATTATTTTTATTAATCTACCCTTCATTTTTTGATGTTTCAACTACTTCCCCTTGACTCCAATAATATTTGTAATCATTGTATTTTTCCTTTTGATCATTATGTACAACTGTTCTTTCCATAATTTTTAAACATCTCTTAAATGATGGTTTATAAACTGTATTATCTGATGTATGATCTTTTTTCTTTTGACTTTCTTCTTTAGCTTTGTTTTATATATAAGCATCAAATATTTCCCATTAAGTAATTTATCCTTTTAATGTATCACTTGGAGGAGGTTCTGTTGATACACCTCTTTCTCTTATTACTCTTCCATCTGTTTATGCTTCTCTTGCATTATAATTAAATTTATTTCTCATTGTTTATTTTATTGCTTCTATATCTTTTGATGCACCAGGATCCTCCATTTCTTAATTCCTTTCTGCTTCTTTAATCAATGCATCCTTTGTTTCCCATAATTCCTCTTATATTCTAGATTCATTCGAATCTTTATGAATGATTTCTCCATCCATTCTAAAGTGAATTATTAATTATTCAACCAATTCATCTGTTTTATACTATCATTATAATGGGTAGTTACTTTTCTTTATAAATAATCATATTGAGTAATATTTTTTGGAGCTTAAGGATTATTAGGTATCAACATTTTAGATGGCATATCTTCATTTAATTCTTTCTCAGTCAATTAAGGTCTCTCTCTTTCTCTCTATTAATATTTTATGATTTCAAAACTTCATGTTAATATTCTGATTCATCTCCATCAGGCTCAGCTTCCTGTTGATTTAAATTCTAATTTGCTATCTTAGGTTGTTTTTTCTATCATTTATTATTTATAATATACAGCTACTGGTCTTCTAAGTGCTGCTTTTTATTATTTAGGTGGCATTTTAATTATTAAAATAAAATTAATCAAAAATCAATCTATTTATAATCTTACTCACACCATTTTATATTATTTACTAATTCATTTCTCTTAATCTTTACTTTATCTTAAAATTCTCATAGACATTTCTCTTTATTTAACCTACTCATGTAAGATCTCATTTATCTATATATTTAATTACTTTAACATTAATCAAAAATTTATAAATAAATTTTTTCTCTCAAAATTTAAGATTTTCATAATAGTCATATTTGGTACTTAGCTTAAGCGCTTCATATGATTAAGTTAGATAAAGATATCTAAGAGCTTATCTTTCCACAATATAATTCAATGTACTTTTCCACTTAATCTCTAATAACGATATTTAATAATACCTTCAATCCAACAATCATTCAACTTTTCTTTATGAACAATATCTTCAAAGCAATCATAAATTGATCTGTTTTCATACTTAGAAGGAAATTCAATATCAGATTTAGGTAAAGTAAGAATTTTTTATACTTAAACTTTCTCAAAAAATATAAATTCAAGTTTATTATGTATCTTTAACAATTTTAAGTAATTCATAGAGGAATTTATGCATATCATAAATTCTAATATTTAATAAGCTACTTTTTTCCATGATAATTTATTGATCTTTGTTTAATTGTATAATTTGGCATTTACTATTTAAGGTTATATGAACAGCATTTATAAGCTACAATTATGGTATTTAATTTGATGAGATTTTCATTATTATTATGTATAATAATAATATTTAGATAATTAGAGATGGTTTTAATATTTATTTCATGGATCTTATTAAACAAATTGATTTAATACTTGGAGTAGATCAAAAGCTCGAAAGATTTGATTTTAGGATATATTAATTTTCTTAAAATGGTTATAAGAAAGAGTAATGGAAGTAGTCTATAAATTCTTTCAATTAATATTGTTGAATGAAATAAAAGAATATTTGAATAATGAATTATAATAATAAATTTTTAAACAATTAATATATATATATATATTAAATTATATTAAAAGATGGCTAGAAATGCAGAAAAAGCAAAAGCAATGCTTTCAAGATGGTATAGATTGAAAAGAGATATACGTAATACTACAGATGGAAAATATAAGTCAATTCCAAAAGTTTCAGAATGTGTAAATCTTTAAGAATGTGAATTGGAAAGATAAGAAGTGTTAAAAGTAGTATCGAAATTGGTGTCAGATATTTAAAATGCTGGTTTAGGAGAACATAGAATAAGAGAATTGAATGATGAAATTAATAAAGTTATTTAAGAATTAAGATAATGGGAAGATAGAATTAAAGAATTAGGAGGACCTGATTATAGAAGATTAAGTGCTAAAATTTATGATACTCAAGGAATTGAATTAATAGGAAAAGAAGGATATAGATATTTTGGAGCTGCAAAAGATTTACCTGGAGTTCGTGAATTGTTTTTCTCAGAACCACCTGCAGAACCTAAAAAATCAAGAACTGAACTTTATAAGGTATGTTTTTCATTTTAAACATTTTGTAGAATATATCCTATAATTATTATGGAAGTTAGAATTAAGAATTATTAGAAATTCTCGAAGAGGAAAGGGAATTAGAAAGAAAAGCTTAAGAATAAGAATTATAAAGATTTATTCAAGATAATCAAGAATTAGTTAAAGATTTCAATACAAAAGAAGAAATTATGCATTTTATTAAATTTGAAATTGATAAAAGAGATGATGTATTAAAAAGAATGGAAGAAGAAAAATGTATAATTATTATCTCTAATTTATTTAGAATAACATTCAGATTCTGAAGAATATGAACAAGATTAATTAGAATAAAGGAAATAAGAATTGATAAGATAGTATTATGCACCTGAAAAAATCCATTCATAATATGTTACTACAGTTGAAAAAGATGCAGATCTAGAATCATTTATTAGAGGAAATATGACTAAATGATTGTTTACAAATATATGTATATTTATTTATGTAATTTCATCAAACCTCATTCAATTCTTTTATCACTTATTCAATAGTATCTTAAAGGCAACCAGTTATTGACAGTTGATAAACCTTTTTTCTTTCAATATGATTATCTTCTTCGAAAATTCCATTAAGTAATTTTTTAATTTCATTCAAATCATTTTTATCATTTATCATAAATGAGAGTTCAATTTAAGGGCTAAATTTATTTTTAATTATAATACAAATCTAATTATTTTATGTAATCCACTAATTCCGATAATTCTTTCCCATCCTTTTCTATTAAGTTATTAATTATTATAGATGAAGGTTTCAGAATTTAAATTTCGTCTATAGCTTTACCATAAGTTTTAATCAAATTTTGTTTTTCGAAAAAATGGATAAAATTTTATGGATTCAATAAATCTCTATAATAAATATAACAAATAGTTAATTCTATTTTTTCTTATTTATACTTTTATATTTAATTAGGATCTATTTCTTTATCTTATAAATAAAGCTCATATTAAAATATTTCTAATGATGAATTCTATTTTTGATTTACTAAAGAAATATTATTTTATTAAATCAATTTTTCTATCCATAATATTTTATTTTCCTTAAATTGATTATGTATTTTTTCTATTGGTATTAAAATCATACTGTTTTTCAGGTTTAAAACTCCTTTTACAACATCATAAGGATAATTAGGTAATCCATAGTAGACTTTCACAATTGTTTGCTTTTTAGTAAAAGAACAAATTTATTACAATCCAACATAATCATTTTAACCTAATCGAATATCAACAACTGGATATTTTTATGATACTTATTGAATAATTTGACTAATAATATAAAAAAGTCAATATTTACTTTAGATTTCCATTTTCTGTTTTCTCGATTGAAATTTAAATAGTTTTCTTCGAACAATCTAATTCTGTTTCTAATTATTATAATTATGATTTTAATTTATTTATCTTATTTGCATCCTTGCTTGAAATTTTAATTCTTAATTCTTGTTATTCTGTAGAACCTATTAATTAATTTAAAGGTTAAATATACTTTAACATTCACATTATTAGAGTATTCTTTAGAATCTATCCTTATAATCATAATTTATTTATTTAAAATTAAATTGATTTTTGAAAAAATAAAAATCAATTATTTCAGCTTGAGGAGATGTAATTTTCATAAGAAATTAAATAAAATAATCCAATTATTATTTTCTTCCTAAAATAACGATACAGTTTTATTGAAATTTTAATTTAATCTGATATTGATTTTGAATATTATGAATAACGTCAATTTTCTAATTTCTTAAATAATTGATTTAAATATTATTGTAAATAGTTTCTCTAAAAATCTCTAGGTCATCATTTAATTTCTTTAAAAAAATAGAATGCTACAAACCTCCGTTAATAATAGCAAAATAACTTATAGCTTTTCCATCAAGTTACGTCTAAGCAAGTTTATAAATTTCCTTTTCTAATTAAATTTCGATATTTTTTCTATCTAAATCAAAGTTAAAGTAAAACTTTGCATTATCACAAAGCTAGGCATTTTTATAATCTAAATATATGTTTATAGTATTACCAATAACTAATATTGCTGAAAATATTTTAGATTTTACAGTTTTTAAAGAATTTTCTAATTCTTCTAAAGAATTCTAATTTTTTTTATCCACTTCATAATCATAATAAGAGTTTTGAATCAAAGCATCTTTAATTTACATAAGTTAGATTGAGTCATCATCAAGATCTTTAAATTTGAGTATTCCACAATATGGATTAAGAGCAGAATATTCTTTAAATAATATTTCTTCAGCTTTACTAACAAGATGATATGGTCCATATAAATCTATCTTATGTTTTTAAATTTATATTTATTACAATCTATTGACCTTTGCGCACTTCTACATAAGTATATAAATACTTTTCAATCCATTCTTTAATTTAAGGAACATAAAATTCAATAAATACATAATGCATATTGTATTATTATTCATGTCTAACAACTTTTTTAGTAAAAACATCCTATGATTTAAGTTATTTTTTAAATCCATAGAGTGTATATAATTTTTGAGTACTATTTTACTATTTTTAAATGGAATTTTTATAACCTTTTAAAGGAGCCTCTTATTAAGGTGAATAGGCTTAAATTTAATAATTGTTTTTCATGTAATCTACATATTATATAAATTAAGTCTAACAATAGAACAACTTATTAAGGAATTGATGAATCTCTTTTTCACAATCAAGATGAGTGAATATGAATTAATCCTATATAAACCATATAATTTGAGTATTAAATAACTATGAAATATATTATTTTAGATTTGATTCAAGGTTCTTGTCATATTTAATTATATCTGAGAATTCGCGTAATGATATTTAATAAAAATTATCCAAATTTAAAAAGTTTAGAAATTCTAATTTTTAAATAAGAATATCTGTTTTTGGGTTTGAATCAAATATAGTAAGTTAGATATTAATATCTTGATTGATCAATTCAGATAGGATGTAGCTAAAGTGATCATATTTTTTTCTGATATTTGAGAGTCTTAAATTTAATTTCATAAATTATAATTATAATTCAAATCATGCTTACTGCAAATACACTACAAATGCAATGGAGAGTATTTTTTTATTGCTCTTATTTTGCTTATTTATCTTTTGGCCAAGATATAATAATTTATCCATCAGCAACAGTATCCCACCATTACGAAGTTGTAACAAATGCTCCAGCTCCATTTCTTTACATAATCATACAGTGAACAATATATCTTAAATATTAAAGTTCATATGTACTTATATGGTTTCCCCAATTCAATTAATTATTGTGTAACTTTTTCACAAATTGCATTAATCCAACCTTATACCTTAGAGTAAATTTTATGTTTATACTTTAGACTCATCATATTATACTTCTTTTAAAACACTTTCAATAGATTCTTAAGTAATACGATCTACTTCTTCTTATGAATATGTATTCTCTTCTAAATTTTAATTTTCCTCCATTAATTTTAATAATGAAATAATAATTAAATTATACCCTTTGGATTACCTTTCTGGTTTCAACTATATTAATATACCTATTTTTTAGTTCAGGTGAATTTAGTTTTATATTAACACTTGCTTGTGGAATATAATGCTTTGGATTTGGATTAGTATTTGTGACAATTTCAATAACAAAAGAGACAAGTGGATTAAGTAAATAAACGTTTATTTGTTGTGCATAAGCATTATTAGCAAGATTATTTTCAATTTTAACCTTTGAAGTAAAATGATTATGCATAAATAGGGTTATTTACCTTCAGATGCAACAGGAGATTATGTTTATCGATTATTTGAAATATTATCACTTATATTTTGCATTTTAACAGCATTTAGCATAAAAAACAATAAGTAAGAGTTATTTTAATGGTATTACTTTACCCCTGTAATGTTAATAATTGCATATTATATACATCCAGGATTGAATTCACATTCATTTTGTGATATCTCTTGGGTGTTTGCTTTATATATGGAATCATTTGCAATATTACCATAGATACACCTTTTTACAAAGAGAGGTTAGAATTCAACAATAATATAGAGGGAATAATTGAATATCATACATCTAATTTTGTAATTACTTAGGCTCTCAATAAATTAATATGTGTGATATTTTGGTTTTATTCATATGAAGAGCTTAATAGAAGTGCAGATGAATCGACTATAAGTGTAGCTCCATGGTTAAGCGGCTATTTTGTAATGGTGGCATAAATGATTTCAATTGTACTTATATTATTATAACCCTAGATTATTACAGCAGATTTTGTATATAAATATTTACAAAGTTGGAAATAAGGTATTCCTTTGGTTATGTTACCTTCATGATTATTATTAGGATGATGTAGAAAATAATAAAATATTATATAAATATATTATCATTTTGCAAGCATCAATTATTGATACTGTTATCTTTTATTATTTAGTTTGTCTTATCCTATAGATTCCATATCAAATAATTTTGGTTGTAAACATGGTTTCCCAATCACTTATTAAGTTTATTTTTTCATATCTTTTTTTACTCTTAAAATTGGTGGTTCAGATTATTATCTTGGTTATATTTTTATATTAGATAATTTGTTCACTTTTGCACTAACCTATTCATCTTCGCCATGAACATTAATACTTTCAGGTCTTGGCATATTTTAAAGTTTTGGTAAATTATTTGCAGGAGTATTAGGTTTTAATTTAGTTCTCACCATATTAGTTTTTGTTTATTAAATTTATTATTATTATTAAGGAATCTAAGAATCTTTTAAATCTTTCTTTTGATTTCTTTTTATATCTATATTAATTTATAAATATATTATACTTGTTCCTGTCCAACTATCTTATAATGATGATGCAAATTCTATGTATTTATCATATTTTTAACAATCTTCCAAAGGGTATATCTTAACATAATCTCCTAAATGTGAATTCTCATATTCATCTCTCTATTTCTCCCATTACTTCATTTATTAAACCTTTTCTTCCATTGTTAACTTTACCTTCTTACCTGTCAATACTCTTTGTTATAAAGATTCCTTCCTTGATGCTATTATTTATTCTTTTGCTTTTTAACTAACATTCATCAACTTCAAAGTATCTCTTATTAAATTTTTCTTTATCAAAGAATCAAGAGGAGTATCTGTTGTGAAACTAGGAGTATGATTTACTTCCAATAATATAGGTTACAATTTGTGATTCAAAAATATATCAAAACCTAATATTTCAAAACACATATTATTAGCATAATTATCTGGTTGACAAGATCTATAATGATGACTCAATATTGGTTAAACTGTACAAAAGGTTTTTATAAATAATTCATACATTTCTTACCAAAGTTTCTTTATATCATGACCTTCCTATTCTAATTTACCAAATACAGCCTTTATAGATCTCTTATGTCCAATATCCATTCTACTTGCATCTTTATTAAATACAAAATTTGGATTCTCTTTATTAATAGCATAATTAGTGAGATGCATACACATATCTTCTAAATTTGATGAATTAGGTGGAACATATGGTTCTGTAGCAAATCTAACTAAACCATCTTAATAAACATATATTCTCATAGGATCAGTTCCAGCAAGTAAGACATAAACTCTGAGATCAAATTTTAATCCTTCAATAAGAAATGGTCTATGCAGATATCTCTATGCAACATAATGATCACTTGGATTAATATCATTAATATTTCTAGTTAAAAATATACCTCTTCCTTAACAACTAGCTTCTGGTTTAACAATAAAAGTTCTTGCTTTTCCTTTAACAAATTAATTTTTGAAGTCTCCATATTCAGCTGGTAATAACCATGTTTATGGAAAGAATTTATATTCATCAGAGAATTATTTTCTCATTTTCATAAGATTTCTTCCTAAATGATTCTTTCTAGCAAGTGAATACATTCCAGGAAAATGATTAATTTTTTGATAAGCTATGATTTATTTATAAAAATACGTTGCATTTTTCCAAGTGTTTCAGGTTAAACAGCAGCATCTGTCCAAAACATATCCCAATTATTTGCATCAGGCTCATATTATAAAATCCATTTAAATAACTTTTTACCTACAAACTTTACAACATCATATTGTGTATCTAAAATGATAGAAATAATGAGAAACCTGATACATTCATAATCAATGTTGTCTTCTTTTTTGAATTGTCTTCAGTGTCACTTCCACTATCTTCAAATTCTCCATTAAAGTGTGGTTCTTTTGTTTATTATTATTTCATATTAATATAAATGGATTTATATCACTATCTCTTTAAATTCATAATTGTAGGAGATACAAGTATTCTGATGATTTTAAAATAAATAAGGTGTTGGTAAGAGTTGCCTATTATTGAAATACACAGAAGGTAAATTTAAAGAAGAACATGATGCTACAATCGGAGTAGAATTTGGATCTTAAGGATTCAAATATAAGAATAAACAATTTAAAATATAAATTTGGGACACAGTACTATATTGAACTTAAATGATAGGCTGGTTAAGAATCATTTAGATCCATCACTCGTTCTTATTATAAAGGGTTTCTTTAATTTATGTTAATAGTAGTTCAATAGGAGTTTTACTTGTTTTTGATATTACAAATAGATAATCATTCCATAATATTATGAGATGGTATAATGAAATATTAGATTGTGCTCATGAATCTGTAGATATAGTAATTGTTGGCAATAAAGTTGATTTAGAGAATGAGTAAATTAATCATGTAAATAGACGCTAAGTTTCAGCAGATGAAGGCAAATAATTTGCAGAATAATATAGAATACATTATATTGAAACTTCAGCCAAAACTGGATAATATGTTGACTAAGTTTTTTAATAAATGGCTATGAGAATCTATGAAAAAATTGAAAACAAATTAATCGATCAAAACAATGAAAATTTAGGTATTAAATTAGGCACATTTTACAGAAATGATGAAGAAGATGATAAAGAATTATAAACAAGTTTAGGATAAAAGAAGAAAAAGAAAAATGATGATTGTTGTTGAATATAAATTAAATTATTTTCATTTTCTCATTTTATATCATAATAACTCTGTCATAAATATTTGTTTTTGTTGTTTTATAAAATCCTTATATTTCAAATTTCATTCTATATTTTTTTTAAATAAAGAGAAAATATGATCAAACTACTTCAACTTCATTAACTTTATATTCAATTTTACATTTTAAAATCTTTTAAATATATATGTATATTTTATATATTTTTTATATATCTCATTTCATACAACAAATTTAATAATTAACCCTAATGCATGCATCTATCTAAGATATGACAAAAGGCTAATAATTAATATTATTAAGATGTAAATATGAGTGTATATAACATTTAGTCTATTGAATTAGATAAAAATTAAGACATTCATCCTTGTTAATGGAGTTATTTTATTTTCTCATATAAATATAATAGTTGATTTAGGGAAATGTTTTTTTTTTTTTAATTTGATTTGGGTCGTCATTGAGATGATAAGAGAGAAAATAAATTTAGTTTTTTAAATAAAATTGTTATACAGAATTATATTTCTATATAAGAATTTATAATGCTATAGAGTAATTTGACATCCTATCTAGAAGGAGTTGAGAAATAGATAACAAATAATGAATTAAGTTGTGAGGAGGCAATGGAAATGATTTCAAAATTAAATCCTTAGAGTTTGATAGAAAAAAAAGAGTTAATGCAAATGAGAAAAAAGTTGTAATAATTGTAAAGAGATGAAGTGAAGGAAAAAATAAAAGGGAAACTTAATTCACATATCTTTATATTAAGAGAACTATTGGAAAAAAGTAGAAATGTAAACAATAGTGGAGAGAGATATAAATTATTAAGTGAGGCAGAGGAATAGAAAAAAATAACGGAGGCTCTAATTTATACATTAAATTAATATAAGGATCATGTAAGTGTAAAATTTGTGGGGGATTGTAAGAAGGTGATAGTAGAGTATGAAGAAGAATTAAGACAATCTTTTATGTCTGCTAAAAGAGAGGAGGGAATCTTTATGACAAATTAGAAAAGCTTATAGTAATCGATGTTTGTTAGTGAAATAGAATAAGATGAGAGATTTGATGATGAGTTATAAAATGAGAAATCAATAAGAGGAAAAATATATAAATATTTTAATAAAGTATTTGGTTGTCTTAATACTTATAATTAATGATAATGGATAAATGTAATTGATTAAATAATATTTGTTTAATTATCTTTTATAAATTATATTAATTAGAAGAGAATATATAATGTATTTCTACTTAGATAATAAATTTAAGTAATTGAATATATATATATAAATAAATATTTTAGTTGTTAATGAAAATATATTATTGATTGAATTGAAAATATAATGAGTTAATTATTTTATAAAATGAAAGCACCCACTCATCGGTGTCTTTTATCAAGTTTAATAGAGAGTAATGAAAAGACTACTCGATAAGCAAAGACACATGAATCTTTTGAGAGATTGAAGTGTTCTTAACCATAAACAGCAACTCCAAAAACTTAAATGACTAACAGGAAAAGCAAATAGATGAGTTTAGTTTAAGTTTAGCAACTAATTTAATAGCCACTTTTACGAAAGAATCATACAGCTTTATCTGAAGTTCCACATACATGGAATACAAGTAGAAGTATAGAGAAGACAGTTGATTTACTTGCTATGCCTCAACATAAACGTGTAAAATGGTTGGAAAAATAAAAATCATTGTTTGTGTAACAACAACCAGTAACAGAACGTGTATAAATAAGTCGTATAAAATAAATGGCAACTGCTGCTAATTATAACAATTTTTTAAAGAAATTTAATGGTGAATAAATGATGATATTAGATAAGATAAAAAAAGATGTAGTAATTTAAAAAGTAATACAAAATGATGTATAAGAGAATAAGGAAAGGTAGTTTATTTATAAATAGCCATTACGTATAGTAAAGGGCATGAGTGAACACATGCTTAGAATGAAGAGTATTACTAGACAGCATGAATCATTACGTTCACCTCCAAGAAGACTCTCGAATCCTAGATATGAATTAACAAATGCTAATAGAGTTCGTTTTTCAAAATATTATTAAGATGATAGTTTGAAAGTATTAAAATCATAGAAAAGAGATCCAAATTAGATTTTTAAAGAATTACATATAGAGGACATCTAATATACTGATTTGGACAGAGCATAGAATCATCCTATTAATATTGCTTTATTCAATATGTTAAAAGATGAAGAAATTATTCTAAGTATTATATTTGTTAAATTCAGAATAACTTTAATTGGATGAAGCAGAGAAATATACTGCATAAGAATTAATTAAATAGAGGTAAGAGATTGAGAGATTTGATGAACTAACTCGATAAGAATATCATAGAAAATGTTATGTAGATTTCAAATCTAAAAGCATAAGTTCTAAATATGAACGTAAATAACTTAATTTGGATTCATGTTTATTAGATGTATAACCTAAAAATGAAGTTATTAATCCAGAATAATTTAAGAAAATGAGAAGATAAAAAATATTAAATATGATTAAGATCTTCTTATTTAGATTACATGAATTGAATCTAAATCTTGAAGATTTAATTTAACATAGAGTATATCCACTTGTTGCATATAGCAATGAGAGAGCTAAATTATTCTTTGATTTAGTTAAATCCAATAAACTTGAACTTACACATAGAGAATTATAGGAGAATAGATATTTGGTTTATGAATTTGATTCATCGAAATTAACTCCACTTCATCATGCAGTCATTCGCAATCATATAGAAATGGTAGAATTACTTTTAGAATACCATGCAGATGTTAATCGACGTGATATTGTACTTATTATTGTATAATCTAGCTTGGAAGAACTTCACTCTTCTTTGGAATCCGTTCTGGATACAATGATTGTGTACGACAATTACTTTATCATCAGGCAATTCCTTGGTCTAATAAAAAGAATTAATATGATCTTTATTTAGATATGCTCGATGATAAAGTTAGAGATTAATATCGTAAGGCAAAAAATGTATTCTTTTATTCATTATCTAAGTATCATTTATAAATGCAAATGATGTCTTACTCAAAAAGGGCTGCTTTCTGGATGGAACGAAGATATTATTTTACTTAATGAATAATAATATAAATATATATATATATGTATTCTAAATTTCAGATCAATATTTTATCAATCTATATATTATATAAGAATCATTTATAGATTCACTAATTTAAGATTATCAATTATAAGAATACTAAAATCTATACAATCAATGATTTTTCTTTTATCTTATTTTCTTATCATGTCTTTACTTTATTTCCATTTACTCTTTCCTATCTTATGCTACATTTAAATCACCTGTTTTCAAAGCAATTAAATCTTCTCTATAATTACTATCAGATGCTAAAGGATAATCTTCATATTTCAATTTATATGGAAAATGTTTGAACCAATTTAATACCTCTATTCCATCAATAATCATTCCTGTTGTCCATCTACCACTAATAATCGAAAGTTTATCTTATTAAGGTAAAGCTTTTATTCCTTAATATTTTCGATAAGTTTCTAGATTAAATTTATTAACATCTTTCATAGAACCTTTTACAATATATCCTTCCATAAAATCTTAGGGTGTAATCTTTTTACTAAACATTCCTGGAAAAGCTGTTACTACAATATCACAAAATAATTTATTATCTAAATCAACTAACCAACCAACTCCATTATAATAAAATTATCTATGACCAATAGTCATACCTTATATAACACCAGGCATTACATTAAATATTATAGATGTTTTATTTGGAAATGTTACTTTGAGATATCCATAATTCTATCCAGTAATTGAATTAGCACTAAAATTTGCTTAAGATTCTAAATGTCCTGTTAATTTAAAGTTTCTACCAAGTACATATAATCCTAATACAGGTGGATGATGAGAGATCTATTCACTATATAATAGATTTCCATTCATATATCCTTAAAAGGTTTCTCCTAATATTGGATTGAATGGTTTTTCCATATTTAAAAACATTATATTATATGCAAGTGAAAATTATGCAACCAATTTCATTTATTCAATAGGATCTTATAATTCTCCTGCCTTTTCTAATAACCACATATATCCTAAACTATAACAAGCTCTTTCTAAATTTGATCTTCTTTCAAAAATATTTACAGGTAATGAAATACTAATTAATGATTTACCCATAAGTAAATTAGATCCTAATTTTTTTAACATAAATGTTATAACTTCTTTCTAGATTTCTAATTTCTTTTTATTTACAAATCTCAAGCCACCTTTATCTAAGATTTCCCAATCACTCTACAATATAATATTTTTATGATCAACAGTCTCTTTATAATAAATATTATCTGGTTCATTTGGTGTTAATTTATATTAATGAATTGCAGACCAATAAATTAAACCAGGGTTCTTAATTACTAAGTCTAATAATTAAAAATAATTATTTTTATCAATTTATGTTTCTGGTTCTTCATCCAATATGATTTATGATTGAAATTGTTTGCAATCTACATCAGAAAAAGAAGAATCAATTGATACTTCAATAATTTTTTAAGGTTAATATTATTCTATTATTTCCACATCAAGTGGTTGTTTAATTGCCTTTTCTAATATTATTGGAGTTGGAATCTTAAATTGCTTTTAAATTAAATAACAATCTAAATTTTATAATTCTGAAACATAATGCAACGACAATTAAGCATCATTTGCATATCCTCCATTTTTAGTTTCTGTTTCCCATATTATCATTACTTATTATTATTATTATGGAATTACAGCTATTATACTTAATTAAATTTATCCCTCAAATTAATAAGCATTCTA
The DNA here is from genome assembly GCA_905182985.1 of Paramecium sonneborni. Classification (NCBI taxonomy): domain Eukaryota; phylum Ciliophora; class Oligohymenophorea; order Peniculida; family Parameciidae; genus Paramecium; species Paramecium sonneborni. The sequence continues at coordinate 301,377 of CAJJDN010000072.1, forward strand.
TTATTGATTATTTTAATATGATAAACTCTTATCTACTATGAAATAATTATTTTAATCTTTAAAAACATATCTTAAATATGTATAAGATCGTTTCAAATATAACATACCGAATTTCTTTCTCAGTTCAGAAATGATCATTGAATTACTATTTACCATAATATCTAAAATTATAGTCTAATCAATCTAAGTATTCCATTACTTCATCACATCAGGACATACCAAAGCTGATACTATTGCGATTATGTTATCACTTGTTACATTTACTATTGCCTTTATTTTTTCATTTTATGTTTTATGTTATAATAATCTACTCATAAATCATGAAAGTTTTACCTCAATTTATTTTTAAAACTAATTAATTAATATTATGAATCATCCATCAATCTATCAATTGAAAATAAATCTTATTTATTTATTACATTCTACAAAAGAGCTGGAACATTATTTTCATTTCTTGATATATTTTCTTTTACATTTTGACTTACTTAAACTTGTTATTGTTTCTCTATTACTTATTATTTCTAATCATTTGACTATTATACATTTTCCTTATACTTTTTAGGTACTTATATCTAACTCTTATGATGATTCTTCATTGTTTCATCAATCATATTTTATTACTTTGATTATATTATTTCAGATCTCTTCTAAGAATATGTATTATTAATTGTTTAACTTAAATCTTCTGATTAACGTTAAAGTTATTTCTATTATCTTCTATTAATAATATTATCATACTTTATCTTTTTTAATTAATCATCATCAATAAAAGCACAACATTATCTCAAATAATTAAACCATTTCTCTGCTTATTATAAATCTTCACATCCAAATAGAAATATCTCCCTTCCACAAAGTTAAAAACAATATTTATTCTTCATTGATTCACACCTTTAAAAATCTATGAATTATTTTTATACCATTTTAATGAAAAATCTGATAGCTATAATTATTTATCTCTTTTCTTTGGATCATTCCTTGATATACTAAGTTAACGATCCAACATATTTAATTTTAATGTTTTATTATTCCAAAACCATCCTGATTTTTTTTTCATCTCAAGACGTCCCGATACCTCATCTTCAAAATATATAAGTGAACTCACAATGTCTATATACATACGATATTTCACAGGAATTGAAGGTGTTATTAATTATTATATCTCCACTTCAGACAATGATTCCACTTTTACCATCTTTTGATTATCTATTGATGCTTATAGAACTTGTAATTTTTATAATATCTTCCCTGGCACTCTATCAGGATAGTCTAATTTAGTCATGCACACTACTTTGGGTAAATCTTTGCAGCTTTCTTACACACTCAATATATTATTTCTGAACTTTGTCTTCCATTATATGATTAAGAATAAATAAAATTAACAACAAAATCTATAAATTATATTTATTTTATATACTACCATCTTTAAATATATAAAAAAATTGTTTTTATTTCTTTTGTTTTAATTATACATCTACTTCTTCATTTTTCAAATTAAAATCAAATGATATTTTTTATTTTTAGAAATAATATTTAAAAATCTCCATTTTTTATTTATAAATTCATATCTTAATATCAATTTATTAAGTCTAGAAAAAATATATAATAATTCATGATTTAACAACAATTATATTATGTTTTAGATTTCTTAGCTTTAGGAAATTATTTAAATTTATTAAATTTAAATCCACATCAATTACAAAATAAATTATATAACCACAATAAACATTGATAAATTAATGAAAGAGGCTTTTGCTAAATGTATGGATAATATAAATAAGAATAAATAAATAACAAAATGATATTAAAATTCTATAATTAAAATATAAAATCATTTTTATATGCAATTTTTATAATAATTTATATTTTGTTTGCTGAAGAGTTTAATACTGCTTTAATAATTGAATTAAAGACGGACATTAAGTCATAAGTATTAAATTAATATTAATCCTGACCTTTGAGCGAATTAAAATTTGAGAATACGAAAGCTTATACAACAATAAAATTAAAATGTTTGTGTTGAACAACATTTTGAAAGTTTAGTAAAATCGATGATGTTGATTATTAAATTCTTATAGATAATATAAATTATTCATGTTTTATGAGTCTAAAATAAAAATTAATAAATCTTGTCATACCAAATTTAAAATGTGGAGTTATCATTGAATACATAATAAAATATAAAATTCAGGTGTTTTTTAAGGGCTCTTTTAAGATTTTGGGCAACTTTCTATGGGATTTGATTAATTTATTAGGGGAAACGTATAGTATATTTTGAATCCTGTTGCTTATTTCTTTGGCGGGTCCTTAGATTTTATTGATTTGAAAATTAAAAGTTGGGGTAGTGATTTCTTATTCTTTATTAAGTTGTTCAGCCATGTGTTCCATTTTAACTGAAAAATTAATCTTCTCTAACTCTAATAAATCAAAATCTAGAGTTTGACAATTCAAACTAGTGACTGGTTGGTAATTTAGATGACACATTTTTGGTTTCATCATGATATTAATATTTTGATGAATATGAAAATGATTAATTATGTTTTGATTAATGGAATTAAGAATTGAAAAGATGATAAGAAAATAAAAAATTCTTATTGAATTAGATATTAATAATTATTTGAAAGTACATACTAATAATAGAGTATTAATTTATTTAATTAATAAGAATAAAATCATTTTTATAGTTAAAATTTTGGAAGTTCAATATGATTAATATTATTAACTTTAAGGAGACGCAAATAATAGCTGGTTTATTCTTCATAGAGTTCCTTCCATTTCTTAATCTAGATATAATGATAGATATATTGTATACTAAGAGGTCATTTTTTTTTCGAATAGATGAACTTCTACTTTATTATTGTGTTTATCTAGTAGGAACACTATAGAAGCGAGATTGATTAGTAATTTCAGGGACATGAATAACTGGTTTGGATTATAGTTTTTTATCTCCAAAAGTAGGTGTTTATGGTTTGATGAGGAACATTAAAAATATATATATATATAATTATTGATTTGTAATGATATCAATTTTTCTTGACTTAGGCCATTTTACCCCATCCTCTAGCAATAGTGAGGACATTTGCAATTTTCTAAATAAGATTAGAAATTCTGTATACCTTGATTTTTTTAGATGCTCTATAATCCTTTAATTTAGCTTATAGATTTGCAATAGATTTATGGGTATTATTAAGTAGCCATGGATGTTTGAGTATTTTATCAGTTGTAAGTCTTTTGGCTGGATCAATGGTTAATAAACCTTTAATTAAATCTTTAGCTAGAGAAAAGATAGGCATATAATAAACCTTCATTACTAATCTGATCCCAATATGGTGAAGGGAATGCAAAGTTTCCAGTTTTGATCATTTAGAATAGTTTATCATTATCTTCATCATAAAATGGAGGGAATCCACAAAGCCTATGCAATTAGAGATATGATTTATACATGATGTAAAGTATAACACCAACAGACCAGAAATCAATAGCTTCAGTATAACCTTTACCATTAATAATTTCAGGTGCAACATAACCAGGTGTACCACATTATGTCATCATAACTTCTTCAGAACCAACAAATCGTGCAAGTCCAAAATCACTTACTTTTAATAAGGCTCCAGGTTCCATTGTTGAATATAATAAATTTTCTGGTTTAAGATCTCTATGAACAATTCCCATCTTATGACAATATGCAAGTGCATCAATTATTGGTCTAAGTGTTGCAGCTGCTTCTTTCTCACTAAAATGATCCTTCTCTACTATTCTTTCAAATAACTTTATATTATCATTTAATTATTTGTTAATACCTCTCCACCTGTCATTAATTCTAATACCATATAAAAATATGTATCATCTTCATATATCTCATACAATTTTACTACATTCGGATGATCAATCTATTATTATTATCTTTATTTATCATACTTATGTCAATATCTCCACTTCTGTTTATAATGCTAATAAATCTTCATTTGATAAATTCTCCCTTTTATTTTATATTAATCTCATACTTGTTAATTATTTTTACTGCGAAATGTTCACCTGTACTCTTTTTCACTGCTCTCTTCACTACTCCAAATGCTCCCCTTTACTTATAATATTTTTATACTCTCCTAATGTTTTCTCCAAAGTGTACACTTTGTTAATATCTTCGTTTCCTTACATTAATTATATTATTTATTTATCTAATTCTTAAAACTAACTTTCTATTCTACCCCATATTACTTCAATCTTATTCATCCTTCACATTTATCTAATCCTATACTTCAAATTTACTTAGTCAATATTTAAATCTTTTTATTTCAAATCTTCATATATCTTTACATACATACACAACTAAATCTTTGTAAACTTATAATAATATTATGTTCTTATAAATAAACAGTCCATAATACTATGTAGAAGTCTAAGATTTAATTTAAATCTTATTACAAAATAGTAAATAGAGTTGAGATTTATTTTTTATTTAAATAGAAAGAAATTTCATGAGTCATTTAGAAAATTGTGATATTTTTAAAATAAATGGAATATTATAAGTAAATACATAATGGATCAATATTTAAGTAAACTCATAAAGTATGATCGAAATAACTACTATTTATGTTGCATTTTATAAGATGAGGGTAGATTGAATTAATATTTAACTAAAATTGTTCATCCTATATAATATCTAAAAAATAAAAAAGGGAGAGTATCATAACCTTAAAAAGAGATTTTAAAATACTTAAGTTGACTAAAAAAAGTAAACAATCATAATTCAATAAAGAATCAGTAATTTTAGGATAAATTATTCAATTCACTCTCATTAAACAAAAAATAAATAATTGAGATATTTCAAAGATTTAGGGAGAGATTATGAGAGTTACAACCAGAATGCTAATTTAAAAGAAAGAAAATAGAGAAAGTATCTTAATTAAGAGTATTTTAAATATGGGTAAATGAATCAGATCTTCATGCTCTTAATAAAAAAGGAGAAATAACTTTATTTAAAAGTATCATTAGAGATTTGCCAGAAAAAAACAATTAAAATCGTTAGAATTAATTCATTGATAATATATTGATAGATGGTTATGTCCATATTTTGAAGTTAGATTTTAAGAGAAGATACAATATAAGAAGATAGTAAAAGTGTTGTTTTATGTTGAAAAAACAGCAAAAGATCTAGTTGTTACTAAAAAAGTAATATTAAATATTTAATTAGGAATAATAAAATGAATGTGAGTCTCAGAAATATTGGATTGGATTTAATAAAAATAAATTGAGAGTTTTCAAATAGGAAATGGAACCATAAAGTTTTAAGGGACAAAATCAATAATTATATTAAAACTTATTTTAAACATAATTGAATTAAAAAAATAAAGATTAGAGTTTTTAAATATGCTTCGAATTACTCCAGTAAAACACTAGGAGAAACTAATGAACCAATTGTAAATTTTATTCAAGCTTAAGTTGAGCGATTAGGATGAAGAGATTTTATTTCATTTTTTAATATATATTTAATTCATCGTTTGTTATAATTTTGGAAGATTTTAATTTCTATTTTTATATAGGGATAATTCAAAATGATAAAAAATATGTATGTATATATATGGTGTAATCAGAATGTAATACAACTTAATTTTTTTATCACTATCTTTTTTTGATTAAGTAATGAATCCAGTCACAGACTCATAAACAATTGATTTTTTAACAAAATGTGAAGACCTTCTAAATTCAACACTTGAACATGGTCAACTTGATTAAATGTGTCATGAACTTATTAACACCTTCTGTAAAATATAGAAATATTTATAGTTGTTTATTTAGAGGAAGTGTAAAATTACAAAAGTGAAGTTTGCCTTAAATTGAAATCTAAATAGGCTGAAATCGATATGCTCAATTTTTAGTTTTCAAAATAAACAAATCAACTTGAAGAACAAAAAAGGGATTTAGTTAGATAGATAGATATTTGTCAATAATTAGAATTATAGTTGTAATACTTTGAAGAGAAATCATAAAAATCCGAAAAAGAAATCCTAAAGGTCGAAACAGAGTTAAGAAAAAAGCTTCATTAGCAAAATCAATAATATCGAGATTAGATTTAAACCTTAATGAGTGTACAATAAGAAATTGATAAACAGATACTTTAACTCTCCAGGGAAAAAGGATAATTATAATTGTAATTTGAATAACTCTAGAAGAAATATGAGGATTAGTAATATTTAATAACAAATTTAACTGAGCAATTAGCTAATGTTTAAACAAACTCAAGTTATAATTCAAAAATACAGTAAAATAATGATGCTATTGTGGACAGTTAGAATGAATCTATAGAACTTAAATCTGAATAAAAAAGAAGCTAGTATTCAAATTGTATTTCACATAATTAAATTAATTTTAAATGGGAAAAAATTTAACCTAGTATATCCTCAATTCGTAATTCTTTTACTATCATCAATCCTGCAAATACTAGATGTGATATCTAATCAAGACCAAAAATTAAATCCTTGGCTTTTCTTAACATTAGCAAAGAAAAATAATGTGATCCTTATTATGAATTTTTTAAATTGGTATTTTTATTATTTATGATTCTTAGATTACTCAATGTGTTAAACTTGATTTAGGATAAGCTCATATATTTACTATGGATTTTGATTATCTTTTTGATAAATTTAAAAATGATTGCATACCTTTCAATCAATGGTATAATAAAATAGTAGATGAGATTTTTTCATGAAAAATATACTAAAAAATATTTTATAAATAGTAGATTTATCACATTTTTCATCATTCTAAAAATAATATTATTTTTTTTTCCTAGATACCCTTCTTAATTTGATTAATTAATAATTTTTAAAAAATATTAATAGAAATAATAGAATTTAGACTTTAATAGAATTCAAAATAGTAATAAAAGTATACTAGATAGTTAATATTATAGTACATATATATTTAATGAATTATTTTTTAGAGTTCACAAGGTAATAAGTGAGTGATCGTTTTATTAATGTCCCAAAAGTTTGTAATGAAATAGGAACAAAATGGTTGATTGGTTATAATCATTTGATTGAAAGTGATGAAGATTATGAAAAATATAAGGAAGGCATAAATTAGGATTAAGCTTAAGATTTATTGATTTAAGATATCGATACTTCGAAAATTGTACTTCAATATGAGTTTGATGAAAAATATGGCGAATAAGCATTTTAATAATTAAATTTAGGATGCTAATATCTACTTTTATCAATTATGATTAATACAGGCAGAGTTTTGCATTATTCTAAATTGATTTAAGAATGCTAAAATAACAATTTCTATAAAGCATTGTAATTTAATAAAAGAAAGCACATTAACAATGAAAATTAAAACAATATTTTATAAGTAAAATACTTGGAGGAAAAAAAGTTTTTCGAAGAACATTTTGATGAATAAGGAAATGGAAAAAAACAAGGTATTTGGAAATTGGAAATACCTTAAGTAAATGAAGAAGATCTAGCAATAGCAACTGAAATAGTTAATGATAGATATTAAACATTGGAATTATTTTTAATATTTGCTATTGATACTAATTTAGAATCTTGTAATCATAAAAGTGTTGAATGGTTAGAATTTTTAAGAGATTAAGAAGGAAGAAAATATGATTTGATCAGCTATAATCAGGAATAAAATAAATGGTATCCTGTAAATGTAAGTGATCAAGAATATTAAATAATTGGATATTCTCATATATGTAATCCAAAAGAAGTATTAGCATATAAAAATGGTTTAACAGATGGATAAGTTAATTATTTATTTATGGCTGATTATGATTCAAATTGCTTAAAATTAAGAAGATTTTTAAAATAAGAATATCCGACTGCAAACTTTGACGATCTTACATCATAAGCATAATTATTATTAATAGATTTATCTTTTAGAAATTGGCCATTAGTATTATATAAAAAATCAATTGATCTTGCATTAGAAAATAAAATATAAGAAGCTATTTTAGAGAGTTACATATATTATAGACCAAATGAAAAAGTTAATGCTCATTATTTATGTAGACAAGATGAAATTAATGCATTCCTAAATAAAATTTCATCTACTTATAGATTTTAACCTAAAATTAATAATAATTTTTGGTAAAATCCTAATTTAAATAACATTGTTGGTGTTAAAATTACTGAAAACAATTTTAGTTTTGTTCTTGATGAATAAGCATAGACTAAGATATAGATATCAGATTTAATAACATTTTTAAAAGTTTATTATGATCCATAATTTGCAGAATATTAAATTGATATGACATTTTCATTAGAACCTGAAGAAAATGATTAAGAAATGAATCAACCTTTTTAATAAAAGATTTATTTTCCTTAATATTTAGAAGGAACAACAGTTGGAGAAGTATTATATTAAGCTGATTTTCTTTTAAAATAAATGAGTTTAGGAATAGAAGTCTTATAAAGAGAACCATTATAAACTCGTCCTTTTGAATATGGAAATTTAGATATATAACCATTATATAAGTTAGATCCAGAATATTTTGCTAGATTATTCCTTAAAATTGGAAAATTAAAATTAAACATAATAGAAGATAAACACAATCATATACACAAATTAGTAATTGAAAAAATTGATATGGCTGTTGATGCAAAAGTTGTAAATGAATAATTATAAGATGAAGTTATATAAGATGAAAATAATGGTGCATATAGATTTGCTAAATAATTTGCTAAAATTTATGATTCAATAGGAGAAAAATATCCTGTTCTATTTAGATTAAGACAAGTTTTAATGGCTAATTATTTAGCTAAATATATGTTTGAAAAAGGAATTCCAATGAATTATAAATTTATTGAAGAAATATTTAATTAGAATCTCATTCCAAATTATTAACCTTTTAAAAGTCCAAATTTAAAATTAAATGTAGAAGATGATAAATAAATCATTGATATAAGAGGAGGCATAGATGGTTGTACTGATGAGATAAATGATGAATTGAAGAATAAGACACAAGAATTAGAAAATGATCCAAGTAAGCAAATTGTAGAATTGAATTAAGAAAATTTAGAGGCTAAAATATAAAGAAATGATAGTCTCGATAGTTTATCAACATAAGAATCCTTAGATACTAGTTTATTATAATAAAAATAATAATGTTAAAAATGTAAATAAGAATTAGAATAATGTGAAATATAAGTAGATGAAGTAAATATCATTTGTTAAAGTTGTAAAGGTTAAAAATGTTCTAAATGTTAAAAGTTTTATAATAATACTCTGTAATAGATTGAAAATTAAATTTATTGTAAAGAATGTATAAAATGTCATTAATGTAATAAATTAGGACCAAGATCAATGTCAGGATCATTCTTTTTACATGATAATTGTATTGAAATATCAAAAAATTCATCATTAAGAAAGGAACTTATTGCATTTATCAAATTGAAATTTGCAACAAAAACAAAATAAGCAGATAATAATAATAAAACAATTTATTTTTATTGTGATCCATATCCTTTTCTAAATTTACCTAATTATTTAGGATATATTATTGGTTATAATCATCCACTTTTTAAAGATAAAACTTAAATTGACCCAAAGAAACATAAAATAACATAAGGTTAAGCTGATAAATATTTAGAAACTGATTTAGACTAATTTGAAATACAATTATATGAATTCTATTAAAGAAATAATAGAAAAATTGAAGATATTTCTGAAAACATACGAATGTTAATGTTGGCAGTTCTTTTTATTTTTAAAGATTTTGAAACTGTTTAGAACTTAGCATTTTTATAAACATTTAATCATCTCTATAAGGAAATTGAAAAATTTTAATATCCAAAAACAAAAGGCCCTAATATTTTGAAAACTCATATTGAAAAAGTTTTAGATTTCTTTAAAGATCGTTTTCATAGAAAAGATGGAACAGTTAGATAATAAAATTTTATAAATGATATCAAGAAGATCCTTCCCACAAAAAAAAGAAATTGATTTTATTTATCATTCAATATTATATTATCAATAATTCTCCCTTCTTATGTAGTTGACTATTATTATATCAGATTATTATAAATATTAATAATTATTATATGTAATAATAACAATTAAATTAACAACCTTAAAGCATTAAAAAAATAGAGGGTTCATCTTCTAGTCCATATGATCAAGTTTGAGAATAAATCATTTTAAAATTCTACAGGCATACTAGTATTAATTATATAAATTATTTAGAAAGAAATTGGTGAATATGTTTATAATTTAAATGATGTGATTGGAACAGGAGAATTCAGTTCAGTCTATAAAGGTCTGAATTAAAATACAAATGAGATTGTGGCTATCAAGATTATTGATAGGAAAAGCATTTAAAACAATTAAATTTTTCGAAATTTATTAGTTAATGAAATAAATATCCTTAAATCAGTGGATAATAAATGTTTGCTTAAATTATACAAATACCTTGAAACAATAAATGATATCTATATTGTAACTGAATATGTTTTGATGGTAAATAATCATTATATTTTTTAGGTGATTTACAATCTATAATAGAAAAAAAAGGATATCTACCAGAACATAATGCAGTAAAGATTTTAAAGTATCTTATTAAAGCCTTACTTTATTTAAAGGAAAGAAATATTGTCCATAGAGATATTAAGACATAAAATATTTTAGTTTCAAATTAAATACCTAAATTAGCAGATTTTGGATTTGCAATTGATTTAAATCCACGTTATACAAAGTATGTATTTAGTATATGTAGAGAAGTTTTATAAATAGGAACTCCATTATACATGGCCCCTGAAATATATTCTTATTATCAATATTCTTCAAAAACAGATTTATGGGCACTTGGTATAGTATTTTATGAAATGTTGTTTGGTATGAAATTATGAAATAAATAGGAAAGGTACCATTTAATGCTAAGAATCCTAAAGTACTTGAACTTATGTTTTAACTTCATAGAAGAAGTTAAACAATTTAATTTGACAATAGACCCTAAAAAATCACAGATGCAGCCTAAGATTTTATTAATTCCATATTGGTGATTGATCCTAAATAAAGATTTGATATATCATAGGCTGCATAGGCTGCGAATCATCCACTTATATAAAGTACTTTTTATTTTTCTACGAGATCCACATCCACATGCGAATAAATAAAATTGATGTATTTGTTAATAATTATCAACCAAATTATTATCAAAGCTATTTAGAAAACAAAAAACTTTCTTCTCCTTTTTTTAATAAAATTTTAAAGTTTTCAGTTCATATCAATTCAATAGAATAAAATCGAAAAAATTAAGAATATTTTATATTATGAATTTATAAAGTAATAGGGATTCTTGCTTATTATTAATATTATTTCAAAATCAACTTAGTATGATTATCTATATTTATTATCTAATTTTATCTTAAACTTAAGTATCGGGATTGTAATTATTATAATTAAGGTACAAAATCTTCTTATGTTTTAAAAATAGTTCTAAGATCAAAAAATTGAGTGAAATCAAGAAAAAATTTTTTGTTGAATAAACTTCAAATAAAAACTACAAGTTTTATGTCTTAATTTTTGATTTAAAGATATTCTTTATGGTTATTAATTGAAAATACATGATCAATATTCTATAATTAATTTTTTAAAAGAATAAGTGATCATATTTTAATAGACAATTTAATTATTTCTTATATAAATATTTTTAATGATAGAATTGTATTGTCAATAAGAAAATCATGAAAATTAGTAAATTGTTGGTGTGTGTACAAATGAAATATGTAGAAATAAAAGATTATGTTGTTTGGATTGTGTAAAAGAGTTTCATTCGACTCATAATTATGATATTTAAGGGTTACGATATTTAAAAAATTAACTAAGAAATTGTGAAGAAATAATAGAAAATACGATATAAAGTATTGGAGTAATTATTCAATTTTTAAATTAACTTAAAGAATTGGAACAAATAATTTAGAACTCAAAGGAGTATTTATCCAAAATAAAAAGACAAGAGTTTTAAAATTTAGGAAATAAAGATTATGATCGTTTTATAAATGAGCTCCTAATTGTTAAATAAATTGAAGAAGCATTTTTAAAAATAAAGGATATTTCTAATGATGAATTTAGTTAAAAATTTAAGGAAATTAAAACAAAAATTGAATCTTTTTATGAATACTAAGATTCACAAATATCGAATAATAGCAATATTAAAATATAAAATGAATTGCCTTAATAATTAGATAGATAATTAAAATTAAATCATTCAGCTTCATTATTTTTATTTAATAACAATGAGCTTCCAGAATAAAGATTTAGTATTAATTCCTAAAAAAGTTTAGAATAACCAGGATCATTAATTATCATATAAAAAAGAAATGGAATTCTTCCCAATTACAATATTTCTAATTAAAAGAGTAATAAGGTAGAGTGGAATAACTAATTTTCCCTTAAAGAAAAAATTTTTTAATTTATAAAATCTAAATTTATTTCACCTTAATAATCTGGTAACTATTTTAATGCTCAAAAATATAATTGTTCAATTCCTGACGAATATACAAATTATAAAATTGGATATTTCCATTTAATAACCAAAAAGGAATATGTAAATGATGAAAGAATTACTTATGAAGAAGCAAATTAATAATTACTTTTGGATTTAACATATTTCTAAAATATAGTAGAAAACTATTTATAACATTTAAGGATAAATTTAAATAATTATCCTGAAAATATGAAAATGCTTATTGTATTAGTAGTTTTTATAGAAAAGAATGAAAAATCAATCTCTGAAATATTTATCAACAAAGATTATTAAGAGTTATACAAAAAAATAGAAGGTTTAAAGTTATGCTCAAATAAAACTAAACATTTATGTGAAAAGAAAACATATTTAAAAGAGATTTGCTCTTTTTTTAAGACTTTATATCGTTGTTCTAATGGATAACCAAGGAAATGATTAATATTTATGTTTGTTTATTAATAAAGTTCGTAATTTTACAATATAAAAAATACTTTTTATCAGTTTTTCATTAAAATGACTTAAAAAAAAATATAATAAACATTGAAGAAACTATTATTATTATTAATTGTTTTTTTTGGAAATTAGAAATGAAAAATTGACCTGGTAAAAGTAGTAAAATTGTTTGAGAAAATAAATATATATTTTTCACAAAATCAAATGGAAGAATGATAAATAAAAATTAATGAAAGGAGATAAAAATATTTTTATTTTGATATTTATGGGGATAATAAATCAATTTCTTTTTTTTATGGGAAGGATCTTCCTGAAATCATTTATAAAATATTATTATCTAACTGTTCCATCTCTTCTATGAAAACGATCTTTAAAGAAATCTAAAACTTTTTCAATTTGAATTTTCAAAATATTAGGGCCTTTTGTTTTTGGATATTAAAATTTATCAATTTAATAATAGAGATGATCAAATGTTTATAAAAATGCTAATTCCTAAACAGTTTAAAAATCTTTAAAAATAAAAAGAACTGACAACATTAACATTCGTATGTTTTCAGGAATATCTTCAATTTTTCTCTTATTTCTTTAATAGTATTCATATAATTGTATTTCAAATTAGTCTAAATCAGTTTCTAAATATTTATCAGCTTAATCTTATGTTATTTTATGTTTCTTTGGGCCAATTTAAATTTAATCTTTTAAAAGCGGATGATTATAACCAATAATATATCCTAAATAATCAGGTAAATTTAGAAAAGGATATGGATCACAATAAAAATACATTATTTTATTATTATTATCTGCTTATTTTGTTTTTGTTGCAAATTTCAATTTGATAAATGCAATAAGTTCCTTTCTTAATGATGAATTTTTTGATATTTCAATACAATTATCATGTAAAAAGAATGATCCTGACATTGATCTTGGTCCTAATTTATTACATTAATGACATTTTATACATTCTTTACAATAAATTTAATTTTCAATCTATTACAGAGTATTATTATAAAACTTTTAACATTTAGAACATTTTTAACCTTTACAACTTTAACAAATGATATTTACTTCATCTACTTAAATGAAGTAGAAAAAAACTATTTGTTCTTATAGAATGTTTCCATTTCATACTCTGCTTTAATTTTACTGAAATCTTAAAATCGGATTATTTGTGTATATTTGATGACTGAATAATAGTAAGTTATAAGCAGAGAAATTAAAACAAAAATTTTGTGATTTAACTATTATTGTTATTCTTATTAAACAATTAAAGTAAAAATAAAATTATTTAAAGTCTAAATCAAAATAGCAAAAGATGAAGGAAATACCTTACTATCGATGCTCCATAAAAGAATTATAATCAATTGATTATTAAAAGCAATCTTCCATCCTTGGAGAATGTTATTCTCTAAAAACGATAGAGGTACTTAAATTATAGATGACTTAATTTACTACATTTATTTTACATTAATTTGGAGCTAAAATTATGTTTTATCTATTATAACATCTCAAAAAATATTCTAAATTTGTAACTAATTTCACTTATTATATAAGGAGATGATAAATTTTATAATTTGTTATAGATTTTAAAATAAACAAATCAAATTGAATTTTTAATTTTAAATCTTTATTAAATGAGAGTTCTTACGAATAAAAGAAAATATAATATTATTATTCTTAATCTGAATAATTACTAAAATAGTGTTCAATTTTATAGTTCAGATTCATCCTTAAAATTAGCTCAAGACTTTTAAGATTTATGTTTTTAAAAAATTGTCACATAAATTTAATTTACCATAAAATAATAAAGCTATATATGTTGCCCTATTTTAGGAATTTCCATCTAAAATTAGTAATTTGACTACTTAACTTTTAAAGTCTAAATATAATTAATTTTTCAGTTTTAATACTCTAAAAAAGAATAAACTATCATGTTTTTATTTTTATTTTCAAATTAATCAATAAATTCTATTTTATGAAACTCAATTATGAAAATTGATGATTATTTGTTTATTATTCATTCACTTTCACAAAATTAGAGAAAGTATTTCCTAATTTAATTTGCTAATGATTTATTGATTTTTTTATTTCTAAATTTATAATATAATCAATTTTAGGAAAAGTAATAGAGTTATAATACATAATCATATATAAAGTCAAATATTTTAATAGAAAAATAGTTATTTTAAAGCAATATTAATATTATGGAAAGTTGTAAACTGTCATCATCTTATTGTTCAATTCATGAAAATAAAGAATCATATGGTGTTTGTTTAAATAATTCCTTTAATAAAAAACTACTTTATTGTGATGATTGTTTTGTAAACGAGCATAACTAGCATTTATCAGATACAATAATCCTTCTGATCTTAACTATGCATTGATTATTTGATAACATTAAAGCTATTTAAAAATGATTCAATAAAGTAGAAAAATTCTATAAGGTTAGTTTAAGAACTAATAATTATGATCAAATAAATATAATGTCAATAAGATTAATTGACTTAATTAATAATTACCAATAATTAGATAAGTTAAAATATAGAATAATTATAAAATTAGTGTTCCATTTAAGAATAATTTTAATAATCAAATTTCTTAACAGAATATAGAATCCTAAATACAGAAATCCTTAGATACTAGTTTATTATAATAAAAATAATAATGTTAAAAATGTAAATAAGAATTAGAATAATGTGAAATATAAGTAGATGAAGTAAATATCATTTGTTAAAGTTGTAAAGGTTAAAAATGTTCTAAATGTTAAAAGTTTTATAATAATACTCTGTAATAGATTGAAAATTAAATTTATTGTAAAGAATGTATAAAATGTCATTAATGTAATAAATTAGGACCAAGATCAATGTCAGGATCATTCTTTTTACATGATAATTGTATTGAAATATCAAAAAATTCATCATTAAGAAAGGAACTTATTGCATTTATCAANTATAAAGTCAAATATTTTAATAGAAAAATAGTTATTTTAAAGCAATATTAATATTATGGAAAGTTGTAAACTGTCATCATCTTATTGTTCAATTCATGAAAATAAAGAATCATATGGTGTTTGTTTAAATAATTCCTTTAATAAAAAACTACTTTATTGTGATGATTGTTTTGTAAACGAGCATAACTAGCATTTATCAGATACAATAATCCTTCTGATCTTAACTATGCATTGATTATTTGATAACATTAAAGCTATTTAAAAATGATTCAATAAAGTAGAAAAATTCTATAAGGTTAGTTTAAGAACTAATAATTATGATCAAATAAATATAATGTCAATAAGATTAATTGACTTAATTAATAATTACCAATAATTAGATAAGTTAAAATATAGAATAATTATAAAATTAGTGTTCCATTTAAGAATAATTTTAATAATCAAATTTCTTAACAGAATATAGAATCCTAAATACAGAAATCCTTAGATACTAGTTTATTATAATAAAAATAATAATGTTAAAAATGTAAATAAGAATTAGAATAATGTGAAATATAAGTAGATGAAGTAAATATCATTTGTTAAAGTTGTAAAGGTTAAAAATGTTCTAAATGTTAAAAGTTTTATAATAATACTCTGTAATAGATTGAAAATTAAATTTATTGTAAAGAATGTATAAAATGTCATTAATGTAATAAATTAGGACCAAGATCAATGTCAGGATCATTCTTTTTACATGATAATTGTATTGAAATATCAAAAAATTCATCATTAAGAAAGGAACTTATTGCATTTATCAAATTGAAATTTGCAACATAAACAAAATAAGCAGATAATAATAATAAAACAATGTATTTTTATTGTGATCTACATCCTTTTCTAAATTTACCTAATTATTTAGGATATATTATTGGTTATAATCATCCGCTTTTAAAAGATTAAATTTAAATTGACCCAAAGAAACATAAAATAACATAAGATTAAGCTGATAAATATTTAGAAACTGATTTAGACTAATTTGAAATACAATTATATGATTTCTATTAAAGAAATAATAGAAAAATTGAAGATATTCCTGAAAACATACGAATGTTAATGTTGTCAGTTCTTTTTATTTTTAAAGATTTTAAAACTGTTAAGAACTTAGCATTTTTATAAACATTTAATCATCTCTATAAGGAAATTGCAAAATTTTAATATCCAAAAAAAAAAGGTTTTAATATTTTGAAAACTCATATTGAAAATGTTAAAGATTTCTTTAAAGATCGTTTTCATAGAAAAGATGGAACAGTTAGATAATAAAATTTTATAAATGATTTCAAGGAAGTTCCTTCCCATAAAAAAAAGAGATTTCAAAATTAAATTTCTTAAATTTTTTATTGCTCTTCTAAATGTATAATTGTAATTAAAATAGTACAATAATTCAATTACAAATTATCATAATATTATTTTTGAGAATACAATTAATATGGTCTTATTATTTGTAAACATTAATTCATCATTAATTGAGATATATTTAGAAGCAATATTTTAAATATGAGCTATATTGTTTATAGAAAATTCAATTTTACCAGATTTTTGAAGTTTCTCCAACCATTTATTAACGTAGTTAATTGCTTCAAATTATAAAACTTTAATATATTCAAATATACTTAAAATAGATTTAATTAACTCATCATTTTCTTAAAAAGTTGATTTGATTATATTTTATTTTAAATATTCAAATAAACAATATTTATGATATTGACATTACATATTCAATTCAACTAATAGGTAAAATTATAATAATTAACCTTATAAGTTATACCATTATATAATTGTATTTCTTGTCTTAGTAAACATAATAATTTTTCTGTTGTTAACTATTTTAAGGAAGTGGCAGAAAACATGCATAATAAAGTTTATTTGAAATGATTTTAAAATATTGATCAATAAGAATTTTTAATTTATTTTCAAACATATTCTCATTATTAATTTGCTAAAATAATATATGAATTATTTTTTTATTTTCGTGTGCTTAGAAAATAAAATAAATGAGAAAATGATTATTATTAAAATAAACATAGTTAGAAATTCAAAGTAAATTAATAATTTAAAATATACATTTAGAATAGAGGTTTAAATAATTGGACAAATAATATACTTTTATATTTTATTTATATTAAATTTTAGATTATTTTTTAAATATAAAATATCATATTAATAAGATTAATTTGCAATAAAAAATTATAATTATTTAAATAAATTTAATATAAAAAATTCAAAGATTTTATTTATGAAATATTCTAATTTTTATAAATTTCTCTTTAATTTATTAGAAATTTTGCTATTGAATTTTTATTTAAATTGTATTAAGATACATATTTCAAATCATACCTAGATAAATTAAAAAATTTCCACATAGAATCAGAGTTAAAATTACTTGATTATTAGGAGGTAAACCATTAATTGAAGGCATCAAATCTTTATATAGTGATATAATAATATGTAATATAAAAATATTATAAAATAATCATTCTATTTTATTGGCTACATAAAAATCGGTTTCATTAAATATTTCTTCTGGAATAAGATTATAATTATTTTCTGATCTCTTTTTTTATAATGATAATATTTCTGCATCATCTTCATTTAATTAGATATTTTCTCGACTTGATTATGCTTAATACACTGATTTGTAATTTGAATTAACATCCTATTCCCTAGTTTAATTATGATTTATTTTAATTCCAATATGATGAGATTTTAAAAGCTCTTCTCTAGATTTAGATGACCTTATAATAAAATATAATCGAGATATTTCATATAATAAATTTAGATAACTTAATTTTTATTACATTTATTCCTGGGCTCTGTCGTAAAATTTTTTAAATTCTTTTATATCTAAATCAATTTGATTTATCTTAACCATAACAATTTTTTATCTCCAATTTTTGGTGATACAAACATTTTTAAATTACGGATAATAAAATGATATCAATTCTTTTATTATTCTTTATTTTAAAGAATATTGGTTTAAAATAATAATTACATATTTACTCATGAATAATAGTGATATGATAGATCCAATATTTGCCAAAATATCTCCAATACGAGGATACTCAAATATAGTTTTCATTTGATTTCCATTCATTCCCAAATATATTAAAGAAAGTGCATTATTATTAAAATTCTTATAACAATACTCAGATGAACTTGTTTAGGTTTGTACTACAGCTCCAGAAACATATTCCTTAAATTAAGATGTTCCAAATAAAAAATAATCCTAGAGTTCATATAAATTTGTTTCTAAAAATGTATTCATTGTATAACAAAATTTTTCTTCTATCTAAATATAGAATTCTTATAATCCAATTTATTCTGATCCATCTCTAGAATTCAAAGTCGTTGAATAAATTTGAACCACAACCAAATTAGAAGCTTATTTAAAAAATTGTTAAATTAGCTCTTCAGATGCACACTTCTCATCTGACTTTAGATAAATTTCTGAGCAGAATACTATTTATATATACATTTCTTCAGATGTATATATTTCTCCATCTATATTTGAAAAACCTAATTCTATTTTTGGTATATATGTATTCCCATGACTAGTAACTGTTTAATTTGTTATAAGCTATGGTTATGTTAACTAATTTTATCTATTGTAAATAACCAGAGGCAAGAGAATTTTTGTTTAAAAAGGATCAATTAGATTATCATCATACTACCAATAATATAGTTTAATGAAGTCATTATTGAGATTAAGGGCTGAGTAGTCAGAAACAAATCTGGAAGTTGATACTTTAGGATTCATTTATTTTGTTTGCCATAAATAAATAATCCAAATAGCATATCCAAAACTGAATGAAAAAATTAATAAGGATAATACTCCACCGAATATGCTCTAATATTTAGACTACTTTTGGTCTATTCCTTATATAAATGGTACTCCAAATAAATCAATATTTTTTAAAATATTTAGCATAGATTTTTTTAATTAATTAATTTTGAAAAAAAATATAAATATGGAGTAAAAATTATTATTTGGTTCTAATGTAAAAAGAAAAACCATCTCTTTTTATTAATCTTTTGTCATCTCAGAAGTTTTTAGAATAGAATGATAAAAAAGAATTTTATATTTATATTAAATAATAATCTCACCATCCTTATTGTTCGTTCATTAAATTGACAATTAAAATATAAGATCTAATGTGTCTAAAAATAACTACAAAACTAATTATATAATTTCCTTTAAANTATTATTCTTTATTTTAAAGAATATTGGTTTAAAATAATAATTACATATTTACTCATGAATAATAGTGATATGATAGATCCAATATTTGCCAAAATATCTCCAATACGAGGATACTCAAATATAGTTTTCATTTGATTTCCATTCATTCCCAAATATATTAAAGAAAGTGCATTATTATTAAAATTCTTATAACAATACTCAGATGAACTTGTTTAGGTTTGTACTACAGCTCCAGAAACATATTCCTTAAATTAAGATGTTCCAAATAAAAAATAATCCTAGAGTTCATATAAATTTGTTTCTAAAAATGTATTCATTGTATAACAAAATTTTTCTTCTATCTAAATATAGAATTCTTATAATCCAATTTATTCTGATCCATCTCTAGAATTCAAAGTCGTTGAATAAATTTGAACCACAACCAAATTAGAAGCTTATTTAAAAAATTGTTAAATTAGCTCTTCAGATGCACACTTCTCATCTGACTTTAGATAAATTTCTGAGCAGAATACTATTTATATATACATTTCTTCAGATGTATATATTTCTCCATCTATATTTGAAAAACCTAATTCTATTTTTGGTATATATGTATTCCCATGACTAGTAACTGTTTAATTTGTTATAAGCTATGGTTATGTTAACTAATTTTATCTATTGTAAATAACCAGAGGCAAGAGAATTTTTGTTTAAAAAGGATCAATTAGATTATCATCATACTACCAATAATATAGTTTAATGAAGTCATTATTGAGATTAAGGGCTGAGTAGTCAGAAACAAATCTGGAAGTTGATACTTTAGGATTCATTTATTTTGTTTGCCATAAATAAATAATCCAAATAGCATATCCAAAACTGAATGAAAAAATTAATAAGGATAATACTCCACCGAATATGCTCTAATATTTAGACTACTTTTGGTCTATTCCTTATATAAATGGTACTCCAAATAAATCAATATTTTTTAAAATATTTAGCATAGATTTTTTTAATTAATTAATTTTGAAAAAAAATATAAATATGGAGTAAAAATTATTATTTGGTTCTAATGTAAAAAGAAAAACCATCTCTTTTTATTAATCTTTTGTCATCTCAGAAGTTTTTAGAATAGAATGATAAAAAAGAATTTTATATTTATATTAAATAATAATCTCACCATCCTTATTGTTCGTTCATTAAATTGACAATTAAAATATAAGATCTAATGTGTCTAAAAATAACTACAAAACTAATTATATAATTTCCTTTAAAATTTTTCAGCTTTTGAATAAATACATATAAAATATAATTTTATAAATACTAAAAATCTAAAAATAGACTTGTACAATTCTTTCTAATTTTATATGATTTGTTATTTATAATCAAAATATTAAATGTAAGCAAATTAATTAGAATAAGATAGAACAATAATCCCAAATATAATTAACCTAATTATTTATAAACCAATTAAAATCAAAAGGTTTTAATATTGTATTACCATTTTAATTAGATAAGTTGATCAATAAACATATTGAAGTAAAAATATAATTTTTTTTTATTAGACGCCTATATTTTTTTATTTAACATATAAAAGATTGAAGCATTTAATTTTTTTATAATATTAATTTTATTTATTAAAATGCTATAAATAATTTGAACTTTATTAGAACATTTCAAATTAATGTATAAATTTAATTACAATAATACATCTCCTATACTATACTAAATCATTATTTTCTTATTTTTAAGTATTTAAGAAGAATTAAATTTTTAATTAATATAATTATTTGATAATAATTTTTGATATTCTGGAATTCAACTTTATCTTTCACTTTTTTCCTAAATAATTTATATTTATAGCTTATTTATATCTAAGACATTCAATTATTCTCATACTATAATTATGAGAGTATAACACATTTATGTTTTTTATCTAATTTATTATCTTATCATCTTTATTATATTAGTTAATTAGATTATATAAATTTATAATTAATCTTATACTTTGAATTCATTATTTTTACGATTTCAATTATAGATTTTTTTTTAATAAAAATTATAAAATTTATTATATCCTCTTACAAAAAGGTAAGTAAATTTAGTAAAAATTTACGAAAATTCTTGTTGGAAATGTTTGAAGAAAAGTTAATTTATTTCAAACTAAAATATAAATTAGCTTGCAGACGAAACAAAAATAAAGTTGCAAATTTATAATGTATGATAAATATAGTACATTAAGGCAATTATAATTTAAATAAAGGATAAAAATTCATAAGAATCATAGGATTGATTTTAATAATGGATTGATTATAATTAATGATTTAATTGAAAATCAATAAGAATTTAAATAATTCTATTTTTTTTAATGATTTAATAATAATAAAAATAAAAATAATAGTTAAATCAAAACATACTTGTTTTAATTACTCTGGTTATAACTTATCTACAAATAGGACACTATATATGTATATATATAAAAGTAATACATTTTTAAGATTTTCAGTACAATTAAAGCAAAGTATGAAATGACAACATTCCATAAGAACACTATCAATTTATCTAATGAAACATATTTTACAGAGATGTTTTTCTTCTTCTCTTTAAATTTTATTAGTTAATTCTTTAACTTATTCTTTGAGGGTGACAACTTCTTCATCTTAAAGAATTGAGGAATCTTCTTAAGGATAAGTGAAATTGATTTTTTCAGTTTTAGTGACAAAGATGGTATACATATCATTTAATCTTTATCCATCATATCCACCTAATAGAAAGAATTGATTTTCAAGATTAACTAATTTATGAAAAGTTCTAGCTGATGGAATACTTCCAGATGTATTAATTTTAATCCATTCTCTTTTTTTAAAATTATATTAATGTAAATCATTATATCTAATTTATAAATGATCTACACCACCAAATAGAAACATATTTGAATTATAAACTAATGCTTCATGTCTATATCTGGCTTTAGGTTTTTATCCACTGCATCTTCTAATTTCATAAAAGGTATTAGTAACAAATGAATATTCATACATTTCATCTAAACAACTAGTTCCATCCCATCCACCAAAAATAAACATTGAATTTTAATATGGTACAGAAGTATGACCAAATCTTCCAGTAATTTATTAATCATGATCTAATTCAATCCATGATTGTTTAAATTTCCAAACATCATTAAAAATTTATTTATTTTCTCCTTTTCCTCCAAAAATATAGATTCCATTACAATATTCAACTAAGGAATGATCAGTTCTTTTAGCAGGATTAGTATTTTATTATATTTCTTTAATGAATGTATTAGTTTTAATATTAAATCTATACAAATCATTACAATAGATTTAACTTTATGTTTAAACATATCCACCAAATAACATTAATTAATCATCAACAGCAACCATTTTAGCTCCAGATCTAGCTGATGGTATTTAACCTTGAGTTATAATTACTGACCAAGAATTGCCATCAAAACAATTTAAATCATTATTAATATTACCAGATTAATCTACGCCTCCAAATAAATATATTTTATTTTAAAGTACACAAGCAGTATGTCCAGTTCTTGGTGTAAAACGATCTTTAAGATCTAGTTATATCCACATTAAATGAGGTGCCTATCTTATTTATTCAATCTATTATCTACCATTCTCTGAATCTAAATTTATTCTATGTACATCATTTCTTCTTTAACCATCAAATCCACCAACCAAATATAAATAATTACCTAATACAACACATTTATGAAAAGAACGAGGCGATGGAGGATTTTAAACTACTATTCTACTCCATATAGATGTCTAAAAATCAAATCTTTATAAATCATTAAATCTTTCCTAATTCTAATCTACTCCTCCAAAAATAAATAGAAATCCCTTATATACATTTGCTGTATGTCTATATCTTCCGGCTGGTGGGTTTTATTATTTCACTGTCTGAAAAGTACCATTACTATTTGAATATACCCATAAATCATTTAATGTATTATTACCATCCCATCCACCAAATAAATATAATTCATTTTAATATGATGTTATTGTATGTCCTAAACGGGCACTTAATTATCTAACTTAACTTAATGCTTTCCATTCTAAAGTACTTAAATTTAATTCATGTAAATCATTAAATCGTTTTTGACCATTTGATCCTCCAAATATATAACATAAATTCTTTTATATTGTAAATGAATGATCAACTCTTGCTGGAGGTGCTTATGTTTTTGGAGTTATCTTTTCCCATATATTATTTTAAGGATTAAAACGAAATAAATCATTAAAATATTCTCCATGTTTCCATGTGTAACCTCCAAATAAATAAAATTAATCTTCATATACACATCCTAATGATCCAGATCTTGCTGATGGAATCTCTCCTTATAATTTCAACTTTGTCCATCCTTTTTAATATTTATACATATCATTCTATCTATCTTATTCATCAATCCCTCCAAATACATATATACAATCTTTATATGCTATCACTGTATGTCCTGTTCTTGGTGAGTAATCATTTACATCACTAGGTAATAATTCCCATTACATTATTATTTAATTTATTAAATATGTATTATCAAGCACCTACTCCTATGATGCCACTTGCTCATGCTATGAATAATCCAATCTAAGTTTAATAAGCAGCTAATATACGTAAACCTGATTTCCCACCAGATGTATGTATTCTATTTTAATCTAAAGATGTAACCAATCTTTGTCATTCCATAAATTGCTCATATAAGATCTTAATTAAAACCAAAATGTAGACCTTATGATCCAATTTTAAGTGTTGGAAGAAAAGCAGAATGGATGTTAGATAAATTTGAAGATGAATATGAGTAGATGGAAAGGGAAGAAAGAGAAAAAGGTAAGATTAATAATGATTATGTAGATATTGTAAAACCATCAAAGATACCTATTAAAATTTAAAAGAAATTAGAATAATAGAAATAACATGGGGAGTAAGTGAAGATGCGATTGTAAAAATGGAATCCATTTGAAGATGGAAATATTACATCTGACCCATATAAAACATTATTTGTTGGAAGATTAAATTTTGTAACAACAGATAAGAAATTACGTAAAGAATTTGAAGAATATGGTCCAATAAAATCAGTAAGAATAGTTCGAGATTAAATAAATGATAAAGCTAGAGGCTATGCATTCATTGGTAAGTAGGTGATCATAAATAAAAGAGTATGAAAGTAAGAACAGTGTAAAATCAGCATATAAATATGCAGTAGATAAGCGTATTGATGGTCGTAAAGTGATTGTAGATATAGAGAGAGGTAGAACAATTCTTAAATGGAGACCACGTTATTTGGGAGGTGGATTAGGAGAATTGAGAAGATCAAAGAGTGAAGAAGTATAAAAGAAGACTAAAGATGAATAACTAGAGAAGGATGAAGAAGATAAAAGACGTAAAAATAAAAAAGGTTGTTTCATATATCTATTTCATTATTTATAGATGAAGGAAAAGTATCGAAAAAACAAAGATCTCGATCTAAGAGTGCTAAAAAACATAAGAAGAGAGACGAGAGTGAATTTAAGAAGAACAAAAAGAGAGAAAAATCTAAAAAGAAACATAAATGAGTGATCATCATCATGAATAACACAAAAAAAGGTAAATTTATTTATGGTAAGTATTATTCTCTTTTCAAACATCTTTCTTCTCATTCATATGAATAGTTTATATAAAATATATTTACGATACCAAGCTCTCAAAAGTGCCCTCAAATCTACTAAGCTATATCTTAGATATGCCTAATTTAAAGAAGAATTAGAAGACTAAAAACTTAATAGAATCTGTGTAGGACAAGATCGCATGGGTAATAAGTTTTATCAATATTATTCTTATTATGGTTTACCTACTAGAAGAGAAGTAATATACAATCCTATAATACCTTTAGATTCGTTTTAAAGATGATAAGGAGAGAATAGTTAATGATTTAGCATATTATGATTGGCTTTATAAAAGAATAGAATAACCACCTACTGAAGAATAAGTTGAATTATTGTAACTAATATTATCTAATATTTAGTTATAAACAAGAATAATTACGCTTTTAAAAAGCTAGAGAATGGGATGAATAATAAGAAAAAATGATGTTGGCATTTTATGAATAAAGAAAATTAAGAGAGGAATAATATAAGAAAGCATTTATTGAATAAAAAAACATTAATACAAATTCTGAAGTATATGCTGAAATAGTCAATAATTCTGAAGATAAATAACAGTCTCAAAAAGACTAATGGCAACCAAAATCAAAGCGTTGATTTTATTATTATATTCATTATATACATATATTAGTAAGTTATATTGTTTATAACATATATCATTATCTTTATTGTTTCTTAAGTTTCAATACATCAAATTAATTTTAAAATATATATTCAAAGAATGTATTATTAGTGATTCTAGTAATAAAAAAATAGAAAACATTTTTAATTAATTCCAATTCAATAATTAAACAATTATTATATATTTTATTACGCATTATTACACAATATAAAAATCTAAAACAGTATTTACAATTTTAATTATGATTTTAAGAATTAATAAACAATTTTGGAAAACCTTTTGTTCAACTAAGCCTTAAGGTTAGGATAAAAAGAATGTAATATATGCAATGCCACATCCTATATGGAAATAAGAGGAAGTAAACAATGTTAAGATAGATCATAAATAACCAATAACTTTTGGTGATAGATTTGCTCATTTATTTATTTAGTCAATGAGAGTAGGATTTGATGTTTTAAGTGGATATAGAAAAGTATTTCCATGGTAGGACAATATAATATCAGAAAAGAAATGGATAAATAGAGTTCTATTTTTAGAGACAGTAGCAGGTGTACCAGGATTTGTAGCAGGAATGCATAGACATTTAAGATCATTAAGAGGGATGAAAAGAGATTTAGGTTGGATACATACATTATTAGAAGAAGCAGAAAATGAAAGAGTTCATTTATTAACATTTCTTACTATAAAAAAACCATCATTAATATTTAGATCAGGTGTAATATTAGCTTAATTATGGTATGTTGCATTATATTCTATTGCTTATATGATATAACCAAGAGTATGTCATAGAATAGTTGGATATTTAGAAGAAGAAGCAGTTAAAACTTATACTCATATGATTGATGAAATTGAAATGGAAGGCAGTTCTATTCATTCATGGAAAACTAGACCAGCTCATTAAAATTCTATTGAATATTGGAAATTATCATAAAATGCAACATTATTAGATGTAGTCAAAGCTATCAGAAAAGATGAAGAACATCATAAAGAAGTTAATCATAAATTTGCTGATGATTATACTTAATAATCATAAAATCCATTCCCACCAGGATATTGATTTATATTATTATCTATTTTATTTACATGTTTATTATATTTTATAATGATCAAAATAATTGAACAGGTGATTTTATTGCGTTTTTAAAATCATAATAAATAGTAACAATAGGAGCAGTTTCATGAGAACTTGATCCTTTTATAGTCAAAGCATCTCCTATTTTTTTATTGAATATGTATTGTAATCTATTTACAATAAATAATTTACTGATTTTACTTTTCAGCATCTAGATATAATCTGATATCTGTTATACCACCATGTCTATCTTATAATTCTTTATTTATGAACATCAGAGGATCATTGTAAGCTACAATTATTTCAAAGTTTGGATAAGGCCAATCTTTTTCCAGGATTACAAATTTTAATTTGATGTATTAATGTTATTCACTGTCCATTTCAAATGATGGCTAAAATAAGAGTTATGTTATGTATGAATATGTACATATATATTATTAGCGTTCATTTTAATTTTAATAATGAAATATACTATCATATTTCTTAAAAACCATCTTCAATTTATACATTATGCTCAATTGTTTAAACTTATTTAGGTTCAGGTTAGTCTTATTAACCTTCTGTTTACTTTTTTATCCATTCTCGCGTTTTTACAAAACGTTCAGGAGTTTTAGGTTCAAAATTTAGTTATCTAAATGCTTTTTCTCTTCTAAGACGACCTCCATATTTAAAGAATTATTGAGACCAATGTTTAATTGCTTATTAAAGATCCACTACAGTTTTTGGTTCTTTCCACCAAGTAACTACTTTAGTTGCTCCATTCTCTTAAACATAACTAAGAAATTCATAATAATCCACAAGCATTTTTAATAACTCATCTTGAAAATCTATTTTATGATTTATGAGCTCTTGTATCTGTTTATGTATTTACAATTTCAAGAAATTTATCTGCTCTGAAAAATCTTTTACCATAAAAGAAAGTGAGATAGAGAGGATTGATTATATTACTTAATCACAAGTTTACAGAGTCGGATTATTGAGTGAAAAGTTACGACTTAAACTAAGTTTATAGTTTGTTTCTTAATTAATAAGAGTATCAATTTCCACTTGAGGATCGATCATAATCTCATTCTAATTTTATTCAACATGCACGACCTCAATATTTGAACGAGGGCACAAAGCACCCATTTAATTAATTATATAAATGCAACACTTTATATATATATCCATCACAGTATATCTGATGGCAAAGGCATCTCAAATATGAAATGACTAGCCATTATACTAGCTGCTTCAGGTTAGTCCATAGGTACCATGTGTCCAGCATTTCTTACAGATACAAAGGTTAAGCCATCAATTTCCCATACATTACCAGCATTTTATGGTTCTGTTCCTTTTTCTCCTGGTTTATACCAAGGTCTCCATTCTTCAATAGTAGGTAGATCTAAATTGATAATAATATTTAATGACTTAATTCTTTTTACAATTTGTCAATCCAATACAAAGTACCAGTAATAGGAACAATAGCATCAACATCTCCACTGAATTTTAATATTCTGATTCCATTTTTTAAAAGTTTAGGATATAAATGATAAGTAGCACCAGGATCTTTATTATAATCAATATTAGAGCAATCGTTCCAATAGCCAGCATCCTCTCTAATATGAAGTGCCTAAGTAATAAATGTACATAGTTAACCTTTCTAAAAGCAGCATTATTAAGATAAAGGAATAAAGCTTCTGATTCTGAACATTCATTAACTTATCCAACTACACCTTCTTTCATTGGATGTAATTTGAACCTTTTACCTTTGATTAATTATCCATTCTCATTATAAAATGGTAATTAATAACATTTTCCATATACATTATATGGATTAAAATAATAATCACTAAAATAATAAATAAAGTATTATTACTCATCTCCATTAATTTATTCCATAACTTCTCCATAGATTTCCATACATTCTGGATAGGCTTTCATATGACAATAACTTGTCATTTATTCAATTTTATCATTTAATTTTTCACTAATAAATCCATGGTTATGAAGGAATTTATAAAAATGAACAGGGAAATTAAATCCTAGATCTGTACATTCTGTAGGATCTGTACATCCATTACCAATCATTAATCCCTTTAATCTTATTCTATCACCTGGTGCTGCATTAGAATTATAATCAATAATCTCATTTGCTAATGTAGGAATGTATATTCCAGCCCAACTTTCTCCAGCTATATAAAAGTCTATGCTTTTATATTCTGGGAATTTCTTAAAGAATTCTAATACTGCTTTTAAATTATCCTTAGCTGTACTCTTATCATCTGTGGTTGTATTTCCAAAAGAAAATCCTACTCCTGCTGGACTTTCTAAATAAAACATATTAGCCTATCATAATAGTAATTCATTATTACAAAATTCAACCATGTGAATAGATTTTATTTAAAATTATTTGTACCTAATTCTACTGTGAATGGACCATTTTCAACCATTGCTCCATAAAGAGATGAACATCCAGGACCTCCATTTAACCACAATACTAATGGAAATGTAGCCTATAATGGTCCAGCTAAACTAAATGCTGGAAATGCAAAATAATGGAATTGCTTTTTACCAGCGTCATCGATTGGTAAATAACCAGAATACCTAATTATTATAACTTATTCCTTACATCTTTCCAGAAAATGGAATCTTAAACTTAGACCATGTTGATCCATCAACTTCATCTTCTTTTGGGAAACCTACAACAAATCCAATAAAACAGAGTAATGACAAAATCATTATTATGATAAATTATATTAAGTCATCATATTAATATATTTTAATATCTTTATAATTAATACTAATAAAACAGATATACTATATAATTTAATTTTTAGTTATTTCAACATTAATGTCTATTTCAGGTGATATATCTAATGTTTTAACACTAACAAAAACCATTCCCTCACTTCCTCTCCCAACCAGATATATGATTAAAAGAGAAAAATAATATTAATTAGAAACTATTTCTAAGAATTCTAAATGTAAGTTAACTATTAAGAAGAAAATCAAACGTAAAAGACTATTCTATACATTAAAACGTTCAGTTGTTAATCAAAGAAGTAGAATTCCACTTTCTGAAACCTTTACACCAAAAGAAGATCGATTAATCCTCTCTTCTGTAATTAAAATAGGACCTAAATTCAAAGTCATATCCTCATACCTTCCATAAAAGACCTTAAGTACTATCAAAAATCGTTATTATAAGTATTTAAGATATCGTTGGACTTAAATTCTGGGCAAGTATTATTGTTTACAAATATATTAGGGATTTTGAGAGTTTAATCAAAGAAAACTAATAAATCATTAGATAAGATGATGAAATTTTAGAAACAGTAGAACTATTCCCAGAAGTCAAAGATATATTGAAAAATATGATCTCAAATATCAAATCTGTAATTTAATCATGAGTCATATAAATATTAACTTAATTCTCCTATTTTTCCTATATAACTAGTATTTATCGGATTATTTATAAGAAATTCAAGAGTTCTAAGAATTTGGACTAACTGAAAATGGAGATAACTAATCAATTATTGAAATAAGTATTAATATTATAATATTGTATTCTTAACTATAAATCATAACAAATTCTTTTTCCTAAAAAAGGAAATTTCTTTTAATTTTATTTTATGATTATCATCATTGTTCTATTTAAAGATTATTCCTTAATTTTTGTTTTTATAATTAAAATAAATTCATTCATCCAAATGATTTTAAATTGTTATTTAAAAGCTTAAATGACTCTATTATGATAATTTTTAAATGATCAAATATGTGATTAATAAATAAAGAGTTTATATATTTTGGAAGGAAAAATTTAATTAAATTATAAATTAGAGAAAACATGTAATAAATAATGTTTTACTTAATGTTAATTTAAAAAAAAATCATCATTATTTACTTTATAAGAAAGTAATTTATCTAGAGTAATTGTGCTGAAATTAGCGTTTATTCTATAAATAATTACTAAAAATACAAATAATAGTAATAAAAATAAAAATTGGATCAGACTTTACAACAACAAACAAAATGTTAATAAATAGAGGATAAATAGATATAAAGAGTTTAATTTGAACATTTAATAAATTTAAATATATATAATAAATATTTAATATATTGAACAGAGAAAATAAAGATCTAAGTGGGATTATGATGAATATATTAAAGGGAAATAAATTTGAATAATATAATTTCTAATTAATCATCTTTATTTTGGTAACCATAGTAAAGTGTAACCATAATCTTCTAATAAAAGTTGTCGATATGTTAGGACTACAGAATCAGAAATGATTTAACACATATCATACAACTTAATCATTTTGCTGGCATAACTATCAAAATCTGTTTCATTATTTTCAAATGCTTAGGTACCATGTTATAAATAATTCATAACTGTAGCTCCTATGGAATCAAAATAAATATTATCATAAGCAATTAAATCATCTTGTAAACCTTTTTACCATTCTGAATAATAATCTTTAATATCATTGGCAGATTCAATCTTAGGTCTTTCTTTGTTTTTGATTTCATTTAGATATTTGAAAAGAAAATAAAAGGTTTCAGCTTCTTTTGAATAATTATAAAAGGATTCTGAATATGAAAATAGAATTCTGCACATCGTTAAAAATATTTCTTCACTTTCTGTTACAAAGAATTTAATCAATTCTAATTTAATAGCATCATTAAGACTACCAGTATAAAATACATTTTATTATTATTAGGTTAATAATTTAAGAGCTCTATTATTAGAATAAGGATAGAGTCTATTCCATAATTTAAATTCACTTAAATCAAAGAAGACTCTAAAATAATGTTCACAAATATCTTCTTATAATAAACTTTATAAATTGGATCCACTTTAATCAATATAGTGTAAATTGATAATGAAATTAACATTTTTAAATCTAGTTTCAACTTTAAAGATGGTTTTAAAAAAAACAGCCTTTCCTTCAGTAAATTTACTAAGTAATCTTTATCTAATTTCAGAGAGATCTTCAGCTTTAAGAATTTCTTCAATAGTTAAAAAAGGTTCAATTCTATTTTTTTTAGTAAAGAATCCCATAACCATCATTTCTGTAGATACTTCTAACCATGATACATATTTAAGTATAGTATCAATAAATATTTATTAAGCATGTGGATATGAAGCTCCTTTAATAATCCAATCCCAATGTAAACCCCATTCTCCATAAGTTCTATTAATGACATCAGCATCATGAAATAGATAAGTACCTGAGACTGCTAAAATTGGCATAACTTTATAAGCTTCAGGTATAGGTCTTTTTAATGCTTTTCTCCATGGAAATTCATCAAGATAAGCTTTAAGACCAGATATTTCAAAAACAGCAGCATAATATAAACATTATTTCCATCCAATAATTGGTTTTAGATCTAAATCATCCATATCTTCAGTTATAAAATTATATAGTTCCATACTAGGATCATTTCCATAATTTATACGTTTATCTTCACTTAATTAATTAATCATTTAATCATATACTTCTTTTCTTTCTATTTCAAATAATTGATATTTTATAGCTTTTGTTTCTACTTTAAATTATGCTGTAGGTAAAGCATTAGGTAACTATTTACCAAAAAAGATATCTCTTAAAATATAATATAAATTATCAAAAAGATCATATTCATTTAAGAATTATAAAATTATTACATCTTCTATATCACCTTCTTTTTTATATTTAAATTCTTTATCTATTTTTTTAGCTTATATTTCTGTACTTACATGCAACATTTTTTTAGGGGCTTTCAATGATTAAAATTCTTCATATGTATAATATCCAGAATTTTCAGATATTAATTTATTTTATTTAAGTGAATCAAATATATAAAGTGATAAACTAACAGTAATAGCTCCAACTCTTTATAAATTACCTATTCCTATAAATTTAGTTACTTTAACCATAGCTTTTAAAACTTAATAAGAATTTTCTTCTATTAAAAATCCACCTTATCTATCTTCCATTTCTCTTAATAATCTAAATAAGAATTCTCTATATCTAATAATATCACTTCCAGATGATCTTCCAAATGTTACCATTAATTCTTATCTATAAACATTATAAGTTGATGTTATAATTGGTCTTAAAAGTGCTTATTACTTTTTATCATATTCCTCCATTAACATTTAAAGAATATTATTTAATTTTGTTAATTAAATAAGAGATGAATAATCACTACTAATAATCTAAATTATTGAATCTAATAAATCTCTTCTTTGATCTGCATTTTCAATATACAATGCTAAATAAAATAATTCCCAAGCTGATGCTCCTATATTTTATTCTTCCCATTTTTTTAAAACTAACATTAAATGATTCTTTACAAAATCCTTATAATAAATACTCTTATTAAATGTTTCATTATCTTTATAAAAAAATGATGCATATATCTAAGCTTATCCTTCATCAAAAAATACACCTTTTAGTAATGATCCTAATGGTTAATTCTAATATGATATTTTTTATATTTATTAACCATCATTTTTAAATAAATGAAGATTATATATTTTATATACTTCTATATATTAAAATCCTTCTGGATTATTCTCATCTATTCCTTCCATTAAATCTAAATTCTCAAATCCCTTTACTCTACAATATCCCTTCCAATATATGCTACTACGACTTTTAGTATATTCTTTTATTTCATTTATAAATCTATTTTTATTAGAATTACTAATATTTTTCATTTTCCATGTTATTTTCTTTTATTCCTTCTTCTCTTAATCAAAAAAGTATATTAAAAATACTTTTATTAGATTTAAATCTTATTTATTATTGATACTTTAACAATCTTCAAAAACAAAATTTGCGAACATATCAAAAGCAATCTCATCAGAACTTGCTTAAATAAAACATTCACAATTTATTTCCAAATCTTTTGGATGAGCTTTAGGATAAGTAATTAAACCAGATTTAATTATATATCCTCCAGATAATGAATTAACAACCTATATTCTACCTTAAGGATATTCTTTAATAAATGAAGGCAATATATTCTAAATAGCAAAATAAAATTCTTTTAAATTAGGTAGGAAAACATATTCAAGCATCCTTTCATATCCATAAACTTCAAATTTTTATTCTTCTAAGACTTCTTCTAATTCATTCTAAGAATTAATTATTCTTGTCTTTTGTTTGAAACTATAACTAATTTTATAAATATGATATTTTCTAGTTTCAATACAAGGTGTCTTTCTGAAATTCTTAGCTAATTTTTCAAAAGTTGTGTAAATGTCAGTTTTAAGATTTTATACTCCAAGTGTTCTTGATACTTCACACCAAGGATTTTTAGGAACTAAATCTCCAGAAATAGCAGCTCTCAATCCTGTTGTGAGTGCTTATTCTAATTAAGTAAATGCTAAATATTCATTGACTAACTAAAAGTAGATAAAGAAAATTATTTACACTTTCATGTTTAGATTTCTACTCATTTTATTAATCTCCATCATCATCATCAGAATCTAGTTGTTCTTGTAGATTTTTTTTGAACTTCTCTGTCAAATCAGAAGTCTTATTAGTCCTCTTTTTGATGGTTTTGAATTGAGTTTTGTGTCTACTCATAATAATTTAATATAATTCATCTAAATGTTTTTTAGCCTCTATTTTCAAAATGAGACTGAATCAATGAATTTCTTTCGTTTATTTTTTAGTCTTGGCTTGGTTCTAAAGGCAATTGATACAATCCAATCCAATCTTAACGCTTATTTGGATCAGGTTGAATGCATTAAGTTATATATGTGATTAGATTTTTTGAATAGAATTGATCTAACCATTTCAAAGGATTTTCGAAAGCTTAAAACAAGGTCAGACATTATAGTAGTACAATTCTATAAATTATAATTCTATTTTTACCCAAAAGCAAATACATCTACTTTAAATGGATTTATTTATGCTGTCTCTAATAAACTAGCCTCAGAATTTAAAAAGGGCTTCGTTTCTGGAGCTAAAAACACTTAAATTTCAGGATCCTTTGTTTACTAATATTTATTAAAATTGCCCCATCTTCCTCCAATTAATTCTTAATCATAAACTCGATATAGAAGATATTCTTCATCAAAATAGATAGTTTTAGTAGTAATCATACCATGAGGAATATTGTTATTTTAAAAGAAATGCATTGCTTGCATTATTCCTTTAATAAGACACCAGACTTCTGGTTCAGGTACTAAATACCTCTTTATTTATCTTCTTTCAGTTAATTCATGGAGAGTTAATTGACCATATTCAAAAAAAACAAATATCTAAAATACTTCTGTCTATCCAAATTAACCAGGTTTCATTGTTTTTTGGCTTTCACTTTCAATCGAATAGAATATATGTGGTTGTTTAATCTTACAACGTTCTTTATATTGTTTAAGTAACTGCTATTATTGGTTTACATCCATCTATTAAACTGGAACAGAACACACTAATTTCGAAACCATATATCTGTTAGGAACGTACATTTGTACTTCGCAAAGGGATGAAATCGAAATAATCGTAATTGTCCACGCTATGGGCAGTAGATGTTGTCTACAAATTTTAATTCTTCAAAGTTGTTCAATACAAGTGTCTTTGGATCACCTCTCTTTGCCATTTAATTTTAATTTTAATGTTATAAATGTATATTTAAATTAAATTATTTAGTTAACTTGATTTATAAATTCATAATAATCATATAGGATCTTCAAGAAGTTAATTCTCTTCTGATTCTTATACTGCAATACTCTATGTTATTTTAAGCATATCATTTCCTATTTCATAACTTCTAATTAGTAGTACTATAAATGCAAATATAGTTGAAATTAATGGATTTACACTAGCTAAACCATATGCATTTAATCTTCTATCTCCTCTTAAAGTTTCATTTATTTTCCTTACTTTTTTTTCTGTTAAATCATTAACAGTTGCATTTTATAATTTATTTTATATATCAAAGTCTGTAGCTAATTAATCTCTATTATCAATATCAAATATAAGCATAATTAATCCTAACACTTTCTCAACCAATTTATTTTAATCATATTTAGCAATAAATTTAAATTATAAATACTCCTTTTCTGTCAATGACTCTAAAATCTTTTCTAACTAATATGCTATATTTTTTAATCTCATATCTATTTAAATAAATAAGTAAATAATTTACTTAAGTCTTTTAATTTCTTTTATTCTGAAATTGGAGGAAGCTAACTTTGTTATTACTATTATTATTATTATTAACTTTTCTTTGGAGGTTTGAACCCAGGATTTTCAGCATAAAAATGACCTGGTCTATTTAATAATCTATCTTCTGGTTTTGCAAATTTAGCTTATTAATGAAATTATGGAATTTCTAATTAAGTCTTAGGCAACTTTGCTTAAACTTTAATTATCTTTCCCTATGCTAAGTTCTATTAATGTAAAGCCTCTTATTATTTTTATTCTTCTTCCTCTTATTATATCACTTTTGTATATAAATTATTCAATAAATCTTTTGATCTCTCTACAATTATTCTATAATGAGAAGGTTCAAATCTATAAAGGGGATTATATTATTAAATCGCTGATATTATTAACACATTTTCGACATCTATTCAAATTATGCTAGATTTCATTACTAAATTTTTATAATAAATGCAATAACTTTTCTCCACTTCCTTCCAAAGTTTCATCTTCATGAAAACCTTCTATAATTCTATTCTCTTATTATTCTTATCCTGGTTTATCCTAAGTCACAAAAAATTATTGCTATTCATAAACACGATATGCATAACTGAATCTGTTATATCTCCTAAATTTTTCATTTGTTTTAATATAATCCATAATAATATTAATCTAATCTTAATGTGCAATAGCAGCACAGAATGATCGAAAATTACCATAAGAATTTTAGATTTGATTTCCAAAAATAATATTCTTGAATAGATTGTCATTATTATTATTTTCTTCTTTTTAATCCATTTAAAAAATAATTATATTGAATTATTAATATAAAGTAATAATAATAATAGGTACATTTATATATCAAATAAATCTTTAAGTAATTATTATAAATATGACACACATCTCACCAAATTTATGAGTATTGAAACCATAATTAAAATTATATGATTGTAAATTAACTTGTATGTTTCTTAGCGTTAATAGTTGTTGTGAATAGTAATATTACAATTGATACTACATCGCATTGTGATTGTAGTGAACTTAGAATGTAAGATTGTCAATTTAGCAGTTATTGTTATTGGAGTAATGATTAGTGTGAATCATATGATAATTATTGTGCTGTATTTACAATCTAATCATAATGCACTCCATTAACAACAGGTTATTAATGTAAATGGGAAGATAATTCTTGTATATCTCATATGTATAAATGTGAAGAATTTTCATCAAATTAAGATTGTCCATGTTATTGGAACAAAGATAATAAATGTGAAGAATATAAAGGATGTTCTAATTATAATGAATAAAATTGTCCTGCTTCCTAAGGATGTGTCTATAAAGTTAAATAATGCTTAGAAGAAGACTATGTTACTTGTTCTGATTAGACTTTAGCAACTTGTATTGGAAAAGAAAAACTTTATACTGGATGTGCAATTAATAATGATAATAAATGTGATTCATACTCTCTATTTTCTGAATGTTCGGATTTAAACAATTTTAAAACTAAATGTGTAGAATATGGTTGTAAATATGCTAATAATAAATGTGAAAAAAAATAATGTGAAGATTTAACTCTTGATGAATGCACTAGCGTTAAAATTGATTAAAAAACTAAAATATTATGTGAAATTAAACAATAAAAATGTGTTGAAGCAGAAAATACAAATTATTTAAATATAAATACATGTTATAATTCTACTAGTGGAAATTATAAATGGATTGGAAATTGTGTTGAATGTGATTCCTTAGTCTACTCAATTTTGCTCACTTATTTCAGTTTATTAATAGTAGTATTTCTATGAAATTTATAATAACATAAATAATTTAACTAATATTATTTTTATTTAATATATACTTTAAAATTATAATTTCTAATTAAATCTAGAAAATATTTTGTAGTTTATCATTATTCTTTTTTAATTTTACAATCTCTAATTCTGGATTATTTATTATTTTAAAAATGAAATGTAAAAAAATTAAATTAAAAATAAAAATAATAAAGTAATATTTTGCTCTATTTTATGAATTTCTTTCATACATTATTACTTTATTAGAACAGTCTAGCTATAATTAATTGTTCTTTATTACGCATTTCAAGTCGATCAATGAAACCTATTAAAATGAAACCTAATTATTATAATTTCCGATAGTTTGTTTACTGTACATATAATTTTATAAAGTGGAGTTATTGGAGTTATGTTGGAATAATTTTATAATTAAATAAGATCTATGATTTAATATCATTTGATTATATTTATTCAGAAGTAGATTTTTCTAATTGATTTTTTTATTTCTAAATTTATAAATAATTTTTTGGTAAAGTAATAGATTTAAGAATAATATTATTTGAAAGCAATATTAATATTATGGAAAGTTTTAAACTATCATCATCTTATTGTTCAATTCATGAAAATAAAGAATCATATGGTGTTTGTTTAAATAATTCCTGTAATAAAAAACTACTTTATTGTGATGATTGTTTTGTAAACGAGCATAACTAGCATTTATCAGATACAATAATCATTTCTGATCTTGAACTATGTATTGATTATTTGATAACATTAAAGCTATTTAAAAATGATTCAATAAAGTAGAAAAATTCTATAAGGCTAGTTTAAGAACTAATAATTATGATCAAATAAATATAATGTCAATAAGATTAATTGACTTAATTAATAATTACTAACAATTAGATAAGTTAAAATATAGAATAATTTTAAAATTAGTGTTCCATTCAAGAATAATTTTAATAATAAATAGAAAATTATCAAATTTCTTAACAGAATATAGAATCCTAAATACAGAAATCCTTAGATACTAGTTTATTATAATAAAAATAATAATGTTAAAATTGTAAATAAGAATTAGAATAATGTGAAATATAAGTAGATGAAGAAAATATCATTTGTTATAATTGTATTGAAATATCAAAAAATTCATCATTAAGAAAGGAACTTATTGCATTTATCAAATTGAAATTTGCAACAAAAACAAAATAAGCAGATAATAATAATAAAACAATTTATTTTATTTGTGATCTACATCCTTAACTAAATTTACCTGATTATTTAGGATATATTATTGGTTATAATCATCCACTTTTTAAAGATAAAATTTAAATTGACCCAAAAACATATAGAATAACATAAGGTTAAGCTGATAAATATTTAGAAACTGATTTAGACTAATTTGAAATACAATTATATGAATTCTATTAAAGAAATAATAGAAAAATTGAAGATATTCCTGAAAACATACGAATGTTAATGTTGTCAGTTCTTTTTATTTTTAAAGATTTTGCAACTGTTAAGAACTTAGCATTTTTATAAACATTTAATCATCTCTATATGGAAATTGAAAAATTTTTATTTCCAAAAACAAAAGGCACTAATATTTTGAAAACTCAAATTTATAAAGTTTTAGATTTCTTTAAAGATCGTTTTCATAGAAGAGATGGAACAGTTAGATAATAATATTTTATAAATGATTTGAGGAAGATCCTTCCCATAAAAAAAAGAATTTGATTTATTATCCCCATAAATATCAAAATAAAAATATTTTTATCTCCTTTCATTAATTTTTATTTATCATTCTTCCATTTTATTTTGTGAAAAATATATATTTATTTTCTCAAACAATTTTACTACTTTTACCAGGTCAATTTTCCATTTCTAATTTCCAAAATAAACAATTAATAATAATAATAGTTTCTTCAATGTTTATTATAATTTTTTTTTCAGTCATTCTAATTAAAAACTGATAAAAAGTATTTTTTATATTGTAAAATTACGAATTTTATTAATAAATATAAATAAATTTTAATCATTTCCTTGGTTATCCATTAGAACAACGATATAAAGTCTTAAAAAAAGAGCAAATCTCTTTTAAATATGTTTTCTTTTCACATATATGTTTTGCTTTATTTGAGCATAACTTTAAACCATTTATTTTTTTGTATAGCTCTTAATAATCTTTGTTGATAAATATTTCAGAGATTGATTTTTCATTCTTTTCTATAAAAACTACTAGTACAATAAGCATTTTCATATTTTCAGGATAATTATTTAAATTTATCTTTAAATGTTATAAATAGTTTTCTACTATATTTTAGAAATATGTTAAATCTAAAAGTAATTATTAATTTGCTTCTTCATAAGTAATTCTTTCATCATTTACATATTCCTTTTTGGTTATTAAATGGAAATATCCAATTTTATAATTTGTAAATCCGTCAGGAATTGAACAATTATATTTTTGAGCATTAAAATAGTTACCAGATTATTGAGGTGAAATAAATTTAGATTTTATAAATTAAAAAATTTTTTCTTTAAGAGGAGATTAGTTATTCCACTCTACTTAATTACTACTTTATTAATCTAAAATATTGTAATTGGGAAGCATTTCGCTTCTTTTTTTTTATATGATAATTAATGATCTTGGTGATTCTAAACTTATTTAAGAATTAATAGGAGATCTTTATTCTGGAAGCTCATTGTTATTAGATAAAAATAATGAAGCTGAATGATTTAATTTTAATTATCTATCTAATTATTAAGGCAATTCATTTTATATTTTAATATTGCTATTATTCGATATTTGTGAATCTTAGTATTCATAAAAAGATTCAATTTTTGTTTTAATTTCCTTAAATTTTTAACTAAATTCCTCATTAGAAATATCCTTTATTTTTAAAAATGCTTCATCAATTTATTTAATAATTAGGAGCTCATTTATAAAACGATCATAATCTTTATTTCCTAAATTTTAAAACTCTTGTCTTTTTATTTTGGATAAATACTCCTTTGAGTTCTAAATTATTTGTTCCAATTCTTTAAGTTAATTTAAAAATTGAATAATTACTCCAATACTTTCTATCATTTTTTCTATTTATACTTCACAAATTGTTAGTTAATTTTTTAAAGATCGTAATCCTTAAATATCATTATTATGAGTCGAATGAAACTCTTTTACACAATCCAAACAACATAATCTTTTATTTCTACATATTTCATTTGTACACACACCAATAATT
Organism: Paramecium sonneborni; assembly: GCA_905182985.1. Classification (NCBI taxonomy): domain Eukaryota; phylum Ciliophora; class Oligohymenophorea; order Peniculida; family Parameciidae; genus Paramecium; species Paramecium sonneborni. The sequence goes on from CAJJDN010000072.1 coordinate 342,988, forward strand.
GTCTCATTTTCATGATTTTCTTATTGACAATACAATTCTATCATTTAAAATATTTATCTAAGAAAGAATTAGATGATTTTCTATTAAATTATAATCACTTATTCTATTAATAAAAAATTAATTATATAATATTGATCATGTCTTTTCAATTTATAAACATAAAGAATAGCTTTAAATCAAAAACTAGGACATAAAACATGTTGTTTTTATTTGAAGTTTATTCAACAAAACATTTTTTTTGATTTCACTCAATTTTTTGATCTAAGAATTATTTTTAAAAATATATAATAAGAAGATTGGGTCCCTTAAGTATAATAATTACAATCCTGATACATAAGTTTAAGATAAAATTAGATTATAAATATAGATAATCATACTATGTCGATTTTAAAATAATATAAATATAATAAGCAAGAATCCCTATTACTTTATAAATTCATAATATAAAATATTCTTAATTTTTTCGATTTTATTCTATTGAATTGATATGAATTGTAAACTATAAAATGTTATTAATAAAAGGAGAATAAAGTTTTTTGTTTTCTAAATAGCTTTGATAATAATTAGATTGATAATTATTAACAAATACATCAATTTTATTTATTCGCATGTGGATGTGGATCTCGTAGAAAAATAAAAAGTACTTTATATAAGTGGATGATTCGCAGCCTATGATATATCAAATCTTTATTTAGGATCAATCACCAATATGGAATTAATAAAATCTTAGGCTGCATCTGTGATTTTTTAAGGTCCATTGTCAAATTAAATTGTTTAACTTCTTCTATGAAATTAAAACATTTGTTCAAGTTCTTTAGGATTCTTAGCATTAAATGGTAGTATGATAACAATTTAAAAAATAATATTTTTTTTAAATACAATGGAAAAAGATAAGAAAGAATTCTAAAACAAAAACGCTATGAAACTAGCAGAGTTAATGGCTGATCAGACACTTCTAGATTAAGAGAAGATTATTTTTATAAAAAATATAAAAAATGGAAGTCATTTATATATTGATCCATTAGTTGACACAGTTAAGAAAACCTTAAAATCAAAATTTCCATTTTAAACAAAATTTAATGCATTAATGGTATTTATATTAGTTAATAATAGCTTCTTAAAGATGCAATGGATACAAGACAGAAAGAAATGGCAGATTATGTTACAATAAAAATATTGGATCGTTTAAAAACAATCGCAAAATAATCTTTGAAGGGAGATAAAAATAAATTATTTAATCCACCTGATCCTGGAGATGAATTTTATTTACTATTATTAGAATGCCTATATAATTGGTCAATATATTTTTAATTATCTACAGATTAGAAGATGTAGCCTAGTCCATTTAAAACTGTATATAGTGAATTATTATAAGCAGGTATTAGATTTCCTACTTAATTCAAATACTTTAAAAAAATAGAGCAAATTTAAAATCAAAATGATTAAAAAATAAAAAAGTAACAACCACCAAAAGAAATAGAAACACCTCAAAGATAATAAATAAATTAAGAAACACCTAAACCAATATAAAAACCACCTGTTTCTGATCAAAATAAAAATGATAAATCTGCATTTATAACTGCATCTGAAACTTTTGAAAGTCTAAAAGGTCTTTTATTACTTGTTGTTGATGTTCTAAAAGAAAATGAAGATGTTTCATGTAATCTTATTTTATTATATTATAGATTTATCTGAATTTTGTCCAGAACTTTAATAAATTGTAAAACCAATTCAAAATTAAATGAATGAATTAGAAGAAATAGAAAATCCACATAAAGAAATATTAATTGATGATTTAATCAAACTTAGTACTAAAACAAATGAGTTAATTTCTGATATAGAAAAATGTCAAAAGAAATCTATGTCATGGAATGCATTTAAAAATAAACATCATCCTAAATTATAAGATTTTATTTCTACACTTAAATTTCATTAAGAAGAACCTAAAAAAATACCTAAAGTTGAAAAATAAAAACAATCATCAGACTAAATATAAGAAGTTCCAAAATAAGTTCCTTAAAATGATAATCCTTTTTGTTTTACTTAAGTTGCTAATTTTGAATAAGATGACATAGAAAAAACATAATAAGATTTAATTTAATAAAAACTTTAAAAATAATAAAATGAATAAGCATAAATATAACCACCTTAATAATAAGAGAAATAGGATTTACCTTAAATATAACAGAAATAGGAATTACCTTAAATATAATAAGAGTAAACACCAAAATAAGATTAATGGGATTCCCAAGTGCCAATTTCTTGGAATTAATAATAATAAGAAGTTAAAAAGATTCCTGAATCAGATTTTTAATTTGATAATCCTGATAATCAATTTTAAACATAATGGAATATGGCAGATTAAAAATAAGATTAATAATAATATTTTGAAAATCCATTTCAATAAGGTTTTGATAATAAAGCTAATAATAATAATTTACCATTTGATTCAAAAAGAATAAATACAGATCCTGATTCTTATAATGGATGGGGAATATAATAAAATTAATAAAATTAAGTCTAATGGGATTAAGGATTTGATGTTAATTAAAATATTGAAGCAAAAGATTCTAATTAAGATAAAGAAGAAGTTAAACAAAAAATGAGACCCACTATGCTTCCTTAAGCATAAAGCGAACCCTCTATTACATCTTAGAATAATGATGAATAATAATTTCCAAATCTTTAGTGGAATGTTGATTCTAAACCACCATAAGATGTATTTACAGGTCATTCAAATGTTATGGGAAACAGAAGTGAATTTAAAACAGAAGTTGATAGCAAACCAGATTCAAATATATTTAAATTTAATGAACCATATCCAAATCTAGAATCTATGGCTTCAAAAAGTGTTGATTCTTATAAAGAAAAACCTATATCAGAAAATGAATAAGAAAATAAATAAAATGTTGATGATTTTACTCATATGGAAACAGATTTTAATTTGTAATGGGATATTGGTGCAAAAAAATAAAATCCTGATGATATTTATTCAAACAAATTAGAATTTGTTAAATAAAATTCTAGATATAAATCTGATACTTATTCTGATTAAGGTAGTAAGGTTATTAAGTTTGAAAATATCGAAGTAGATATTGATAATCTAGATCCTTTTAAAAAACCAAATTAATTATCAAACAATATTTATTCCACAAAGAATATGTAAACTAATAGTTAAGTTATACAAATTTCTCTTGATTTTTCTATTAAATCTAGGAAAAATGTATTAAGAATGGCTGATGCAGAAGTCTAAACTTAAGAATAACTCAATTACACAATACTTATGAATGATCCATAATAAGAAAAGAACCATCAAGAAGAAAAAAGAAAATTAAATAAAGAAATATAAAGGTTATCATAATCTAATACTGAATATGAATTTGAAATCAAATAATATAAATCAAATATTGAAAAATATGAATAAGATTTCAAATAATTTAAATTACAATCATAAAAATGGACTGATGTCTATAATTCTATGAACAAATAATTAATAAATCTAACTGAATTCAATAAATAATCTAAATTAAATATATAAGATCTTTCAGCAGAAAATAAAACACTTAAAGAGTAAATTAAATTAATAAATAATGAAAGTTGTGAAAATTAAAGAAAAATTTCAGATTATCAATGTAATTAAGATTCATTATTAAATAAAATTAAAATGATTGAAAAATAGTTCAAATAAATTAGTGCTAATAATAAAGATCATAAATGTCCAATTACATAATATTTAGAACAATTTCTCAAAACTCCTAATTTAATAGAAACCAATGTTCCAGTAAGATTTTCAATAGCTCCTAAAGACTAAAATAAAATATCAAAAATTGAAATCAATTATGATGCTAGTTTATTTTTAGATATTCTAACAGGATGTTCTTAACCATACTCCAATCAAATTGATGATTTTAAATTTTCATTACTGATGTCAAGAGCTGTTTTATATGAAGATAAAGTTTTATAGGTAGGTTGTATAACTAAAATGGCTGATGAAGATCTTAATTTATAATTACATATAAGAAATAAAAGTCAAAATAATATTTCTATTACCAAAATTAATTTATAAGTTCCTTCAAGTAAAAATTAACATATTTATTTAGACAATTAACTCAATGCTTTGAATGTTTAAGATGGAAGTGTTCTTGAAAAATACACAACATTTAAGATCTAATTGAAATTTTAATACACTGAATTTTTGAAATAACCAATCTTAGAGTTTTCAATAAATGAATAATAGTATCATATTTTATTACCTGTTTCATTAATTAAATTTGGTCTATCATAAATAGAAGATATTGTAACATTAAAGGAAAAATGGAAAGATAATAAACGTATATATTAAGTAATATAATTAGATATGAAATGTGTAATCAAATCGAATATTAATACTCCGAATCATAAATTTATTAACTAACTGGTAGATTTTAAAAGGTATTTTTAATCATTAGTTTAATCTGAAAATTGTTTAATAATGTAGATGTATTTAAATTAAATTGAATTTGGAATTAAATTTAAAGAAGATAGACAACGTTAAAGATTGATGATAAAGATTCAATCAAGTTAATTATTAAGAGCAAAAGCTGAAGATCTTATGTAGTAGATATTATTCTTATTTAATGATGATCAGAACTAAAAAAATGATTGAATTATAATAAATTTATTAATTATGGAATTATAAATTATAAACAGTCAAATAGAAGGGGAACATAAATTAAAATCAATATAATGTGTTAAAATCAGCTATGAGCGATTATTTATGCTTGTATTGATTTGGTATATAATTAGGTATTATTATGTGTGAGTACTGGGTTTCTGGCTGGTTTTTATTTTAGATGGTTTCCTTCTTAATTTATAAATTTTTTGTACATAGCTAGTACTTTAGATAAGGCAACTCATATTAAAACAAATCCACATAATGAGATCTGTTAAGTAATTAGAGAAGGAAAGAATATCCATTTCAAATTTAGGTAATAAAAAAATAAAGAAACTTAGATTCTTAAAATATCAATATTAAGAAGATAAGTTTAAACCTTTAGAATTTGAACCAATAAACTCTAATAATTTAACAAGTTAAGAGGTATAAGTAAGATAAAAAGATTATGGATCAGCATTAATGAAAATTCCAATGATAGGATTTCTGGAATTTACATTAGAAGAACTTTCTACACCGTTTTATACATTATAATATTTATGTGTTGTAATTTGGTTGGTTTAAGGATTTTTTTATTTTGCAATTGTAATGATGTCTTGTTCATTGATTTCAACATTCATAAAGTTTTATTTACTTAGATAATCTTTAAATAGATTATAATCATTAGCTGCAATTCATTAATAAGTAAGAGTAATTAGGAATAATGATTAAATAACTATTGATGTTAATGAACTTGTACCAGGAGATATAATCATTTTATAAACAATGATAGTTCCAGCTGATTGTATAATAAATGGTATGGCGTTATTAAATGAAGCAACATTAACAGGTGAGAGTAATCCTGTACCAAAGTAAACAGGATAGATTTTATTTGAAGGTACAAAGATTTTAGAAGTAAATACTGGATCAACTGCTTAAATAATAAGAACTAATTATTCAACAATTAGAGGCTAGTATTTTAGAAATGTATTATACCCTCATAAAGTGACTCATAAATTTTACACTTAAGCAATTAAATTTTTATGTGGATTTGGTATTTTCAATGTAATAATTGCTGCTGCTACTATAGTAATATATTTAGATTATACAACTGAATTAATTTTAGCAAATATATTTAGTACTTTAACTTGGATATTCCCACCTGCTATGCCTATCTTTTTTTCATTAACTGCTACTATTGCATTACTACGTTTAAAAAATAATAATATTATTGGTAGCAATATGGATAAAATTCATATTTCAGGATAAATTGATGTTGCATGCTTTGATAAAACAGGTACTTTAACAACTAATGAATTAACTGTTATAGGATTATGGGATAAATAAGATTGTAATATATGTATAAGTTGTTGTCATCATATTTGTCAATCTGAAGGATAATTAATGGGAGATATATTGGATCTTGAAATGTTTAAATATAGCAAATCTAAAATATAATTTGATAATGATGATATCACAATTACAACTTAAGATTAAGATAATTATAAAATTATTAAAATATTTGATTTCAATTCTGAATTAATGATGATGTCAGTTATTGTTCAAAGTGAAAATAAATATTATTTATGTTCTAAAGGTGCTCCTGAAAAATTACAGACTAAATTAAACTCTTTAAATGAAGAAATGAATTCTTAATTATCTTTTTATGTTAATCAAGGATATAGAGTTATAAGTTTAGCTTAAAAAGAAATTAAATAGGAACATATCAATTTAGATAGAATGTAATTAGAAGTCAATCTAAATTTTCTAGGATATTTAATTTTTGAAAATCAATTAAAAAACGATACAGCTGAAGTTATGAAATAATTGATTGAATCAAATTTAAAAGTTAAGGTAAACAAATAATAATGATTTAGATTCTAAGTGGAGATAATCCTTTGACAACTGTGAATACTGCATATAATATTGGTATAGCAGATGAGGTTGTTAAATTATTTGATATTAGAAATTCAGAGATTTTAGAGGTAGATATAAATAGAGTAGTTGGAAAATAATAAATAATATAATAAAAAATGTATCAAATAGATTTAAAAGATTTGCAAAATTACATTTACACTTTAAACCATAAGTTTGCATTAACAGGAGATTTTATGGAATTTTGTAATCAAAATTAATTGGACATATCTTCTTTATATTAGAAAACAATTGTATTTGCTAGAGTTAAACCACACTAAAAAAAAGAAGTTATATTTATACATCAATAATCAAAATGCTGTGTTGCTATGATAGGAGATGGATCAAATGATTGTGTAATTATTATTATGATTAAAGTCAGCTATTTCATAAGCAGATATTGGAGTCTCATTCTCGTAAGCTGATGCTTCATATACAGCTCATTTCTCATCTTTAGATTAATCTATTAAATGTATTGTGACAATATTAGCATAAGGAAGAGCAACAGCTTAGACCTTGAGTGAAATATTTCCTCTCTATACTTTATTAAGTTTTCTAGCTACTTGTGCTTATACTTGTTTGGCTCTTGAAGGTTAAAATTATAGTGACTTTTAATTATTATTCCTTAGCTTTTTATGTTACATTCCTATTATGGCATCTATGACATTAACAAAAGCATTACCAAATCTATCTAAAGAATTGCCTTTAGATGATATGTATTCATGTAAACTATCATATTTATTAAAGTAAATAACCAACTTTCATTTTATACTCATGTATTTATTTTTACTGGTGGTCTACTGGTATCTGTAGCTATTGTTATGAATGCTGAAAATCATCATTTTGAAAAGCCAAAACCTCCAATCTAGGACTATCTTAGAGTTGGAATGCTTAATACAACTACTGTTATTATAGCCTAAATTTACAGCTAATTTTTACCTTTCATCTTTATTATCTCTAAACCATTTAAAGAATATTTTTATAAGAATTATGTTTATATGGCATACTCAATTCTTTCATTTACAATAACAATGTTATTTGTGTTTTGTAAACCAACTTAATCATTTTTAGATTTGGTTGACTTTAATTCTGAAATGTAATATGATAATCTTATTTTAGAGATCATTTTGACATTTTCTTAGTTTTGATTATGGCAGGTACGATCATTTTAGATATTATAATTTAAAATATATTGTAAATAAAATTTCCAAGGAAAAGATATTTATGATGTTAGATTTAATAAATATTATTTATATGTATTATAGATCACACATGCACATCTCTATTAATTCTTCCAAACCTCATTATTTGGATACTAAAATTATAATAAGAGAATAAAATACTTTGTTTAAAAGTAATACGTGAATCACCAAATTATCTTCCATTTTATTTCAAAATTAAGTACATAAGATTTTCATTTTATAAGAGGAATTATCCTGATGGTTTTTAGTTAGGTCTTTTAAGTTCAATTTCTTCTGGTTCACAATTAGTTTGACTAACAATCCAGTTTATAAATTCTTGATTTGTTTTTTTGGTGTCTAGATTTTCAAAAGCAATTTTATATCCATCATCTTCTTATTCAATCTATTCTTATTGATTATATTTAGAATTATTATTATTGTTTGGGAATTGTTTTCCATTGTTAAATTTTGCTTCTCTAACAAATATTTAAATTTCTTTGCTTGTATATTTACCATCCTAATTATTTGGAATATTGGTTACTTTATCTTACAATCTAAATTTTCGTCCTTCTAAAATTAATAACTTTTAAACTTTGTCTGCTCCTGTAACAACAACATAACCTTTAGTAGCTTATTTTTGTACTTTTTTGCACTCTTCGATTTGGGCCTATTTCAAATCACATCTATCAAGAATATAATTGATGATTTAAATAGGTACTGTGTTGGAAGGTAGATTTTAGATTTCAACAACTTAATATAAGGACATAGAAATTACCAAACTTTTACTTAGTATTATCTGGAACACTATCAAGGTATTTTTATTTTTTTTTAATTTCTCTCTCAATAGATTTTCCACCCTTAAAACCACCCGGAATTCTGTATCCTTACATATCATAAAAGTTATAATCTTAATCAAAGTATCCTGCAGGTTCTCCATCTCTATCATAATAATTTAATTCTTTATCAACCCAACCACCATAATCATCTACAATATAAATATCAGCAGAGTTATCTGATTGGGCTATTCTAAATCCTTCTCCTTCAGGACCATCATATTGAATATATTAATCAAAAAGAGCAGGGTTATGAGATGGTTTATGTGACATTAATAAAATAAATAATTATTATAATATATATAACAATATTCAAAACAATCAATTAAGACTTGATTAGTGAAAGTAATAAGAAATAAGAATTTACATAACTATTATTTTTCAATTCAAAAAGGGAGTATTACTGATCTAATATATATTTTAAAATAAATATTATAAATGAAGTCTAAATAAGTGATCCCTAAAGGAAAACATGCATTTGATTGCAATGGGTAGACCTTTATAGTTGATGATAAATATTAATTTATTAAACAGATTGGACATGGAGCTTATGGAGTAGTGTGTTCAGCTTTAAATAAAAAAAGTCAATAATTGGTGGCAATCAAAAAAATATCAGACGCTTTTTCAGATCTTATAGATGCAAAAAGAATAGTACGTGAAATTAAATTATTAAGTAATTGATATGATTATAATTCATAAGAATTCTTTGATCATGAGAATATTGTCTCACTACTTGATTTGTAAAGACCTGAACATCCATAGAATTATAAAGATATATATATAATTACTGATCTAATGGAAACAGATTTGCATAGAGTTATATATTCGAAACAAGAATTAACAGACGAACATATTCAATATTTTTTATATTAAGCATTAAGAGGATTATTATATATTCACTCAGCTAATATCATTCATAGAGATCTTAAACCAAGCAATCTACTTTTGAATAAGAATTGTGATTTAAAAATATGTGATTTTGGATTAGCTCGTGGTTATGAAGATGAAGGTGAATTTAAAACTGAGTATAAACTAAAAATTTATCTAGATATGTAGTTACTCGATGGTATAGAGCACCTGAAGTTATCTTAAATGCATCTGAATATAATAAATCAGTTGATATCTATGCTCTAGGTTGCATTTTGGCAGAATTATTAGGTAGATAACCATTATTCCCTGGTGAAGATTATCTTGATTAAGTTTAAAGAATAATATAGGTCTTAGGAACGCCTACAAATGATGATGTTAGATTTATTGGTAATAAAAATGCACTCACTTACTTGAAAAGTCTCCCAAAAAAACCTAAATAATAATGGAAGAACTTGTATCCTCATGCTCAACCTTTGGCCCTAGATTTATTAGATAAAATGGTTACTTTCAATCCAGACAAACGTTTAACAGTTTAAGAGTGTTTGGCACATCCTTATTTTGAAGGGCTCCATAATCCAGAAGAAGAACCAATCTGTGATTGCACTTTCGATTGGGGATGGGACAGTTTCAAACCTACTGAAGCTATACTCAAATAAATGGTATATGAGGAATCATTGTCATTTCATCCACTTAAGTGATTTATTTTAATTAATATAATATGGATCTGAGTTCCTAACTAAATTAGATGAAATTTATTAGAGGTCTTGATTTTCGTAAAAATTTGATCGACAATGGACATTTAGGACAAGGCAATAACATGGTTTATAATGTCTCAGTCAATGGTCATATTTATGCATTAAAAGTAAACTATTCCTATTTACTAAGTAAGTCATAATCAATTAATGCAACATTGAAAATGAAATCAAAATTATGCAATCATTATCACCATCTCCTTATGTTATCAATCTGATTGATTATATGATATTAGAAACTGTCACTTAAGATAAATATACTCAAAGCTAATAATTTGCGTATTTACTTATGGAGAAAGGTTAGTAAAATCTAGAGTAATATCTGAAATAAAGAGAGAAATAATATTTAGAGATTGAGGAATTGCATAAAATATTGGAATAGTTAATAAATATATTTGAATATCTGTAATAAAAAAACATAGCTCATCGTGATATAAAATTAGAAAATATTCTCATAATGGAAGGATTTTAACTCAAAGCATGTGATGTTGGCTGTAGTTCAAAAGTGGAAACAATTTCCACCATAAGTGTTGTCGGAACTAAGTCTTACTTAGCACCTGAATTATTGAATGCTGAAACAAATAGATTTAAACACAATCCTTTTAAAAGTGATGTTTACTCTCTGGGACTATGCTTACTTTACTTAGTTACATTATAATTATGGAATTCAAGATAGAAGGTTAATTCTTAAGTTGAAGAAGAAATTATAAATGATTATTTAAAGCATGTTAAAAGAATTACTGCTGATGATAATCTTATTATAGATATCCTTAAAAAGATGTTGTAAATAAATCCTCATGTTAGACCTGATTTTATTGAATTAAAATAGATCTATTAATAATTGAAAGAATATTAAAATCAGTAGATTCTGTTATCTAAAGGTACAACCTTTGAATCATTTGAATCACCAAAAAAATGTCATACTTAACAAGATTATCTTTCTCCTGATGTTATAATAAATAGAAGCAGAAATACAGGATCTAATTTTTATAAAGAAGAAAGGTAAAAATCAATTAGAAATTTATCATCCAATTTGAGTAACTCAAAGAAATAAAAATCACAAGTCAACCTATTAATAGAATCATCTAGAAAATTATAAATCACAAAATCTCCCAAAAATTCATCAACTTAGAATTTACACATTAAAGATACGTAATTTTTTAATAAACCTCCAACACCTAGTTCTGTTAAAAATTCTTAATCCTTCAAAACTAAATCTTATTAAGCTTCTGCATCACCAAATCATTTACAAACAAATTAATAATAAAGGCAATTCTCTAAATTCCATCAATCTGTAATTGAAAGTAAATAAATTCACACTGAAAGCTTTTCTTAAACTATACAAATAACACAATCAATTATATTGACTGATACAAAACCTTTTAGTGATTTTCTATATTGCAGTTATGAAGAATTAAATAATTCATAACAATTTTAAAACTATATTTGCCTATTTAATGAAAAAAAATAACAATAAAAAAAATGTTAATTGCCTAAAAGTTGTAAATTCTTAAATTTAAAAATAAATAATTAAACCCCAGAATTACATTTATCTCCAGAAAATGACATATAAATACTAATTTTAGAATTAATTGATGATTCTAATGAACAAAATCTTAATTACAGATGGTCTGAAAATCTTGGTTCTATGAACTTTTAAGCAATAACTTTACTAGAAATTATTGTTAATACAAAATAATCTTAAATTAATAATATTATATAATTTCTAACAAAAATTTAGCATATTCCTAGAATAAAGTTAATATTTTAATCTGAAATAACTGAATCAGATCATAGAACTATAATGTGGAAATTAAGTAGATATAATTGTACTTCACTTGAATTTAGAATACCAAATATTAAATTAAGCTTATCTTAAACATCTTAATTATGGTAATTTAATTAATCTTTGGAAGAACTATCCTTAGATTATGAAAATTGTGGAATACATCAGACTTTTTCATTTCTTGTTACATCATTAAGGACAGTTGTACTTAAAAAGTTATATATCAATTTAACTAAATTGTAATCTAAAAATTCTGAAATAAGTTTGTTTCTTGAGTATTTGGGATCCAAATCTTTACTTAAAGATTTAACCTTAATTATGGATTAAATTACAAATTATGATAAAATGGTCTAAGAAAAATTGAAGAACAATATTTCTAAACTTAAAAATTTAGAAAAATTATAATTATCACTTGTAGGAAATAACATCAATATTGAGTTCATTGAAAAATTATTTAATATATTTGAGTAGCTCAAATAACTTTAAATTATAATCATTCGATTTGATAGAATATTTGAAAAAGAAAAATTCAGAGAATTAAAAAAGATATTTCCTTTCTTAAATAAGTTTGTCTTATAATTTTATTGTACAAATAGTACCTTAACAATCATTATGCATAATAATGAGATTTAAAAATAGTAGGATTATGGAACCACAAAATGTAATCAAGGTATATAGGTCAAATTAAGTTAGATGTATGAATGTATAAAATGTTCTAAATCTCATTATTTCTTTTTAAAGCGTTAATTTCAAATATGTAGCACATGTGTAACATATTGTCATTCTAAGTGCAATAGTGTTAATATGAATAAAAATGAAGCAATAACAGTTTGTTCAGATTCATTAACATAAAGTCAATATAACATAAATACAATAAAGAAGAATCATACTTTTATTGAATCAAATGACACTAAAGATTTTAAATGTTATTGTAATTTATTAGGAACTTGTTCTTAAGCAATTTGTAATAAAGATAAAAATAGATATGAAGTTTAGTTTAAGTATAATTTTTTTTATATTTTTAGATGCAAAACATGTAATAAAATACTTTGTCGAATGTGTTCCTTAGATTGCCATTCAACTCATATTAATAAAGAAATGTATATAACTAATTTTAAATGTGAATGTGATTGTGATAAACATATATGAATTAATACAAAATGTAATTAATTTCATATTAATTTAAATCCAATTAAATATCTACTGGATAGAACTTAAGTAAGTTCTTTTGAAGTGCATATTTTTTTAATTGTACTACTATTCAATTAATTGTAAATTTCCAACATACATGGTCTAATTTATAAAGTAATATATACTCTATTATGATTTATAAATCTTTGTTATTGATTTCAATTTCTTTAGTCCATGAATTAAAAAGACCATTATTAATTTATTCTTCTGTAATTTCAAGGGGTTATTCAGTAATATTTGGTAAATTTAATTTAATTTTGGTTCCTTTTTTAAATTCTTTGTAATCAAAGGCTTCAGGTGGCATATCAAAGATTGGCACAATATTTTGATCTAATATCTATTGCATACTAATTTGATTAAGTAGAACAAAAATGGAATCTAATTCTTTGAGAGTAGGAGAATACATTTTAATAATTTTTTATGATTTTTTCTCTCTAATTAAAATTTAAGAAGGTAAAAAATCAGTTGTATAGTAATTATTATCGAACTTCACAATTTTTCTGATGGATCTCTTTTATAAGATTTGTTCTGGGAATTCATGTTTTTCTAAAAAATGATTGATTATGAAATACCATTAATAATGAGAATTCCAATTTCTTTATTAATAGGTAATCCAGTTTAAACTTTTATTTATAGTGGATTATCTTATAAAACAGTGTTTTGATCAATTTAAATATCTGTTAATGTTGTTTATTATTGTACATCTGGTTCATTTAAATCTTTTAATATAAGGTTATCTTCTGGCTTAGATTAAATAGATATTTATAATTTTTCAAGATCAAATTATTCTACAAATGATTACATTTCAAAGAAGTTATTCTTAACAATATGATAAAGTTTTAATGGTGATAGTTCAATAGTTTATATGTGTTAGTATTATTATTAATATAATTGAATGATAGGAAAATAGATTCTAAAGAATCCTTAACCTGATGGATTTTTGATAACAATGACTCTTTGACATTCTTCAGTTTCAAATTGATTAATTTTATACTTTAATCTATTCAAACCTTTTTATTTTAAAGCTACAGTATTTCTTTCTAATAATTATAGATTTTTTTAAAAGAAATCTAAAGGATCAGAATGAGTATTAAATATAGCTAATGCCATTTAAAAATTTAATTAAAGAGGTTTTGTTGATTTTTTATTTACTTCATCTTCAATTTCTCTAATCCACTCTATTTCGAAAGATTTTATTAATGCAAGTATAGGCATCTTTTGATATTTGTAAATTTTCTTAAAATATGTCTTTTCTTCTTTTGGAATAGATTCAGTGTCTTCTGTATCAGTTAGTTCTGCAATTAGATGTCTATTCAATGGTTATAATCTGGTAGTCGAATGGCCAAATTTTTGTGAATAATGAAATTTAGACAAACCTTAAAAACCTCTATCACATGCAGCACCAAAATGTCTTGAACTAAAATCTAAGCTATGGACAAGTCCTTTAATAAATAATTTATTATACTTTAGACAACTAATTGTTTTGTATTTGGACTCTATGGTAGAATGGAACTTCTTTAAATAAGAGGTAACAACTTGCTTTCATTACGTGCAAATTTGCTTTAAGTATTCCTGAGATAGACTGGTTCAAGTAATTTGTGCTATGTTGTCATAATTTTAGGAAGAATATCAAATTTTGTATGACTATTGTTGTTCATTAATATAATAATCAAGGAATTATGCCATTTGTCAATTTTTAAAAATCATCATAGTATTTTGTATATCTATTATTGGCACTTTGATCAACTATTTTGTGAATATGTTCCTCAAGTTATTGCTCATTTAGGTCTATTTTGAATCTATCTTTAAAACATTTCATATCAAACTTTTCTAAACATGGTAATTCATTATCTATTTTCATAGCTTCTAAAATAAAAGCAAACTTATCAATATTTTTTCTTAATTCCAAATATCCTAATAATAATTTACTTTTAAATAATTAAAACATCCCACTATCTAATCCATCCAATAATTCTATATATTCTTTAGTTAATTTAAATGGAGCTGATTCAAATTTTATACCTCCAGGAGCTATTGTTAAAATAAATCCAAAATCAATATGAATTATATGACCTTAATTATCAATCAAAATATTCCCATTATGTCTATCTTTTATTTAAAATAGATATTATAATAAACTATAAGAAGTTAAACTTAATATAAAATTAAGTTAAGCTTCTTCAAAATTATCACCAAAAATACTATTAAAGATTTCTCTTAGTGTCATCTAAGGCATAGATTTCTTTAATTGATCTAAAGACATAGTATCATTACAAAATTCTAAAATCCCTGAATCAACTGAAGTTATTATTATCTCATATGACTTAACATATAAACCTACTTAACTTAAGATCTAAAAAATCAAATAAATTTATTACATCTTCTGATACTTTTATAATTTGCATCATCATTTATTCTTATCTTAAATCATCACCTCCTTTTATTAATAAACTTCTTAAACAATATGAATTGAATTATCCATAAGGTGATTGAGATTGTATTATCTACTTTTTATCTTCCCATTACTCACTAAATGGTCCACTTTTTAAATCATTTTAAGTTGATTATATCTATTATGTCTCTTATTATTAAATAATATTCTTTTTATCATTTAATTATTTTTATATCTTTTCAATTATTGCTTTTTTATTTGGATAATCTTAAATTAATTCTATTTTATACCATTAGCAATTTAATCAAGAAATGTTATTTTATCTAATTCTTTATCACTATGCTTTAATTTTTCTTCTTGTTTTACCATGTCTTTAAAATCTTTTTCATATAATTATTTATTAGTATAAGATTATATTTGATCAATGCAACTTCTTCTGTGTACTATTTATTCCTTTTTTAAAGGAGCAAATTGTTAATCAAATCTTTTTTTATTTTAATTGATCATTTATTACCTAGCTAACTAAATAAAAAAACCTACATTAATACCTTATCTTTTTTATCCTATAAAAAATCTTCAAATACAGTATAATCAAACTGATGCATAACATCGAATTCCAAAAAGGCCTAAGAATCAATTGACAATTATTTTTAAAGTGTGATAACTTAATGTTCTCGTTCTTCATATTCATCCATATCAACTGTTTCAACTACTAATTTGTATGGTACTCTTTTTTTAGTATTAAATGATATTGCTTCTGTATCAATTATACGAACAACCATTTATGATCTACCTTTAAATGGTAAAATTATTCCTTTGCAATATTTTATTCCTGGATTATTGCGACGAAAACTTTCTAAAGCTCTATTCCCTTTTATAAGATTTCTTCTTAAATATAATTATCTTTCATTAAGTGGAACATTCTTAAGATGTAATGATAACACAGTCAAACAAGTCACAAATCTTTGGATGGAATTTACATAATTTGATCTGCTCTCTTTTTCTTGAAATTAATTTTCTGAAATCTGATTTACCATGGCTTCTTCAATTTTTTAATCAAATACAGCTACTCTATTTTCAGTTGTCTGTCTCTCTTTATAAGTATATGCTTCATAAGACCATTTGATCTAGTAATGAGAAATTTGAAAATACTATCTCATAAAATGCTATATGTTCTGCACACTTCTTCAATAAATACTCACCAAGTTAAGGCCAATTCTTTCTTGTGAACAGATAGCTAACTTAATAAAATCAAATCAATACACCAATCCTGATAAGTATGTACTAGTTTCATCATAATTTAATTAATTTAGTTGTTCTAAAAATTCTTTTAAGGTTGCTTCCTAAACATCCTTGCAGATTATTTTTCTAAATGATTCGTCTATACTAATCTTATTACTTTAATTCATTAATTTATTTGTGTATAAAAAAATAAACTTATTTTTCACAACTCTTCTTCGATCTCATTTTATTTTTTTTAATGGGGATCAATGAATAATAAATTAGATGTTTCAGCAATCCAAACTTAACATACAATCCTTAATTTTAAATATATAATATATTTAATTTAGCATTCTAAGATTATTTCTAAATATCAATCAAAATAAGTGCATCTGAAAACTGCTATTTTCATTAAATTAAAAGAGATCTTGATCATCATCAACATAAATTTACTTATAATTCATAATAAATCTGATCAAATATTGGAAACAAATTAAATATATGCAATCTATTTAGATATGCTTATGTACTTTATATTTTAACAGTTATTCTGAGATTAGCTCAATGAAGATATCATCAATTAATAATAAAAAAAGAGTAAAGGAATTCTAATTTCTTGATAGCACTTTACACACAAATGATAAATAAAAGATTAAAATATAACTCTTTGACTCTTTTTATCTTAAGTTGTATAATAATATTTAAATCTTAAAGGAATCATAAATTTTGATTAAGATTTTAGATTTTGTTTTGTAAGCCAGGATGAAATTTTTATATTTGATTATGGAATAAATTAACATATAACGAATAAACATTTAGATCTGAAAATACTAAAAAAGGTTTATTTATTTGGTTATCCGCTTGTTAATCTTCTATGTAATTAAATAATTGTTGTAATTTACTGGTCAATATCAAATATATGCAATTTTTCATTAAGCAGCTGAAATTAAAAAATTAATAATGAAATATAGAACTAAAAAGATATTTCTAAAAATGTTATATTTTTCGGATAAGTAAGTTGATACAATAACTAGTTTATAAAATTAAACCTAAAAATTAGTTAATCTTATGATTTATAGGTTTTGAATTCTGCAAACAATTAATTATTTAAACCTGGTATTTAAAAATAGAGACGATAGGTACCATCAACCAATCAAGTATGCTCTTTATATGTATTTTTAATTTCAATATTAAAAATAAGAAGTCTTTTAATTTACCATCTTTTAGAGAGTATTAAAGATAAGAAGAGAACTGAAGATTTGAATTTATTAAAATGAACCAGGTTTAATTAAGATTTTAAATAAAGAGAAGTAGATCCTTTAGAATTCAATATATAATAATTTCTTTTTTTTTGGAATGTTACATTGAAATTGTAATTTTAAATATCGTAGTCAATAATAATGGAGACTTCTTTCCAGATTGAAACATTTATTGAATATCTTAAATGGAAG
This sequence comes from Paramecium sonneborni, assembly GCA_905182985.1. Lineage (NCBI taxonomy): Eukaryota > Ciliophora > Oligohymenophorea > Peniculida > Parameciidae > Paramecium > Paramecium sonneborni. The sequence continues at coordinate 361,209 of CAJJDN010000072.1, forward strand.
GAAATGAATTTTAATTTATAGAATATTAAAACTAAAATAAATAATTATATTAATGTATTAATATGAAGATTAAATTGAGGATAATGAAGAATTACCACCAATAGTAGAAGAATTAAGTTTGGGCTCTGGAATTCCACAATTTTTTAATCAATAACAACAATAACTGCTTTTATTCTTAGATGCAAATAATTTAGGTGTGAATGAACATCTAACCATTATAACTGAACCACAAGTCACTATTGAAGAACTGAAAAAGTAATGTAAAAATAAATATACGAAAATTGATTTTTTTGATGATTGTAATTTCATTTACAAGGGTAGAAAATTGTATACTCATAAAACTTTAAATGAATATAATATAGATAACAATTCAGTTCTAAAAGTTGAATTTGAGGTTATATTTGGTGGAGGTTGTGATGTGTTTACATTTCTTGAAAGTATTAAGGGCGATGGAGAAAGAATTTAAATAAAAATAAAACATGTTAACAAAAACAAAGAATATGGGGTAGAGCTGCCTGAAAATATTAGAGTACCAAGAACTTAGAGTAAATTTCTTTTTATTTGTTAGATTGGAAACTCTATAAAGGTCAGGATTGCATAGAAAACCGATATACCCATTTAAATCATGGTGATACAATAGAAATACACGAGATACATTATGGAGGGTGTTTTCCTTTTTATGCACCAATAACTTTAAGTGATAAATCAACGAAGATGATTTTAGAAATAGAAAAAGGTGATAAAATATTATGCTATGATGAAGTATCTAAATAATATAAAACATCAACAGTCAAAGATAAAAGAAAAACAGATGATTATTTTGATTTGATAAGAATTGAGACTGAGAATGGAATAATAGATTGTACAGCAGATCATCCATTTTATACAGAATTTGGATGGAAGGCATTTGAACCAAATCCTGACTTTCATATATAAAAACTAACAAAAATGGATAAATTATTGAATTAAGAAAATATTTTTATTTAAATAGTTTCCATTAATCATTTAGATTAAAAAGCGCAAGTTTATAATCTTATAATGGAACATCCAAATAATTATGTTGTTTTTGGGTTTTTAGCTCATAATATGAATAAAATATCTATTAATATTAATGGTTAAATTGAAGAGTTAGAGTTTTTCCCAGATATGCCAATATAATTAATAAAAGCATTAATTTATAAAAAGAAAGGAATTAAAATTGAAAATTAACAATTATACTTTCATGGAATATTAATGAAAGATGAAAACACAGTTAGAGACTATCAATGTTATCCAATTGAAAATGATAGAAAAATGGAAAAAATGGAAAAAATGTGCCCTACTATAGAAGTTTCAACAACAATGTATGAATAATTAGATCTAAAAATTGTTGACAATCCAATATAAAAATAATAATAATAATAATAGACTTTTTCAAATGATAAACAAAAAATCATTCCAATAAAAATTATAACATAAAAATCTTCTTATTAGATATTGATAAATAAAAAATTAAGTGTAAAAATATTGAAAGATGTTGTTTACACTTTAGAAGATTAATCAAAATAAGGATTTCTTCTTTTGAATGGTTATAATTTAGAATAAAATATGGATTAAATAAAAATATAGGATTTGAAAATTGAAGCTATTTATTCAATACCTTGTAGTGAAGGAGTAAGTTTAATAAAATTTATGAACTCTATTAACAGCTTGGAATTAAAATAATTATCAGATTTACAAGAGTCACTTAATTTTTTAAACTTCAATATAGAAGAATTTTTTAATACTACATTAGCTTAAATTAACAGTAATTAAGAAAAAAGAAAAATATTTTAGAAATATGAATTACATCACTTAATAGCAATTATATTATGGACATCCAATAAAATCTATAGAAAGTTGAATATTGATTTAGGGTGTTAAGATTATGGAAAATGGAAAAAATATTTAAAGTGTTTATTAGACGGATTGAAATATTCAGATTATCACAAAGGGATATGCGGAAGAGGTTTTAAAAATTATTAAAATACTTAAATTTATTAAAAAGGCAAAGTAGTTTAATGGTGTTAGGTATCATCATTTTCAATTAATAGAAAAGTAGCTGAAAAATTTAGTAATGAAAAAGGTATGATTTTTTTAGCCTATTTAATAAGTGCAAAGAATATTTCACAATTATCTTTATATCCTCATGAAGATGAAGTTTTGATACCTCCATTTACAAGTTTTAAAGTTTTAGATGTAGTAATTAATGAAAATTAGCCAATTATCGTTATAATGAAAGAATTTCCATTAGCTAAAACTGTAAACATAATACTTTGGGTAGATGATAACCCATAAAATAATTATAAACTGGCTCAAGATTTAGAAACTAAAAACCCAAATCTATCAATTATTTTTTGTTAATCTACAGATAAAGCAATTAGTATTGTAAAAATGTATAGATGGTTGATATATTTAAAAACATCTTAATTTAAAATTGTAAGCAATATGGTAAGGAAGGAAAAGGCAAAAATGAATTACTTGGCTGGTGTTTAACTTTTATAACGATTGAACACTAAATTAAATTATAGGAAACAAATTTTGTTTTTTGTTACTGATGAAAATTATTCTAAACAATCCTTAGAGTAAAATGACTTAAAGAACTATATAGTAACTAATTAGGTTTCAGTTCTAGATAAGTTTGTTAATTTGAAATGATAAATTTATGATACATTTTATTGTTATCAATAAATAATTTTATTGTTGAATTAATTTAGTAGGAATTTTCACATGTTTTAGATAAATTACAATAATGATAAATATATAAGATTAGTGAGTTATAAAAATAATATTTAATAAACTGTAAAATTGATTAAATACTTTGTATTGGACAGACTGATAAAATTTGAAGCTTTTTATATGTAAAATAATATTATTAATATATTAATAATATTTTTATAGATTTATAATCTCTGTGTGATGATTAAGATTCAAAAGTTAAATATCAAAATAAATTGTTTAATTCTATTTTGTTCTAATATAAAAATTGATTGATTAAATCTTTTTGTAAGAATAGGTTTTAGTAATTGTTCTTAATATTATGCTTTATAATTTTAATATTGTTTATTTGTGTTTTTCTCTATTAAAATTAGTGAAATAATTTATTAATTTGATGTCAAAAAAGAAGTTGGATCGTTTGGATGCTGGCTAATGTTCTACTGATCGTAGTCATCATAAAAATAATAACAGCACTGATCTGAATTTTGTATAATATTGATATTCTATTATTGTAGACTCTTCATTAGAGATTGAATAGCAATGTTGATGAGTAACTACAATCAAAAATTATACTCTTTTCTAAATTCAAATAAAAAGAAATCAATATTGTTAATGATTCTATATAAGGAATGGCTAAAACATTATCTAAAGTCTCATTCAATGAAATTCAGCATAATTAATTATAAAGAGAATATGAGAAAATAAAAACAGAATTAGCTTAATTTAGAGCATAATAAATTAAATTATATTCCACTATCACTCAATTACAAAAGGATAATTAAATACTTATAGAAAAATTAAAGTTTTATGATGAAGAAAAACTTAATTTATAAAGAAGATTATAAATTGAATAAAAGTAAAATGAAGAATTAAATAAAAAACTTAAAAGATCTGAACAAAGAATTTAAATTATATTAGAATCTAATATAATCTTCTAAAAAGATTAAATTAAAATGACACTTTTAGATACTCTACATGAAAATGAACAATATAAAATGGAAGCTATATCAAAATAAAAGGATTTATAAAAGTATTAATTTATTAATCTTAGACTCTAAATTAATAATAATAATCTTAATCATAAATTAAATAGACTTACTAATAGAATTGTTTCAGTTTAGAGACATTAAACAGAATCTGAATTTATTGATCAAGATAAAATGGTTATAACTTTTACAGATATTCCAACCAATTTTATATTTAGACACATCTTTTAAAATATTGAATGTAAATAATTTATTTCTACATCTCTTGAATAAACACCTGAATAATTTGGTTCACATTTTAATCTTATACCTTAGGATTAAAAGAGAATACATTTAATTTGGCTATTTAATCATATGGTTAATTATCGTGAATTCAGTTAACAACATAATAATTTTATAATTAAATTAACTGAATTAATTATCATTAAGTATTTTTAAATTGTTAAATTAACATTAGAAATTATTCAGATTTATATTCATTTATATAAAACTTAAGTTAATTCTTAAAAGTATAAAGAATAACACTTTGGCTTAGAGATTATTGGACTGGTTTTTTTGAAACAGTGTAAGAAGGTCAATCATAAAAAATAATTTGTTCAAAAGGAGCATTCAAAGATTGTTTAGAATAAAAAGAAGCTGTAAATAGTAATTTAATTATATTATATGAATAGAACTCACTGCTTAAAGACATCTATTATATTAAGATAGTAAAGGAGATGATTTTTATTAGGAAAATACTTATCTATATCCTTTAAATACAGAAACTGTGTTACCTGCTGGTCTTTTAGAAGTATATTAACCTACATAAAATAACTCTTATTCAGATGTCTAATACTTTATTTCTCTTTTAGGTACTTTTGTTAAAATTGTTGTATCTAAAATTGAAAATGATATTGTTATCTAAGATTTATGCAAATAAAAAGATATTCTTCTAACTTAGTTTTTATGTTTAATGAAAGCTGATAATAAATTGCAATTTACCAATTTAGTAAAATAAATGCAATCTAAATTATTACAAATATCTACCTGTGAAATTATATTTATTGAAAATAATTAGATGTTTAAATATGGTCACCAAGGTTTATAATCAATTAATTGTATTGCTGGAGTCTGTGGTCTTATTGCTTAAGAGAAAAAACCTGCTTTCTTCTCTAACCTTACTAAATAAGTACATTTTAATTAATTAATTGACATGTATACACTTGCTCCAGTATATATTTATCCTATCTTAAATAATGATCAATGTTAGGCTGTTATTGAATTAACTTTGACTAATAAATAAATTGATCGTCATCGCTTTAGAGATCCATTAACCAGTTTAAATTAATAATCTAATTAAGCTAGAATTTTCTGTGAATGTGTATAAACAGCATATCTATGCAAATTTTATTGAATAAATTGATTAAATTTTTATTATTCACTTTAATTTATAAAAAAGATCTATAAATAATCTTTTCATACTTTACTACTAAATACTTCAGAAATATTTTAATTTTACATTAATTAAATATTCAAAATAATCTTTATAAAAATATAACAATATAAAAATCACTTAATTCTTCTTTAAAGAAGGAATAAAATTAATTTATTAATGCTATTTAATAAAATTATATTTATATAATCTAAATACTTAAATTTATTGTTTTGATAAATATTTATAAAATATAATTAAAATCTTTTAGTAAATTCTATAAGTATTTATTTTAGAGTGATATTTATTCATAATTTCTCTTTTTAGAGATTTTTTGATGCACAATATTTTTTAATTAATATCATTAATGAAAACTAGGCTCTGAAATATTGATTAAATATGATATATAATTAAAATTAAACTAGTTTCACTTAATTATGGATCTAGATGATGATTATTTAAAAGCATCATTCAATTACATCTAAATGGTTATCATTACTTATGTAATTAATTATGCTAATGCAACCTCTTTTTATGATAATTGAAAATGGATTAGAAGAGTGGAGTCCTGATTATTCTATTGTTCATCTAATAACTTTATTAATATTTAGATAAGATGTACTTCTTTTAGATTATGACATTACTTTTACAAGAATATACTTAGTCGTTTTGGTAATTTTCACAATTCAAAAAGTGTGGTAATTTACTATAACATTTATGCTTTATCGGATTAAGGATCGTGAACAATAATTTTAGAAAGTAGAAGAATGCTCCTATTTTAGAATTACAATAATAATATTAGCAATATATACATAATTTGCAAATACAATTTTGCATTTATTATTTTCAACCCTTTGTATAATAAGTTTTACAGCTTGTATTAAAAATGGTTAGGAATATGTTCATCTTATTTTATCTTTACTTACATATATCTTCTGGTAGGTTGATTATTTAATAACATATACAATATCCAGTACATCTCTAACTTTTAAGCATAATTATTTAGATATATCATAAACTACAATATTAACTTATTTAACCTATCTTATTTAGTAATTATAAATCATAATTTTTTGTATTTTACTTAATAAAAATAATGTTAAACTCACCAATATTGTATTATTATTATTAGACATATTATCTTAAATAATGAATCAATTATTATTTTAAACTTATATATATAAAGAGTCAAGATAATTAATATATTTTATTTCCTCACTAAAATTTGTTTTGTGTTTTTATTTTTTTGGAAAATCATTTAATCAAAATGAAATGTTTGAAAATTTAATTATTCCATTGTTGTTGTTACCTTTAGTTTATTATGGATTAATGACATTAGATAGTAAAATTCATTATGAAGCCTTTGCTAATATGTTTAAAGAAGAACCAGATTTAAATAAGTTAGTCTATTAATTAAAACTTATTTTAAATTAATGTGATTTAGAAAAATAAATGATGATTCCTTTAAAATCTTCTTTAATTAATAAATTTCATCGTAAATTATGTCATAATCCATTATGTATTTGTTCAAATAAAATTTTTATTTCTGAAATTTCATAAGCAAATGCTATTACGTAATAAATTTTAAAATAATTTATTTTCAATAAAGTTTAATTTATATTAGACTCTAAAGAAGCTTAAAAGAGCCACTAATATAATTAATTAATCATTATTTAAACATTATTTTAATATGATTTTGGTTGGTTAACAGATTCTATAAAGAATTTAACTTAATTATTGAATTGTCATACCAATAATTAAAACTTTATAATAAAAAAGGAAATATAAAAAAAGAGTGTTTATGAAGAATCTTGTAATGAAACTTCAACAAGAAAAGATAAATCAGATGAACATTAAACATAATATATTAGATTAAAAATTTAGTTAAATATAATTGATTAATGTAGAATAAATTATATTCTTTATTTAGCAAAATTTAAACTTAAATCATTTCTTGGAACTTCAATGCATGCTTATTAATAAATAATGGTTACTGATTTTATTTAATCATATTTGACTTATGATTAATGTTTAAAATAAATTCAATCTTAAACAATAGAAACTATTAATGATAAAATTGAATTTTATTATAACATATTAAAGGATGATAAATAAAATTTAAATAATTTAGGTAAATTTACAAAAGAAATATGTTTTAAACTTAATAAATTGAAAAAAAGATTAAAATAAATATATGCAGTATATCCATGTTCAAGTATTTAGAGATGTATTTGTTTCTTTTAATGTGAATTATTGAATAATTATTATGAAGCCAATAAAACATCTACTCTTACATCAATGTAAGATGATAAAATGTTTAGAAATAAGAAAATCACAAATTATGATATTTAAGTTGATTAGACAGCTTATGCTATACTTACAATTAAAGGAGAATTAGATGATTTTCATATAGAATAAATGTCATCATATTTTTTAAAATTGATTGGCAAATAATCATGTAAAGATATTCATTTTTTTTAATTATTACCACGTTTTATGAAAAATTGGCATCCTTCATTTATTCACAATTTTTTTAATGATGGATAATCCAGATATTACAAAAGTTTTAATCAAAGTTTTATTTCAACTAATATTGGTCTACTTAAGACTGTTTATTTATGTTATGACATTACAAGAATTTTATCTAATTAAAATCTTGTTTTTGCAGCTTTTTTATAAGAATTACCTGATTAAAAATGTTTTCTATTAGCATATGGTACTAATTAAAGAATAACATTTTCAGAAAACTTTTTTAAAAAAATAGGTTTTAATTAAAAAATAATACTTGGACTTCCATAAGTCTTATCAATTGTTAATGGACTTTATTTATAATACTTAATACCATCATTTCCATAAGAAGATATAGAAAGAGATACATTTCAACTAAATACTGAGATGAGATTTTTAAATGATAAGCATTTAAAGGAAGTTTAAGATGAAGGAATAGATTTAGGAATGTATATTTTGGATCCAAAATAATGGTAAAAAGAGGATTAGATTTGCCTTTATTCTGTTTCTATCATAGTTACTAAAAGATATGTAGCTTAATAATCTTATTTATTAATTGAATTTTCAACAATAACAAAATTGGCTAAAAATTTAACTGACACTTCAAAATTTTAAACAATATAAATTATTGATATAACATCTCTTTAATCTTAAGAAGCTTAATTTATTAATGATAGTTTTGCATCTTTAATGAATTTAAGTGATGAAGCTGAACCAAAAAAGGTAAATATTTTTGATGTTAGAATGAAAGAATTTCTATAAAATGAATTATTAGAAGATGATGCTGTTAACATTGCTTCATTTAGAAAAGATGAACTTAATAATAATATAGTTCCTCAAAGTCATCGATTATTGCTTACAGAAAGAAAAAAAGAAATATAATAAGAATTTTTTAACATTTAATAAATGAATATAGATTCATTAAAACAATCTTCTATTTACGAATCTCATAAATAGAGAGAAGCTGAACATAATGTTATTGATGAAATTTAATCTTAATAATCTTCAGTTGGAGGAGTGAAAGAATCTCAATTATTTAAAAAATTTGAAATGATTGAGAAAATCATTAAGAAAAAGAAGTTTGATAAAATGACAATATATCTAATATTACTTTTACTACAAACAGCTTTCTTTATTTCGTTTGCATTAATTGTAATAACTATGATATCAGCAGAATTATTAATGTTTATTTAAGAGATTGATATGATTTCCTTACATGCTAATATAATGGCACCACATGATTTATATTTATCAATAAAAGTAACAATTTCAGCATATTAATAATAATATCGTGAAAAGTATATTGATAATGCAACATTATACAAATTGATAGATCCATTGTATTAATTTAATGCTCCATATTATTTTGATTTACAAAATAATTTATACGATGTTTTATAAAATGAGCATTTATCAACATTTTTTACTGATCAATATGTAACAGTTTATTTTATGGGAAATAATGATTCTGTAACTTATACAAAAGAAATATCTTTTAGAGAAGAATTACTTGCAATTTTACATGCTTAATATTAATTTAAACGAGTATTTGATGCTAGAAAGAATGCAAATGGTTAAGCTTGTTAAGTATTATAATTTGCAAATTACTTTAATTTATAAGATAAATTAGAAGAATTAACAAACGAAATCTTATAATATTCAAAAAATAGAAGTGCAGCTGCAGCAGATTAATGGTTTATTATATGGTTAATTTATTAATTAATTGCAATTTGTATTGGAATCACTACTTTATTTTATAAAAGAAGTATTTTAAAAACATATGAAAAATTATTGAGTTTATTTTATTATTCAGATAAAAATTCACTTGAATAAGAAATTTAAAAATTGAAACATTTAAATACTTTAATATAATAGAATTAAGATTTATTATCAAAATATGATTTTAATTTTAGAGAGAGAGAAGATTTAGTGAATAGAAAGAAGAAAGAAAGTTAATAAACAAGATTAGAGAAACCCAAAAAGTAAGGTGAACGAAAGTTGTAAAAAATTATTCCAATAATAGCATTTTTTTGCATTTATATATTCTTTTTAGTGTATTCAGTAATAATTCAAGAAGAAACAAAGAATTATTTAACAAAGTATAAATAGACAACAGATTTTTATCGATTAGTTTAAGATCTTAGTTTTAGAAGTGGAAATATTTATGTGTATAGAGAAATCTTTTTTAGATGGTCTAATTTTTCATATTTAGAAAAAACTGATTTGAATCGTTTATATGGTTTAGTAGACAAATCTTAAGATGTAATGTAAGTATATGTGAATGGTTTATCACAATAATAATAAGGAGATTATTTATTTTCAGATAGCTATATAGAATTTGTAAGCTAAGTTGAGAATTCAAATCTTTGTAACTTTATAAATCCAGTATATAAATATATAATAAAAAATAGAAGTACTTGAATTTAACTCAATATTGTGAATATGCATTGGATGGAGTATTAATGAAAGGAATGATACCTAGTTTGAATTACATATCTCAATCTATTCGTAGTTAATAAGCTATTAACAATTTTACGAAAAGAGCTGAAGTTCACTTTTATGAATTAGAAGGAGCTTAAGTAATTTGTTTGGCATTTTAGAATGTATCAGAAAAGTTAAAGTAAGGAATGATTGAACTAACACATAGTTTTAATCAAATAAATGAGGTATTTTTAATATATTATTAATTTAAATAGATCCTTTCTTACTTATTTTTATTTTCTTAATTGTTTTTTTCAATTGTTTTTATGACCTGTTTCAGAAAGAACTTATTAACAGAATTCACTATGTATAAAAAATCTCTACAATTGATACCTATTCAAGTATTGCTTGGAGATGATTCTTTAGAAAGAGCTTTGCGATAATTTGAATTTACAGAAAAAATATGATTATTAATTAATTAATTAATTTTATTTCTATGATAATTTATAATTTTATATTAGTTCTATATATAGATTTCAACTAATATTTATATCAAAAATGGAAATAAAATAAAAGTAATATACTAGTCTTTATGATATATATAAAGAATAATATACAAATAGAAATGGTTAAAAATAAGTGATATATTATATGATGTAAAAATGATAGAATATTCATTTTCAGATCTGTGCTTATGGAAAGACATCCTAATACTATGTAAGAATAAAAAATAAAGAAATACCTGTCCAGGTCTATAAGAAGAAACACTTGGTCTAACTCCAGATTTAGAGAGTTCATTCTATTTCTTTTTGAGTGAATCTAATTCAGCATTGGCAACAACTAGTTCTTCTTAAACTTAATGATATTCTCTATTTAATTCTTAGAATTTATTTTTCCATATTTAAACATCATTAGTAAGTTTAGTAACTTCTTCATATGTTGAATTAGTATTTTGATATTCATATTCAAGATCTTAATATATCTTTTCTAATTCATTATATCTAGATTTCCAATCTTCAATTTCAATATTTAATTATTAAATTTAACTTCTTAATCTATCAATTTATTCTTTATCTTCATTATTAGTTTAAATAGATGGTTTATTAAAATTCATTTAATTAGCTTTAAGAGAATCATTTTCTGATTTCTATTATAATATTTTATTATCTAATTCTGTAATTTTATTATTCAAATATTTAATAGTTAATTCTTATTATTATATTTAAGATCTAAGACGATTGGTTTCATCATTTTTCGATCTTAATTCATTTTATAATCTTTCAAGATCAAGTTATAAATTTTATAATTTTCCATCATTTTCAAATTGTGAATTTAATTTAAGTGATTCAATTTCTCTATTACGATTATCAACCATTTCTTTAAGTCTTCTAATTTCAACTTCATATTAAGCAGAATCTCTTAATTATGCTTCAAGTCTTTAATATTTTAATTTCCATTCTTCAGTTTCAGCTCTTTAACTATTAATAGAGAATTATGCTCTATCAATTTCTTATCTTAATTAAGAGAGTGTAGCTTCATATTCTTTAAGTGATAATTAATGTCTACTATCAGCCATAGACAATTCTAATATACGATATCTCTTTGATATTTCTTCATTTTAATCTCTTAATCTAACAATTTCTGCATTAAGCATAGCTTCATTTTCAATCATTATAGCTCTCATTTTATCAATATCAATTTCTGCTTACTACCTTGCTTATTTATCAGTTGCCATATACAATTTATGTTTGTATTAATCTAATTCTAAAGACATATCTAACAAACACTTATTCAATCTATCTATTTCTAGATATAATTAATTTATCTATTCATATATTCAATATCTATACCTTTAATGTATCTTCTACATATGTAATTTTCTCAGTAGCCCCTATTCCTCTTAATCTCATTACTTCTGTTTAACATTCTGTTAATGCTTACTCTAATTATGAGCATTTGGCTTTCCAAACACTCTCTATCTCATCTCTACTAACTACTGTTATTGGAGCTTCTCTATGATACATCTCTCTAACATGAGGATGAGTAACTGTGTGACTTTAGGCATTCTCATTCCCCTTATTATACTATTACTTATTTATTTATTAATCTTATACATAAGGTCCTCGAACAGATTGTTATGGCTAACCATAATTATACACTTATCCATATTATTATTATCCTGGACTATATTTCATTATCTACTGTTAAATTATTAATATAACAGAAACTCATCTTTTTTTGTTTATAATCACATATAAATTCAATTATTATATTATCATTTATATTATTATTATATCATTATATCTATTTTATTTATCAATTATATCATTATTATTAATTTTATTTAAGTCAATCAATCAAATTGCCCTTAAATTCACATTTTAAGCAAGAATCGTAAATTTATTCCATTATTTCTCCTACAGTTATGTTAAAGCTAATGGTTTATTAAGACATTCCTAACTCTCCTTCAAAAGTATCTTTTCACCTAAAAAATCTTCCTTATTATACAGTCTTACTGAATATCCTTTAGGAATTTCAATTGATTTAATATCATGGTCAAAATTGCTACGTTTATTAAATGATTACTCAATATTCCTTTAAGATTCACATAATTCTAATGACTCTCCTTTGAAATGACATTATGAATAAACTACTATACAATTAGAATTTAAAGTGTTCTCTTAAGTATTAGCTAATTCTTAATCAAACTTGTACATATTATATTTGTTTCTTACTAAGTAAATGTTTAAGTACTTTACGTATGAATCATATCTAATTTTGGTATATCATTTACATTTACATCCTCTTTATTATAAGATATTCTTACTTGAATCTAATTTTGATTAGTAAAGGTTGAGGTTATTTAAGAATTAAGAGTTGAATCATTCTAAAGGTCTAAAATAAAATTATTTGGATCTTCAACAGATTTATTGTTTTGAATATTTTCAATAATATTTGTATTAGAAGAGATGAAAGTGTCATCAAAACTAAACTATCCCTGTTGTTATTATGTTTAATCTTCATTTATTTGATACTCTTCAAAATTAACCATGGTTGGTATAGGATTGGTTTAACTCTCAATTAATTCCACATTAGATTAAGCCAACACTAAGACTGAAATAAGAATAATGCCAAACATACAAACCTTTGATAACATGTAAAACGGATTAATTAATATTATATAATGTTTCTCATATAAGCTCAATCTCAATTAAATTATCTTTATCATTTATAACCAATATTCCAGGAAACACTATTTCACTATTCTAGAACATTAATCCAATTAAAGTACAACCTACAACTCCAACTTTTGTTTAAGTAGCAGGTATAGTTTTAACTTTCATATAACTATGATGATTTATTATTTTCATTGTTTTGGTTTAGGAATTCTTCTCTCCTGGTATAATATATGAAATCTAGCCTTTTTAACGATTCAAACATTCACTATCCATTAAATACAATACATTATTATGAATTAATGACAATTCAATACGAACATTTTCCTATAATTTAAAATTCGATCTTATTTCTATGAAATTTTATTCAGATATGTTATATTCTTTAACTTATCCTATTCCTATTTAATTATAATCTATATATAAGATTTATGATTCTTTTATTACAATCACTTAAGAATTTTCACTTATTTCTGGTATACTTAATACTTTATACATATTAATATTTTAATCAATATCATCTGTTACAATTATTGAACCTCTGTCTAATTAAATTTATAACAATCATTTAATACTTCCAATCATTATTGTTTATTATTTTCTAATATGTAATAATCTTGATTCTCCCAATAATGTGTATCCTGGCATTGATTATATATAAAAAATTGCTTCGTTTCTGTTCTCATCAAAAATTTATCTAAACTTTCCTCTAAATAATTAATTCAACTTTTCTTGTTAAACGATCATATATATATATTCATTAATCAATTAGACTTATTTTATTTTTATCATGCCTGAATTATAATCTTTAATATTCATATTAGTTTCATCATAAAGATCCAATTCTATTTTGATTTTAGATAAGTGGTAAAATAGAATTAATTTGAAATTTATTACTCCTATCGAAGTAGGAGAAATTTATGAACAATTTTTACGAAAAATTTAAAATATTTCATTATTTCTCTAATTTATAAATATTTTTTACGTCTTAATTTATTTTTTCTATAGATTTCAAAGATGATTCATTACTGGATAAATCTCTTAAGAGTTTTAAGAATATTTTAGAATTAAATTACTTTTATAATTCAAATACTTCCTGTTCCTAACTAAAAACAGAATGTGTGAAACTTTATTTCTATAATTTTAAGGCTTATTGTTTTGATGTGTTAATGACAAATTAATTTTGCTCATTTTAAAATTCATTTTAACAATAAAGAATATCTAATTTTAGCTTACCTTTTAGATGACAAACAGGACATATAATTTATTTTGATTCATACTACTATAATTCAGCCTATGTTAGTAGATCTAATTCAAAAAAGTTGAATTAGCAACCTTTTTCTTCATGAAAGTAAGGGACTGTAAGTTAATTTAGTGTTAATTATGAATAATGAAGTATAATTCTATAATCCTCTTTCTTCATTATGGAAGCAATAAAAAATTAATTACAAACATAATAAAATTACTTAATAAGAAAAATCATTTAATTTTATTGTATTTAATCATATATCTTTAATGAATTTAAAATTTTCAGGCTCTTTAAGGGCCCTTAAAAGATTTTATCTATATTTTAAATGCCAAGCAGTATTTGAAATTCTTGAATTATATACATAAGCAATAGATTAGTTTCTTAAGAAATACTAGCTTTATAATATATTAATAAAAGTACCTAAAAATACGAAAAACTCTATTGAATTCAAGATTCTTACCTTCATTTACCCAAAGCTCTCTTAATTATTTTATATTAGTCATAGTATTCTTTTTAATTTTTAATAACTAAATAAAATTATCATATTAATCCTTCTTAATAAATTCTTGAATCATTTCTTCATTATTAAGAATATAAGAAATGATTGCTTTAGAGAAGTTTTTAGTAATATTTTTAGTATCATTAACTTTAGATCCTTTTTTTTTTCTAATAATTTTATAAGAATCAGAGCTTTCTTAAATTATACATCTTTTTCTATTGCGTCTATTTATTTTAATTTCTTTTTATTCATCTTTATTATGTTTCCAACTACTTTCACTTTAAACAACTTCACTTTATCCAGAATCATCTTAATTTAATAATTTTAATTCTTCTTTTTTAAAATGATTAAGATTAGTGTTATTTTGATTTTGTTATATATAAGAAGGAGGTTTAACAATAAATTAGGATTAAGAATTTATTTAAGTAAGTTTAATATATTTATCTAAACTAGTATTAGAATTTCTAGGCATTTCGTTTTGTTATTATTATGGTAGGTATGCATAAAATGATTATCTTGGTGAGTTAAAAAATTAAGACATCATAGGATTGATTAACCTATTTTATGATTAAAATATATCAAATGATTTCTGAAAAAGTTTGCTATCAAGAGAACTATTAACAAATGGTCCTCTTAGATTGTTAAACATAATATCATTATTGCCATCTAATGATACTCTTTATGAAATATCAAAAGTAGTGTATTAATGATTGTGAAATAAGTCGGTGGATAAAGGTTAATCAGTTGATAACTATTATTCTTGAAGATCAAGTGAATTTTAAACTTTTAATCTAAACTGTCTCATTAGATCAATTGAAACATCTACAGAAGCAATATCAGATGGTTTTGATCTGTAAGGTGTGAATGATTTCACATTCTTTTTAATCCCTTCAGACATAATTATTTATATATGTTATAATGATAAAAAATAAAGAAAAAAATGTTGATACTTCAAATGGTTTAATTGTGCCCTTATTTTAGTGTAACTATTTCTTTTTATAATTTAGCAATATATTATAGAAGGACTCTTTCTCTACTATTATATGATTCCAAAATCAACTTCATTTTATTGTAAATGGCCTAAAATTATCTATTAAGCCTCTAATTTTAAAATGGGTTCTTCCTTTTAACTTTGGTTTGAGAATCTCCTAACTCTGAATAATCAATTGATCTTGTTATAAAATTAGGATCAATAAATTTTCTGTAAATTTTAGATGATTGTAAAGTCGTTGGTTATTAAGACTTTGATATTCTTTGTTTACGATTCAAAACTGTATCAATACTTTTAGCCCTAGTATTAGAATTGATAAGGATACTGGAGTGAAATGATTGCAGGTGTTTGGATTTTAATAGCTGCATTATATTAAGATCTAGTTTTCACTTCAGGTACCCTTTCTGAATCTATTGATTTTGACATCCAATCAGATAATGTAGCATATCTTTACCTTACTTGAAATCGGATATCTTCATCATAGTTCTTCAATTTCATTTTCTGTTTTGGTAAATTAATTTGTATAAAACAGAAAAATATTAATTTGGAATGAAAGTTTAAATAGAAAATGTCTTTTTTAACTTAGATCCTAGATTCAAAGATCATTCTTAATTATTGAATCAATTATATGATCTATAATCTTAAGAAGTATTTTCTATTAATAATAGCCAATTTAATTACAAAGTTAATATATTAATCTAGAAATATGGAAGATTATTGAAAGCTATTATGTTGTGAATAATTTTAAACCTGCTAAAATAGAAGTGAATTGTATTAGATTTGATATATTAAATCAAAGGTGATGATGAAAATATAGTATTTACACCTCAAGATTTAGAAATATTAAGAATGATAAAAAAATCAAATATATCAATTCATAAATATTTTTTGGCAGCAAGATATTTAAATTTACCTTCATTTTAGGGTGAAATTAAATTGATATTATTAGATTTATTACTGAGTAAATTAGCAACAGAATTTTATGTTGATATTACTAAACCAAAATAATCTCTTGAAAATTTATGTAAGAAATATCCTCAAGTTCCTGTAGTGACAAAAGATGAAATCAAATAATATAATTAGATATTATAGCACTTAATTTGAGAATGCATTTTTTTAATCTAATATTCAATAATAACCATATTTTGTACTATTCTTAAAACTTTAATCCATATTATTTCTTCTATACAATTAACTTGCATTCTATTAAACTTATGTTTTCATTGTTTATTATTAGAGTGTTTTATAATAATTCTAAATGATCTTTGAAGATCCTTACCCAGAAAAATCACTTTAATGAGTTTCTCTTAAAAAAATTAATTAACTATTTAATACTTAAATTATTTGAATCTCATATATTCTAAATAATCTTAATAATCTTATTGATCCTCTATTTTCTCATATCGAATTGGTTATTGATATTAATAATTAGGCTACTATTGATATCCATCATAATATTAATTTTAATAATCCCAATATGGTGGTGGTCTGATTCACTTTATATATCATTACTAATAGTATTATTATGGGGGATCAATATTTGTGTGCATTCTATTCATTATACTTTTTGCTTAAAAACAGACTCCATGAATATCTCTTGCTAATGTTTAAACAGTTGCTAATCATTTATCAATTCTTATTATATACGTTCTTATGGTTTCTCTTCTTCTTCTTCCTCCTCCTCTTCTTCTTCTTCTTCTTCTTCCTCTTCTTCTTCATAATCTTTTTTCATAAAATAAATTTGAACCTTCTTCGTCGCTCATTTATTATAAAAAATATTATATTATACAATCAGTTTTATAACTATACTCCCGAATTAGTTAAATAAAATTAATTAAGAATTAATTCTAAATTTATGCATCATATTAATTAACTTATTTCATAATTAAGATGAATGCAAAAGAATTCAGCATTAACGAATATCTTGATCAAATTGATATTTAAATTACTGATCCTACACTCAAATAATAAGAATATTTTGAAAGTGTTAAACATAATTTACATCATAAAAAAAATAATTTACTAACTTCTCCCTTTATCTTAAGAGATGTTGCAAATCGTTTAATGATTTAATTCCATCACAAAAAGCATTAACAAATCAACTTTTAATGTCATAATAAAATTAAAATCAATAACAACTTTTAAGAACAAGAACTTTGATTAAAACACACTATTTTGTATTATTTATAATATATGAATTAAAATGATGATTATTTTCAATTGTCTGATAACCATCAAAATCTCTTTAATTAAAAATGGCGTTTACATAGCAACTCTATGCATAGCTAACCTCTTATTAAAATTGATTTTGATTAATAAAACAAAATGGTCTTTCAATTACCTGATGTTTTCATGACAAGCAGACAAAATTAATTAAAAGTAACCAAAACCATATTTTATAGTAATCCTTTTATGATATTCAAAAAAAAAGTAGAAAAGCAAGTAAAGTAAGTTTAAACAGTTTAGAGGTTTCTCCAAAAATTCCAAAATTGAATTAAAGTAAAGACTCTAAATACAAAGAACTCTCTGAATTACATAAGAGTTACAGTTAATTTAAGTAATAATTATAATCATATCAAATTAGAAAATCATTTAATAGAGTGAAGAAATAACATATGATAGATGATAATAATTATGATGTCAATAAAAATAATCCCAAATCGTCTTTCTACTTAAATGGAGTTAAATTACCTTATAATTTGTACATTATCAACAAGAATCGCTAAATGGCCATTACAAATTTAATGAATCATGCCAATCCCCATGCACATGAGTAAACCTAATAGTAGATTTAAATGATTGATAACTAAATCAAAAAAGTTCGTAATATTGGCCCTTATTTAAGGGATCGATAATTAGAGTAAACAAAAGTTGAAGGAATACAGAAGTCGATCATATTTACAAAATGCCTATTATTCTATGTTATGTGTGAACTCTGATTCCAAGAAAAGATTAAGGAAGATTATACATCGATAATTCCCTTAAGAGTCTCGTTTCTAGCAGTTATGAACAAATTATATTAAATATATATTAATATTTGTTAATAATGATAACTACACCTAATCTCATTGACT